>BQMB01001424.1:287500-653110 GCA_027943415.1 Closterium sp. NIES-67 | reverse complement strand
AGGTGATGCACATGAGGTGAAGCACATGAGATGATGCACACGAGGTGATGCACTTAGGGTGATGCACAGGAGCTGATGCACATGACGTAATGCACATGAGGTAAACCACATGAGGTGATGCACATGAGGTGACGCACATGAGATGACGCACATGAGGTGATGCACATGAGGTGATGCACATGAGGTGAGGAACATGGAGTGATGCACCTGAGCTGATGCTCATGAGGTGATGCACACGAGGTAAAGCTCATGAGGTGATGCACATGAGGTGACGCACATGAGGTGATGCACATGAGGTGATGCAAATGAGGTGACGCACATGAGGCGATGCACATGAGGTGACGCACATAAGTTGACCCGCATGAGGTGACGCACATGAGGTGACGGACATGAGGTGATGCACATGAGGTGATGCAAATGAGGTGACGCACATGAGGTGATGCACATCAGGCGACGCACATGAGGTGACGCAGATGAGGTGAAGCACATGAGGTGATGCACATGAGTTGATGTAAATGAGGAGACGCGCATGAGGTGATGCACATGATCTGAAGAATATGAGGTGATGCACATGTGGTGAAGCACATGAGGTGATGCACATGAGGGGATGCACAAGAGATGAAGCACATGAGGTGATGCACATGAGGAGACGCACATGAGGTGATGCAAATGAGGTGACGCACTTGAGGTGATGCACATGTGGTGAAGCACATGAGGTGAAGCACATGAGGTGATGCACATGAGGTGATGCACATAAGGTGATGCACATGAGGTGAAGCACATGAGGTTATGCACATAAGGTGAAGCACATAAGGTGATGCACATGAGATGATGCACGTGAGGTGGTGCACATGAGGTGAAGCACATGAGGTGAAGCAGATGAGGTGATGCATATGAGGTGATGCAAATATGGTGATGCACATGAGGTGATGCACATGCGGTGATGCAAATGAGGTGAAGCACATGAGGTGATGCACATGAGGTGATGCAAAGGGGCCCTTGCATCTGAGGTGATCCACGTCAGGAGACGCACATAAGGTGACGCACATTAGGTGACGCACATAATGTGATGCACATGAGGTGATGCACATGAGGTGATGGACATGAGGTGATGCACATGAGGTGAAGCACATGAGGTGATGCACATGAGGTGACGCAAATGAGGTGACGCACATGAGGTGATGCAAATGAGGTGGCGCACATGCGGTAATGCACATGAGGAAAAGCATATGAGGTGACGCACCTGAGTCGATGCACATCAGGTGATGCACATCAGGTGCCTCACATGAGGTTATGCAGATGAGGTGTACACGTCAGGTAGGGAACATGAGGTGACGCACATGAGTGGATGCTCATAAGGTGATGCACATGAGGTGATGCAAATGAGGTGACGCACATGAGGCAATGCACATCAGGCGACGCACATGATGTGACGCACATGAGATGATGCACATGAGGTGAAGCACATGAGGTGATGCACATGAGGTGACGCACATTAGGTGATGCACATGACGCAATGCACATGAGGCTACGAACATAAGTTGACGCACATAAGGTGATGCACATAAGGTTAAGCACATCAGGTGATGCACATAAGGTGATGCACATAAGGTGATGCACATAAGGTGATGCAAACGAGGTGACACACAGGAGGTGACGAACATGAGGTGACGCACATGAGGTGATGCACATAAGGTTAAGCACATCAAGTGATGCACGTAAGGTGATGCACATAAGGTGATGCAAATGAGGTGACGCACATGAGGTGAAGCACATCAGGTGACGCGCATGAGGTGATGCACATGAGGTGACGCACAAGAGGTAACACACATGAGGTGATGGAAATGAGGTGATGCACATGAGGTGACGCCCATGAGGTGACGCACATGAGGTGATGCATATGAGGTGATGCGCATAAGGTGACGCACATGAGGTGACACACATGAGGTGATGCAGATGAGGTGACGCACATGACGTGACGCACATGAGGTGACGTGCATGAGGTGATGCCCTTGAGGTGATGCACATGAATTATGCACATGAGGTGAGGCATATAAGGTGATGCAAATGAGGTGAGGCACATGAGGTGACGCACATTAGGTGAAGTACATGAGGTTCAGCATATGAGGTGACCCTCATGAGGTGATGCCCATGAGGTGATGCGCAAGAAGTGACGCACATGAGGTGATGCACATAAGGTGACGCACATAAGGTGATGCACATGAAGTAAAATCACATGAGGTGACCCACATGGGGTCAGCACATGAGGTGACGCACATGAGGTGATGCAAATGAGGTGAAGCACATGGTGTGACGCACATGTGGTGACGCACATGACATTTCGCACATGAGGTGATGCATATGAGGTGATGCCCATGAGGTGATGCCCATGAAGTGACGCACCTGAGGTGATGCACATGAGGTGATGCACATAAGGTGATGCACATGAGGTGAAGCACATGAGGTGATGCACATAACGTGATGCACATGAGGTGATGCACATGAGATGATGCACATGAGGCGACGCACATTAGTTGACGCACATGAGCTGAGGCACATGCGGTGCAGCACATGAGTTGATGGACATGAGGTGAAGCACATGAGATGATGCACATGAGGTGATGCACATGAGGCGACGCACATGAGGTGATGCACATGAGGCGACGCACATAAGGTGATGCAGGTGAGACGATGCACAGGAGGTGATGCACATGAGGTGATGCACATGAGGTGATGCACATGAGGTGATGCACATGAGGTGATGCACATGAGGTTCTGCATGTGAGGTGACGCACTTAAGGTGATGCACATCAATGATGCACATGAGGTGACGCACATGAGGTGACGCAAACGAGGTGACGCACATGAGGTGATACACATGTGGTAAAGCGTATAAGGTGATGCACATGAGGTGACGCACATGAGGTGACGCACATGAGATGACGCACATGAGGTGACGCACATGAAGTGACGCGCATGAGGTGATGCACATGAGGTGATGCACATAAGGTGACGCACATGAGGTGACGCAGATGGTGTGACGCACAGGTGGTAACGCACATGAGGTGATGCACATGAGGTGATGCACATAAAGTGATGCACATGCGGTGACGCACATGTGGTGAAGCACATAAGGTGACGTACATGGGGTGAACCACATGAGGTTGGCACATGAGGTGACGCACATGAGGTGATGCACATGAGGTGAAGCACATGAGGTAAAGAACATAAGGTGACGCACTTGAGGTGACGCACATGAGTTGACACACATGAGGTGATGCACAAGAGGTGAAACACATGAGGTGATGCACATGAGGTGATTCTCATGAGGTGATGCTTATGAGTTTTTTGTTGTCTCTTACCTTCTATTTTGGAGGAATAGGGGTTGTGAGAAAAATACTCTTGGAAGAAAAACTATTGGAAGAGTGAGATAGTAGAAAGGAAAGAATTGACAATCTCCCTTAAATGTTCTGGGAAGTAGAGAAAGAATTAGTTGTCTTTTCCAAACCTCCCTCTAAGAACAACTAGTTTTTTTTTTTTTTTTTTTTATGATAATGATTTTCCTTATTTGTACATTACCTAGACCGAATCGTTTTCTAAAGAGGAATGGGTGCGTACTTTTCGGGTTTACCTACGTACTACTTTCGATCCATGGCACCTCAAAGGTCGCAATGTAAAACATTTTCTGAAAATTTCGAAGCCTAGTCAAAACTCTTAGATTCTGTCATTTTCGACCAATCGCATGCGGGAGAGGGAGACGGACGCAAAAAGCAACTTCGATTGGCAGTTGGGCAAAGGACAGCCACAGCAAAAATCGCTCGCGCGTTTCTGCTCGTGCCGGAAAAACGACCCTTTCAGAACTTGGGGTAAATTATTATACAGTCAAGCATGACGGTACAACCCAACTGTCGCATGCGCCTACACTTATGAAATTAAATTTCGCGCGTGCATGCACAGTGAAGAAACGGTTCTTATTGTTGTCAGGTTTTCGTCGCGGGGTGTTGTATTTTTAAGCATCCAAACTGAGGCAATAGTAGGTTGTTGCAAATATCTCGAGGACTTAAGCGTTTCTGAAGTGTAACACCACAATCGAGGAAGGTCGTAACGGGTACGCGATTCAACGGAGGTTACACGAGGGGATGGACAAAGAACACGAAAGGACTCGAAGGGTCGCAACCGGAGGTTGCGACTGATCGTTACAACTGCAAGGACGGTAATCGAAGCAACAATCGAGTCGCTGTGCGACTCGATAACCGCTCTTCAACTGTATTCTACAACTGCTTTGCTTTCCTACTTTCTATATATTGCTGTATGCTTGTTCCTTTTAATCAATCACTTGTTTTCACATACTAGTACAAGGGTTCAACTACTCAACTTCCGCTGCACTACTCAAAGTCTCCTTTACAACTGGGACTTAGTCTCTGGAAAGAACCTAAGGGCATTTTCTCAGCCCAATATGGTATGAGAGCTGGTCAGAGACCAAACTCCCAGCAACTATGCTCTATCTACAATCAGCACACCAACGACTTCATTGATTACAAGTCATGGACAACAAGGGCAAGAAGATCTCTACGGGCTCACCCAGCGCCCAAAACACCCAACCCGGCAACTCTGGATTACACACTTCAGGACTGCAATCCGAGACCGGCGCTGCTCAAGAAACAACAGGAAGAGCACCAGAAATGGTGACTCCATCACCCTCTTCAAGCGTGGACCCGAACCTCATGGAAAGGTTCTTCAGCTTCATGTCACACTTTGACCAGCAGCAGCAGACAAGGACACCTGCGCATTCAACACAGAGCAACGGAGGAAACATGGGATTAGCACCGATGAGCCCGACAACTCATCGTTCGGGCGACACATTCAAGCGCCTACCTTTGCGCCTTATCACTCTTCACCGGGGACGTTCGAGTTCATGCTGCCCCATGCCCAACCAACAGCAGCTACATCACAACAAACACCAAGCAAGATCAACGCGACAACAGAGGACTCACCATTGTGCCGCCGTTCTGCCATAACTGTCAAACATCCGGACACTCCAAAGTCAACTGCACACGTCCCCGAGCTTATTGTCCAGTAGACCCACAAGTCGCTTCCACTCAAGAAAGCCCGCCGAGGCGTTCCTCCACATTTGCACAAGGTACACCGAACATCATCAATTGCATGGTACACATTGACAACTGCGCACCCGGATCACCACCCACTTACGCTCCAGACGAAGAAGAACTGTCGCCGCCGCGCTCACAAGGACTTCAGGTCAACCCAACGTACGCTGCAGTCGCCAACGCCGAACCCACCGGGCGAAACACTTGGTTCTTGGACAGCTGTTGCAGCCAACATATGTGTTCTTCCTGGCGCTTTGTGCAACGGGAGCAAGGTCTCAACCGTGATGCCATCATCACCGTCGCCAACAACAAGAATCTGAAAACAAACAGACAAGGCGTCGTTCAGCTTCAGTCAATGGAGACAAACGCCATACTACAACTCAACAAAGTTCTAATCGTCGACAACTTGGGATACAACTTACTCAGCGTCAGCCAGTTAATGGCAAAAAGGGATTCACCTGGAGTGCGACTCGGACTCCAACGAATTTCGCCTTTACCACAGGAAGGGCGGTCTTTTCATCGGTCGCGCTCTCCTGAAGTCGGGCATCTCCGTGTTGGATTTCGTCCCAGACCACGGTACTGCCGACAGCGATGGCATCGTGTCGTTCGCCGCATGGACGCACCCGCCGGATCTTGACCCCGACTTCATCCCAGATGGATTATGGTACTCCAACACCATACCTGCAGCAGAGAGAACACGAGCGTTAGCAGTCATCAGACAAGAAAGACAACTACCAGCAAGCGTCCCTTCCTCAACGTCACCTGAAGCAACAGCAGCAGGACCCAGCCGAGTACCATCACCAGCAATCCGAGGACCGCCAACCGAAGCAGATCAACTTATGCCCATCACACAAGAAGTCTGCCGAAGTCCCGCCACGGTCGTTGCGTTCTTCTCCAACGCCGACATGTACCAACGCTCGCCCGGCCATCGCGCTCCCGACGACATCTGCCACCCTGCAAACAGCACAGTACTACAAACTATCCAAGCCGAAGTGTTAGAACAAAACGCTCTTCTTACAACGAGCGGCCAAGAACTTCGACGACCACGCGCACGATGCTTCACGTGCCCCGAAGCCGATCTTCCCCACCAACCTTTTCCATCACATCACAACCCAAGCGCACCTGCATACACACCGATGGAAACAGTTTACAGCGACATCTTAAACATGCCTCGAGACGACACTGAAGCCGACTTCAACTATGTCATCACGTTCATCGATGCAGCAACAAGACATGTTTGGCACTACAACCTCAAGACACGCGATCAAGCTTTCGAAGCCTTCACGACGTGGCTCCCCATCGCTGAACGAGAATCAGGAACTAAACTCAAGAGCTTCCAGTCAGACGGCGCACTGGAATACCAGTCACAACGATTCAGGAACTACTTGGCGGAAAGAGGAATCAGATGCCTGGTGTCTCTGCCCTACGCTCACCAGCAATAGGGGGTCGCAGAAAGAATGAACCGGACCCTGCAGACGACGATGCGGAAGCTGCTCCTGGGGATGAGACTGCCCAGCACACGCAGACGCGATGACACATGCAGTCCACCTGCACAATTTGTTATCCTCGTCCTCGCTTCCCAACAACGCATCACCGCACCTGCTATGGACACGAAAAAGGGGCAGCACAAAATTACTTCGGGTTTTCGGCTGCATGGTACAGTACAGACCCCACACAGCCCAAGCAGGACGCTTCACTCAACGAGCACGGTGGGGACTACAGCTCGGCATCGCCAAACATTTCCAAGCATGGAAACTCCTTGACATACAAGACAAAAATACCGTGGCATCACGTGATGTGATTTTCTATGAGCGACAGACGCTGCAGCATTACCTGGACAACGTCGCCAACACAGGCGACCCCACCGACGGCTTCACGGGCCTTCGGTCCTTCGCCAACCGTGCTGCCGAAGCTGACGCAGCAGAAAAAGACGTACCTGGAGCTTCGGAAGCTGCCGGACCACTCCCTTATTTTTCCGTGCCTGTTCTACTCGACGACAACAATCTTCTTGATAGCAACAACCTCGACAACCATTACCACTTCGCTGACCAAGGTTACGTTACACCTCACCCGGTCGACACAAATGTCTCAGAACGCATCGGCCCAAACTTCTTGCCTGATCCAGAAGATGGTGACGAAGCAGCTGTAAGAAATAGAGTTGAAATGATTGATTAGGTAAGGAGCCCAAGGCTCTATAGGTACATGGCAAGGTGAGAGTGAATGGATGAAGGGGGAATTGGAGGGAATCCCCATTGGGATCTCCGGAATCTCCAATTGGGTAATTGGAGATTGGGGGGATCACAATTTGGTGAGGTTGGGATTTGTGAGTACACCCCAACCCACTAGAACATTCATAACCTAAACTAGGATATAAAAGTACAAATACAAAAGTGGTATTTGCAGTCTATTTCTAACACACCCCCATAGACTGCAAACCCGATCAAGGAGCACATAGCCCCATGGAACGGAGAAGGCGATGGTGGTCAGCCTTGCCGAGAGACTTGGTAAAGAGGTCGGCGAGGTAACACATCATGGCATACATGAGTGAACCGACTAGCTCATGGTATGGGTCCTTGCAGGCGTCAGGAGAAGGAACTGGAGGGGCCGTGAGCTGATGCTGTAGTGGGAGTGGAGTGGAGACAGAGTTACTGGAGTCCATGTCGAACCGCTTGAGAAGGTTGTCGATGTAGGACTCCTGGGAGAGGGTGATCGTGCAAGCCTGACGGTCACGCACTATCTCCATCCCCAGGTAGTTCTTGAGGTCACCAAGATCCTTCATGAGAAGGGCGGAGCTGAGAGCAGACTGGACAGCTGCCATGTTGGCTGGATCTCTGGCGGCTAGAATGAAGTCGTCGACGTAGACGAGGATGTAGAAGGGCTCAGAGAAGTGACGAACGAAGAGACTGGAATCTGAGGCAGAGGGATGGAAGTCAAGTGCGAGGAGGACTTCCTTCACCTTGTTGTGCCACTCACGAGGAGCCTGCTTGAGGCCATACACTGGGCGCTTCAGCTTCCACACTGTGTTGGGAGGGTAAGTGCCAGGAAACCCTGGTGGGCGTTCCATGTGAACATCCTCCTTGAGCTGGCCTTGGAGAAAGGCGGAGGAGGCGTCCATGGACTTGATCTCGAAGTTGCTATATCAAGAAGAGCGCGCACAGTCGGGAGCTTGGCCGTGGGCGAGAATGTTTCGAAGAAGTCGAGATACTCCTTCTGGGTGAAACCCTTCGCCACGTATCGTGCCTTGAACAGTGGAGCTTTGCCTGGGAGTTGTTTGACTCGGAAGATCCATTTTCCGCCGACGATGTTGACACCGGAAGGGGGAACAACATCGTCAAAGCTGTTGTTGCGAATGAACGCCTCGTTCTCCACATCCATTGCTGCCTTCCACTCCTTATAAGGCCCTGAGAGAGCTTCCTCTTTTGTGCGAGGAGTCGGAATGGTCGGGTTCCCTCAAAGTCTGCCCAAACAAGCGTCGGGGGAGGTGGAGGAGGCTTGCCCGTGGTCGCAGAGTGGAATGGGCGTGTCTCATCGAAGACGACATCACGACTGCGAATCAGCTGTCTGGTGATTGGGTTGAGGAATAAGTAGTCTGGGGAGTCGGAGTTGTGCCCCAGTTACATGCAGGTCTGGGTTTTGGGACCAAGCTTGCCACCTTGCTTCCTGCGCGTGTGGGGGCTTAGCAACACATACGCGGTACACCCCCAGACGCGTAGAGAGCGGGCGGAAGGCGTGACCCCAAGCCAGAGAGCGGTAGGTGTGGTGTCGGGCCGGTGGGGATGCGGATAAAGATTGTAGAGGAGTGCCGCATGGAAGAGGGCAGATCCCCAGAGTGACCGTGGTGGTTTTGGCATGACTGAGGAGGCAGCGAGCGATCTGAACCAAGGTGTGGTTGCGGCTCTCTGCAATGCCATTCTGCTGCGGGCTTTCGGGGAGCGTGAAGGTTTGCCAAATCCCTTGGGCCGCACAGAAGTTATCGAGTTTGCCATTGCAAAATTCTCCCCCGCCATCAGAATGGAGGCACTTCAAAGGAGTGCCGAACGTGACTTGAGCCTGGCGCATCCTCGCCATGATGACATCAGGTGCCTCCGCCTTGGTATAAAGGAGGTGCACAGAAACATACCGCGAGTGGTCATCGACAAGTGTAAGAAAGTACCGATGACCGCCTCGGGATGCGACTGGAGCTGGGCCCCAGACATCCATGTGCACTAGGTCCAGCGGAGCAGCTGCGACGGATGGGGAGGAAGGGTGCGGCTGCTGCCTGAGCTTGCTCTTGGTGCAGTCCAGGCAGGTGGGTGCAGGTGAGTCTGTTGGTGGAGGAAGCGCCGACGGGAGGCCAAGAAGAAGTTTCTTGGAAGCGATGTCGGCAAGTGTACGGAAGTTGGGGTGACCCAAGCGATGGTGGTAGAGGATGGTTGGGTTGGGGAAGCTGCGACACGAACACGGAGTGGTGCTGGCAGCTTGCGCATGAAGAGGGCGGTAAGAGGTGCAGGTGAACGCAGCGTGTAGAGCTTGCTACTGTTGAGTGTGAAGCGTGCTAGGAGCTTGTTGGACTTAGGGTCGAAGAGGTCACAGTGATCCGAGTGTGCTGGGAAGATCGTGGTGACGCCTGCCCGTTGGAGCTCGTGTTGGGCCACGAGATTGTGGCGTAGTGTGGGAACACACATGCCAGTCACACTGCCCGAAGGAAAAGCTGGGCACGGAACTGAGGAGGAGCCCTTGGCGTGTGTTGTGAAACTGGAGTCTGCTCCAAGTAGATGGATTGGTGTCTCGTATGGCTTGAAGGAGTGTTCTTCCTTGAGAACCGTGTGAGTGGCCCCACTGTCGAGGGTGAGCTCTATTGTGGCTGAGGTGCTTTTGTGAGCCAGGATACTGTGAAATCGTCTCATTAATCATGGTAGTGCCAGGGAACAACGTGTTGAGGCGCACATCAGCAGGTGCAGCCACAGCAGCCTGCACGGATTCCTGCGCTTCGACTTGATTGACTTGGCGAGGAGCACGATTGACCATCCAGCTTGGCGGCTTGGAGGCGGTCCCATTGACGGCATACCACTCGTCATCCTTCTTCTTAAAGCAGGAGGCAAGGGCGTGGTTGGTGCTGCCACACACCTGGCCGGCACGAGGGCCGCGCTTGATGATGTAGGGACACGGGGGGGAACGGTTGCGCTGGAATGGCACCGAAGCGGCATAGGCTTGAGGCACGGGAGCGCGGATTGCATTGGCCTTGGCTTGAGCGCTGTTGTCCTTTTCGGCAGAAAGGAGCGCGGATGAGACCTTGGCAAATGTGAGGTCTGCAGGAGCAAGGCCCAAGAGCATCTTGCGTGTGACTTCGTATGCCGGAGTGAGGCCGACTAGGAGAGCGGCTGGCGGGGCTTGCTCGGGGAAGACTATCCCCAACTGTTTGAGTTCACCATGAATGGACTTGCTCAAGGAAGACTATCCCCAACTGTTTGAGTTCACCATGAATGGACTGCACCCAACTCTTTAGGAGGTTCTTTGTTGTCACCGATGTTGAGAAGGACGTCGGTGAGCTCGAGCCCCTTCACCTCGCGACTGAGGAGGTGCTTGTCGACACCATAGCGCCAAGCCTTGTCGTTGGAGCATGTTCCGGGAATGAAATTTCCCCTCGACACACACCCACGGGACTGCAGATACTAGGCTTATGGGTCTCCGTCCAGCACCCGCCGCCGCCGTCTCCGCGCTAGCCAACGACTGTGTCGCAGGCTCTGGGGGGGAACATAAGGCGAAATGGAAGGAAGCAATGGAAAAGGAATTGAAAGCTCTGCAAGACCGAAATACATGGAAGCTGGTACCTGCAACGAACATCAACGGGAAGAATGTACTCTCAGGAAAATGGGTGTACCGCATCAAGACTAATGCGGACGGCTCCATCGAACGATTCAAGGCTCGATGGGTCGTACGAGGTTTCGATCAATGATACGGAACCGACTACAGAGAAACATTCGACCCAGTCTCCCGTCTGTTAGAAATAGACTGCAAATACCACTTTTGTATTTGTACTTTTATATCCTAGTTTAGGTTGTGAATGTTCTAGTGGGTTGGGGTGTACTCACAAATCCCAACCTCATCCAATTGTGATCCCCACAATCTCCAATTACCCAATTGGAGATTCCGGAGATCCCAATGGGGATTCCCTCAAATTCCCCCTTCATCCATTCTCTCTCACTTTGCCATGTACTTATAGAGCCTTGGGCTCCTTACCTAATCAATCATTTCAATTCTATTTCTTACATGGTATCAGAGCGACCTATCCGCACACGCGGATCAAGGTCCTAATCTCAACGTGCCCGCGCTACGCGTATTTCATCGTCGCGACATTCCTTTCGAGTCGTCGGAATTTCGACGTGCTCCACTCTGCAGTCGCGCCTCTCATCGTCGACCGCCTTCGCGCTCGACCTCGTTGAATTTCTCATTTCTGAAGCTTTCACGCTACTCATTGTCGATTTCCTCCTCGGTTCTCCTTGGTTGAATTTCAATTTCGACCATCTCTTAAAACTCATTCTCGAGTTTCCCCTCAGACCCCGCCAGAATAGTCGAACTCCCCTCGCGAAATCGCCTCCACGAACGTCTCGCGTCAAATCAAGAGCAGGTACTGTTGGTGCATATTCGTTTGCACGTCATCCTGTCGTCTGTTCGCATCATTTCGTTGCATGTGTTTTGTGTGCTACATTTTTTGTATGGTTTGTTGGGTTTGCATGTCTTTGCATGTTCATCTTGTGCTTGTGCAGATGTGCTTGGATTGTGCATGACATCGAGCACATTCCAACGAGCCAAGAATTGTTGGAATCGGAGCACATATGAAGAAGTTACGAAGAAATGTTTGATGGATTTGTTACAACTCATTGGAAGTCCTTGTCAGCTGCTACACCAAAGTTGGAGAGCCCTATAACGAGGAGGGACCAGCATGTGTGGGACTCTTGTCCCCACCCTGCAGCTGCAGCATTTGGGGTTTGGAGGCCAGCCTGGTACAGTGTGAATTTTGTCTTGCCAGGCTGGCTGAACTTGAGGATGGGGAGTCAAGTCTTTGACTCTTGTCATGTTCTTGACCATGGGCCTCCAGGGTCCTTCCCTTTCATCCTTCCCTTCCATCCCTACCTTCCAATTGTGCTTCAATGCCTTTTCTATCATGCCTCTGAACTTGTAAGCTTCAATAATAGTGACTCTGAGGATTGTCAACTTCTCCTAGGGCAGATTACCCCCCAGTGCGCCAAACGCCATAGCTCGCTCGTTAAGCTACGGAATCGAGTGAATCAACTTTCAGAGGAAAGCTGACGCTGCAAGCTCCAACATATCTGATTTTGAGATCGTTTCACCGATTGGAGTTTTGGATATAGCTTTTCGAAGGTCGCGAGTTTTCTGGGCGTCATAACGAAGTGCTGCAGAAATTTCCAAGCCATTGAATCATCTGCTTATAGCCTTCTCTAACCAACAGGTACACAGGTTGAAGCGGAGCGGAGCTGGTTGCGGAGCTGGTTGCGGAGCTGTGTAGCTGCGGGACAGGGCCTGGGGGTGTGTGGGGGGGTGTGTGGGTCCGGGGTTAGACATAGGCTCAGATTCAGTTTCAATTCGGCGTTTTAACGAATTTTTGCCGACGCTATTTCCTACTTAGCGGCATTTTGATACAGCCGTACTGGACAAGATGAGGGAACTTGGCGATTGCTGGCATCACGTACCCAGAGCAGACTAAGTGTCTCAAGATGCTCAGCCTACTGCCGGAGTCTTGGCTGCAATTTATAAGCGGACTCAGCTTGCCACAAAACCAAAGTCAATGGACATTGGAGTGGATTCGCACCAAGATTTTGGAAGAAGATTTTCGTCGCTATACACTGCGCGGAGGTGATGACAGCACCAGCGGCTATGCCATGCAAGGGACATGGAGGGATCGAGGGCGTGGCAATCGCGGTCGCTCTTACCACAGCCAAGGTGGTCGCGGGACTTGGAACCAGCGGGGGCGTGGTGGCGCTGGTGCAAGAGGAAGAGGTGGTCACTCCAACAATGACAACAGTGAACCACGCTTGAGGGGAGAGTGCTGGTATTGCAAAGAAGAAGGGCATCCATGGTTTCGCTGCCCTACCAAGCCCGACTGGTGGACCCCTTGGAACCAATCGCAGAAGGGGAATGGAGGAAAGCAACCACATGGAGGTGCCAACATGGTAGCTGATCCTGCTGAAGAAACCTCCAAGGATGACAGAGGAATGGGAAATGAGGAGAGGAATGCTGGACAGTTCTACCATGTGTGTGACAAAGATGACAGTGGCACAGCTGTTGCAAGGGCTGGAGAGGAATTGCACCCGCTTGACATGTGGGTCATGGACTCTGGTGCTGCATGGACAATGACACCACGCAAGGACTTGCTGGATGCTGTGCGAGCGCCTCCAATCTCTGAAGTGCGCTCAGCATCCGGACATGCAGTGAAGGTCGCTGGAGTTGGTCGAGCTGCATTCAGAGCACCTGATGGTGGACTGGTTGTGCTGAAGGACGTGTTACTCGTACCGGAGCTGAAGGCCAATCTGATATCGCTGCGCAAGCTAGGCCAGGCTGGAGTCAGCACCACCACCAATGGATCCAAAACATTCAAGGGGCTGCAAGGAGATCGTGTGTTATGGGATTTACACGAAAGCAGAGATGTCTTCAGATCCATGTGGCAGATCCCTGCACTGATATGGGAATCAACAAAGAAGGAGTTGGGAGAAGTAAAGGCGGGATCTGGAGTCCAGGGGGAGTGTAATGCAGTTAGTGCTGCAGGAGTGACGGTTTCTGCAAGGTCGGGGGAGACTGATTGGGAAACCGCACACAGGCGTCTAGGGCATGTGGCTATGCCATTGCTGCAGCAACTGCATAAGGAAGAAGCAGTAAAGGGGCTCAAGCTTTCTGGGCAACCAAATGATACCAAGTGCGAGACGTGTCTGCTGAGCAAGTTCACACGGTTCCCCTTTCACGGCGTAGCTGGGAAAAGCAAGGCAGCACTGGAACTGGTGCACATGGACCTCGTAGGACCTTTTCCAGTCCGAGGAAGTAAGGGGGAAAGGTACTTCCTGACAATAGTTGATGACTGGAGTCGGCTGATGTGGGCATACCCGTTGAAGCAGAAGGATCATGCTGCCTCAACAATACGAGATGATTGGCTGCCGTTCGTCGAGCGACAATCTGGGCACCCATGCAAGAGCATCAGAACCGACCGAGGTGGAGAGTTTCTAGGAGGAGATCTGACTGCGTGGCTCAACAAACAAGGCATTGAGCATCAGCTAACGACGTCCTATACCCCTCAGTCAAATGGCGTTGCTGAGAGGGCTAATAGGACCATCCTGGAAACTGCGCGAGCGCTGCTGATCGAATCAGGGCTGGGGAACTCCATGTGGCCTCATGCGGTGAGGCATGCTACAGTGGCAAGGAACCGTGTACTCACAAAGGTGGCTGATGATATGTGGGTGCCGCTGGAGAGGTGGCTTGGAAAGAAGCCTCCAGTGGACATGCTTCGAGTGTTCGGATGCATGGCAGTGGCGCATGTCCCTAAACCGTACAGGACAAAGCTTGGAGCATCTGCACTGTGGTGTGTGCACCTTGGGCTTGCGGCAGAGAGCAAGGGGTGGCTACTCTGGGAGCCCTCAAAGAATGTGTTGTTTGACAGTCGGGATGTCAAATTTGTGGAGAACATCATGTATGGCAAGTGGGAGAAGCAGTCGGAGGCAAGGGTCACCCAGCAGCTGGAAGAGATCACTATGCACTTCGATCTGTCCGAACCTGAGGACAGCGAAGTCACTGCGCCAACGGCAAGCGGTACTGATGAAGGAAGCAATGAGGATATTGCAGCTGATGCTGAAGTCAAGGATCGGGAGCAGCAGCAGCAAGAGGCTTCCAAAACACCAAGTCTGCCAAAGCGAAGGAAACAGATTGGTGGGGGGACAAAGGATTGGGTGAAGGTGAAAGAATGGGTAAATCCAACCATCTACCCTGCACGTACCAGAATGGCAACGAGAAAGCTGCTGAGCTCCACAAGTGGAGGAGCCACAACTGAGCAGCAGGAACAGGCTCAAGGCGAAGATGCTGTGCTGTTCTTGGGTGATGACCAAGAGTCAGATGACGAGGAGCCTGCATACTGCTTTTACGCACCAATACAACCTCCGAGCATGGATCATGCGCTAGCTGGGCCTCAACGGGGGAAGTGGCTCGTTTCAAGAGATGCAGAGTACAACAGCCAGATGGAGAATCACACATGGGACCTGGTGTACTTGCCAAATGGGAAGAAGGCAATATAGTGCAAGTGGCTGGCAAAAATCAAGACGGATGAGAAAGGAGAGCCATCAGTTTACAAGAGCAGGCTGGTGGCAAAGGGGTTTCAACAGAAAGAGAAGGAAGATTACAAAGAAGTGTTTGCCCCAACTGCTAAGTCTCCAACGCTACGTGTGCTGCTGGCGGTAGCTGCTGTGTGCAAATGGAAGGTGAAGCAGATGGACATCGTAACCGCTTTTCTGTACGGCATTGTGGAAGAGGAGGTGTACATGGTTCAACCACCTGGCTATGAGGATGGAACCGGTCGTGTCTGCAAACTTAACAAGGCCATCTATGGCTTGAAGCAGGCCCCGAGATGCTGGTACAACAGGCTGGCCAGTGCACTGGAAGGGATTGGATTCCGTGCGAGTGCATGCGACGAGAGCCTATTCCTGATGGGAGAGGGGGAGTCACTTGTGCTTCTGCTGGTGTACGTGGATGACATCCTGCTATTCAGCAGCAGTGACAAGGAGATCGATGGGGTGCAGCGGAAGCTCACAGAGCAGTTCAAGTGCAAGTCACTTGGAGAGGCAAGGTACTACCTGGGAATGCACATTGAGCGGGATACTGAACGTGGCTGGCTCAAACTGCATCAGGGACAGTACATCAACACCTTGGCTGAGAAGTACTCTCTGCAGGAAGAACGGGAAGTGGTCACACCTTTGCCTTCCGAGTTCAAACTCATAAAGGCAGCTGAAGGAGAAGGAGTTGAGAGTGAAGACCAGAGGCAATTCCAATCCATGGTCGGGAGCCTACTCTACGCTGCTGTGCATACTCGGCCTGACATCAGCTTTGCTGTGGGACAGCTGGCTCGAGTAGTGCAAAATCCAACAGAAGAGCAGTGTGGTGCAGCGGAGAGAGTGGTGCGCTACTTCAAGTCATACCCTACAGTGGGAGTACAGTATTCAGCCTCTGCTCAACTCAGTCAAAAAGGAGTTGAAGTCCTCAAAGAGAAGGGGGAGCAGCTCGGAGAAGGAAAGGTGTTCCTTTCCTGTTTTGCTGATGCCACGTGGGCTTCTGAGCATGAGGATTCATCATCAGTTGGTGGATACATCTGCATGGTGGGAGGTGGGCCTGTGAGTTGGAGGTCCAAGAAGTAGTCTGAGACGGCTCTATATTCAGTGGAATCTGAGTACATGGCGATGTTTCATGCGGCAAAAGAAATCATCTGGCTAAGTAGGCTCTTGAAGGAGATCGGCCATGAACAGACTTGTGCGACACCTCTGTTCAGTGATAGCAAGGGAGCCATTGCCATGGCACGCAATGCAGTTCTTCATGGGTTGAACAAGCACATGAGGATCAAGTGGCATTGGCTGCGGAAGGAGGTGAAGCTTGGGACACTGGATCCGATCTACGTGAAAACTCAGCAACAGCCAGCCGACTTCCTTACCAAGCGGCTAGCTGAAGAGCCACACTGGCGCTGTGCGAGGATGGCGGGAATGTCCTTGAACTAGAGACGGCGAAACAAGCCGACAGTCTGAGGGGAGTGTGTTGGTGCATATTCATTTGCACGTCATCCTGTCGTCTGTTCGCATCATTTCGTTTGCATGTGTTTTGTGTGCTACGTTGTTTGTATGGTTTGTTGGGTTTGCATGTCTTTGCATGTTCATCTTGTGCTTGTGCAGATGTGCTTGGATTGTGCATGACATCGAGCACATTCCAACGAGCCAAGAATTGTTGGAATCGGAGCACATATAAAGAAGTTACGAATAAATGTTTGATGGATTTGTTACAACTCATTGGAAGTCCTTGTCAGCTGCTACACCAAAGTTGGAGAGCCCTATAACGAGGAGGGACCAGCATGTGTGGGACTTTTGTCCCCACCTTGCAGCTACAGCATTTGGGGTTTGGAGGCCAACCTGGCACTGTGTGAATTTTGTCTTGCCAAGCTGGCTGAACCTGAGGATGGGGAGTCAAAACTTTGACTCTTGTCATGTTCTTGACCATGGGCCTCCAGGGTCCTTCCCTTTCATCCTTCCCTTCCTACCCCACCTTCCAACTGTGCTTCAATGCCTTTTCTATCATGCCTCTGATCTTGTAAGCTTCAATAATAGTGACTCTGAGGACTGTCAACTTCTCCTAGGGCAGATTACCCCCCAGAGCGCCAAACGCGATAGCTCACTCGTTCAGCTACGGAATCGAGTGATTCAACTTTCAGTGGAAAGCTGACGCTGCCAGCTACAACATATCCGATTTTTGAAGGTCGCGAGTTTTCTGGGCGTCATAACGAAGTGCTGCAGAAATTTCCAAGGAGCCATTGGATCATCTGCTTATAGCCTTCTCTTACCAACACGGGGGAGACTGATTGGGAGACCGCACACGGGCGTCTAGGGCATGTGGCTATGCCATTGCTGCAGCAACTGCATAAGGAAGAAGCAGTAAAGGGGCTCAAGCTTTCTGGGCAACCAAATGATACCAAGTGCGAGACGTGTCTGCTGAGCAAGTTCACACGGTTCCCCTTTCACGGCGTAGCTGGGAAAAGCAAGGCAGCACTGGAACTGGTGCACATGGACCTGGTAGGACCTTTTCCAGTCCGAGGAAGTAAGGGGGAAAGGTACTTCCTGACAATAGTTGATGACTGGAGTCGGTTGATGTGGGCATACCCGTTGAAGCAGAAGGATCATGCTGCCTCAACAATACGAGATGATTGGCTGCCGTTTGTCGAGCGACAATCTGGGCACCCATGCAAGAGCATCAGAACCGACCGAGGTGGAGAGTTTCTAGGAGGAGATCTGACTGCGTGGCTCAAGAAACAAGGCATTGAGTATCAGCTAACGATGTCCTAAACCCCTCAGTCAAATGGCATTGCTGAGAGGGCTAATAGGACCATCCTGGAAACTGCGCGAGCGCTGCTGATCGAATCAGGGCTGGGGAACTCCATGTGGCCTCATGCGGTGAGGCATGCTACAGTGGCAAGGAACCGCGTACTCACAAAGGTAGCTGATGATATGTGGGTGCCGTTGGAGAGGTGGCTTGGAAAGAAGCCTCCAGTGGACATGCTCAGAGTGTTCGGATGCATGGCAGTGGCGCATGTCCCTAAACCGTACAGGACAAAGCTTGGAGCATCTGCACTGTGGTGTGTGCAACTTGGGCTTGCGGCAGAGAGCAAGGGGTGGCTACTCTGGGAGCCCTCAAAGAATGTGCTGTTTGACAGTCGGGATGTCAAATTTGTGGAGAACATCATGTATGGCAAGTGGGAGAAGCAGCTGGAGGCAAGGGTCACCCAGCAGCTGGAAGAGATCACTATGCACTTCGATTTGTCCGAACCTGAGGACAGCGAAGTCACTGCGCCAACGGCAAGCGGTACTGATGAAGGAAGCAATGAGGATATTGCAGCTGACGCTGAAGTCAAGGATCCGGAGCAGCAGCAGCAAGAGGCTTCCAAAACACCAAGTCTGCCAAAGTGAAGGAAACAGATTGTGTTGTGTGATGTCATCATATGCTATCACATTCTGTCTGCCTCCCATCCCATGTTTTCAACTTGCATGTGTGGTTTGAATGTGCAAGCATTTGTGTGGTGTGTGTTCTGGAGTTTGGGAATGTGTTTTGTTTTATTCTGTCTGAGCAGGTATTTGTGACGATAGATCTTGAGAAGATCTTTCCGACGCAACAAGAATCGCTTCAATCGGAGCAAGAACGCGAAAGCTATGAAGATTCAAAGTTCATGAGCTTGCGTTACAATTGCGGCGGTTACAAAATGAAGTTGTGGGGTGACTTTATATGGAGTTGGGACCTTTGGGGTTGGGGAAACTTGTCACTCTACTGTAACAGCTGCAAATAGGTTGGGAACAACCAAGCTAGGTTGGCAAGGGTGGCCAACTTGGATGGATTGGTTGGGAAGGGACAAATGTCAAAATTGGGGTTCCTATAGGGAGGGAATCTTTGTGCTTATGGGGTTTCCTTGGTTGAGGACTCTCTTGGGACCTTCCCTCTCATCCCTCTCTTCCTATCCCAACCTTTCTCTTGCTCCTTCTAATTCCTTGTGAGATTCTTGAACTTTAATTGAACTTTTGAGATTGAGTTAAGTTCTCCTCCTACAGCTTACCCCCTAATGCGTCGAAAGCCATAGCGTCGCGAATACTTCATCAATCAACGTGTTTCAAATTGGGAACGGTAGCTGAGATTAAGAGCTACAACATATCTGAGTTTCGCGACATTCCAACGGCTAGTTTTCCGTCGACGTCGTTTCTTGTGAAGACGACTTTTCTGTCCAGAATTTCGGATTTATATTTTGAGTAATTCTAGCTCCTAAGTTCACCTAGACTCCGTCCTTAATACTAACAAGTGGTATCAGAGCGATATTAAGGACATTGAGAGGAGTCTACAGAAGTGTGAAGACCCTTTTAGACCCACCATGGCCTGTGGGTGTGCCTAAGTGGTGTTCTAAAGGTTGGATGTGTCTTCCGCTAAGGGGAAACTCTGCCGAAATTTCGTGGACGCCGACACTTGTGAAAATATCGAGGGAGCTGAGTGTGGACAGCAAAGGGGAGCTGAAATTCGTCATTTCTCAAGGAGAAGATGAATGAGAGAGGAGGAGATGCTAATGGAAGAGGAGCTGTAGCTGAGAAGACAAGTGAGCCGCCGCCATCAAAAGTTGAAGCTTTGGATGGCTCCAACTATGAGGAATGGAGCGGACGGATGAGGAGTGCCTTCAAACGCTACAAGCTACTGAAGATTGCTGTTGGGGAAGAGAAGATGCCGGAAGAAGGCGAAGCAGGTGAACGGTGGATTGAGAAAAGCGCGGTGCTTTTCGACCTCATTCTTCAATCGGTCAACAAGGAGATGTTCGAGCACATCAAGGATCTTGTGGAAGCGGATGATTCGGGTCCAAGGGCGTGGAAACTACTACGTGATGTGGTTCAGCCCAACACTCTCCCGATGGTGATCGTGCTCGAGAAGGAACTTGCTGCCATCTCCATGCGACCAGGGGACGATGTGAAGCCGGTCCTTGACAAGATCAAGGACACCTATGCAAGGATGGCAGCAGCGGGCAGCAGTGTATCTCAGCTGCAGCAGTGCACCAAGATCATCTCGGTGTTGGACAACTCTTGGGACAACCTCATCCCCACCCTCAACTCTCAGCAAGATCAATGGACACCTGAGTGGCTAAGGCAGCAGATTCTGCAGGAGGACTTCCGCAGACGCCATGTGGGAGGCGGTGCTGCCACTAAGACTGCTGAGGGGTATGGAGCTGCAGGGCGCAGCAGAGGAAGAGGGGGTTGGAGAGGCCGAGGCCGTGGGAGAAGCTTTGGCAGAGGTAGAGGCCGAGGTGACTATAATGAGGGGCATGGGAGCTCCAGTGGCAGGGGGAGTACCAGAATGGAGGGCACCTGCTGGTACTGCAAGAAGGTCGGGCATCCTTGGTTCAAGTGCTTCAGCAGGCTGGAGGGATGGTCACCTCCAGGCATGAAGCCGCCAAGTGGTGAACGCGCACAAGGTGGCGCTGTGCAAGGCTCAGGTGCACAAGGTGAAGGTGCACAAGGTAACGCCTATCCTGGGATGTATCTCATGGTTGAGGATGTGCATGGGCATGAGGGTGATGTGGGATCTGTCGGAAAGGTTGTGATGCACCCTCTCACGCACTGGGTGATTGATTCGGGTTGCACCAGTCACATGACTCCACGGGCAGATTTGCTTGATGAGGTAAAACCCCCTGGGAAGATTAAGTATGTGGCAGCAGCGTCAGGTGCTTTGCTCCCCGTGATTGGTGTTGGGAATGCCAAGGTTAAGGGAGCTAATGGGGAGCTTGTGGGGCTTGGGAATGTTCTGCTGGTTGAAGGCTTGTCTGCTAACCTTCTCTCTGTGCGACGACTGCAGAAGAGCAAGGCCGAAGTGACCTTTGGACCAACCAGCTGCCGTGCTAAGCTTGGGAAGAAGGTGCTGTGGAGTCTGGAAGAGGAGACCAGCTGCATCAAGGACCTGTGGCAGCTGCCCATCATCCCATGGAATGGGAAGACTCCAACAGCAGCAACGGCAGCAGCGGCAAAGGCAACAGCAGGAGGAGATGCAACTGCACCAACTGATGGGGTCCTGGAAGCAGTCAAGAAAGTGCAGCAGCAGCAGACACATGGTGAGGTGCTTGCTGGTGTGGATGCAAGTGCGGCATGGGCTAAGGCTTCACCAAGGAGTGGAGAGGCCGATTGGGAGACATGGCATGAGAGGCTGTGTCATGTGAACTTCCCTATGCTGCAGAAGTTGGTGAAGGATGGGAGCCTGAAGGGCTTGGAGGTGAAAGGGGGAGTGAAGGAGATTGGGAGCTGCCCTACATGCTTGGAGACCAAGTTCTCCAAGTTCCCCTTCAACAGCACTACAGGACCAGCCAAGACCCCACTTGCACTTGTGCATATGGATGTGGTGGGGCCCACAAGAGCCCCTTCCCTCTCAGGCAGCCGCTATTTCTTGACAATTGTGGATGACCACACTCGGGCAGTGTGGGTTTACCCTTTGAAGAGCAAGGGGGAGGTGGCAGCGGCTGTCCTTAAGGAGTGGATGCCGAGAGCTCAGAGGGAATGCGGACACAAGGTGAAGGTGATCCGTAGTGACAATGGTGGGGAGTTCATTGGAGCTGATTTTGAGGGGGAGTTGAAGAGGAAGGGGATCCAGCATCAACTGACAGTGCCCTACAACCCGCAGCAGAATGGCGTGGCTGAGAGGTTCAACAGGACCCTGCAGGAGGGGGCACGCACTCTCCTTGGGCGTGCAGGGCTGCCTGATCCGTTTTGGGTGTCTGCACTGAGGCAGGTCGCCCTTGTGAAGAATAGGGTGCTGGCTACAGTTGGAGATAAGGAGTGGATCCCATATGTCAAGTGGTATGGGAGTGCTCCAGCGGTGAACATGCTGAGGGCATTTGGGTGCATGGTGGTGTTTCATGTGCCCAAGGAGAAAAGGGGGAAGTTGGAGGCTTCTGGAAGATGGGGTGTGCACTTGGGGATTGCAAAGGATCACAAAGCATGGCTGCTATGGGACTTGACCACCCAGAAGCTGACAGTGTCAAGGGATGTGAAGTTTCTTGAGTCCCTGTACTATAAGGAATGGAAGCAGCAGCAACAGAAGCTTCCATCTACACCACTCATTGTGGAGGCAGATGAGTTGCAGCAGCCTTCAAGACAGGTGGAGGTTGCAGTGTCAGAGGAGGAGATGTCTGGGGTGACTGAGGAAGGGGGAGCAGCTGAGGTGGAGCAGCAGCAGCAGCATGAATCTCCACCTCGAGTTCCACACCCGCCTGAGCGTCCTAGGAGGGATGTGCGCCCTCCTGTGAGGCTGACCTATGGGGGAAGAGGCAAGCCGAATGTGGTGCAGGCTGGGAGTGTGGTTGAGCAGATTGAGGAAGATGAGATCGCTCACTGCTACTGGGCACCAATCCCTGAGTACATGGCCTTACACCATGGGGCCAAGGAAGTAGTGTGGCTAAGGCGTTTGTTGGAGGAGTTGGGAGTTGGTCAGGAGAAGCCGACAGTTGTGTTTTGTGACAATGAGTCCGCTGTGAAGCTCGCCAAGAATGCTTGTCTGCATGGGCTGACAAAACACATAAGGCCTAAGTGGCATTGGGTGAGGAGACTCCTTGATAAGGAGGTGCGGCTGGAGATAGTGAAGACCCATCAGCAGGCAGCAGATATTTTCACTAAGCGTCTGGCGGAGGCGGATCATTGGAAGGGCATGAAGCTTGCTGGGATGAGTGTGCATTGAGTATGCATGCTTGAGATGTGGTATGGTGGATGATGGTTGGCAGCCAGAGGGGGAGATTGTTGTGTGATGTCATCATATGCTATCACATTCTGTCTGCCTCCCATCCCATGTTTTCAACTTGCATGTGTGGTTTGAATGTGCAAGCATTTGTGTGGTGTGTGTTCTGGAGTTTGGGAATGTGTTTTGTTTTATTCTGTCTGAGCAGGTATTTGTGACGATAGATCTTGAGAAGATCTTTCCGACGCAACAAGAATCGCTTCAATCGGAGCAAGAACGCGAAAGCTATGAAGATTCAAAGTTCATGAGCTTGCGTTACAATTGCGGCGGTTACAAAATGAAGTTGTGGGGTGACTTTATATGGAGTTGGGACCTTTGGGGTTGGGGAAACTTGTCACTCTACTGTAACAGCTGCAAATAGGTTGGGAACAACCAAGCTAGGTTGGCAAGGGTGGCCAACTTGGATGGATTGGTTGGGAAGGGACAAATGTCAAAATTGGGGTTCCTATAGGGAGGGAATCTT
This sequence comes from Closterium sp. NIES-67, assembly GCA_027943415.1. Lineage (NCBI taxonomy): Eukaryota > Viridiplantae > Streptophyta > Zygnematophyceae > Desmidiales > Closteriaceae > Closterium > Closterium sp. NIES-67. Next base: position 629,512 of record BQMB01001424.1, on the reverse strand, counting down.
TGTGCTTATGGGGTTTCCTTGGTTGAGGACTCTCTTGGGACCTTCCCTCTCATCCCTCTCTTCCTATCCCAACCTTTCTCTTGCTCCTTCTAATTCCTTGTGAGATTCTTGAACTTTAATTGAACTTTTGAGATTGAGTTAAGTTCTCCTCCTACAGCTTACCCCCTAATGCGTCGAAAGCCATAGCGTCGCGAATACTTCATCAATCAACGTGTTTCAAATTGGGAACGGTAGCTGAGATTAAGAGCTACAACATATCTGAGTTTCGCGACATTCCAACGGCTAGTTTTCCGTCGACGTCGTTTCTTGTGAAGACGACTTTTCTGTCCAGAATTTCGGATTTATATTTTGAGTAATTCTAGCTCCTAAGTTCACCTAGACTCCGTCCTTAATACTAACAGATTGGTGGGGGGACAAAGGATTGGGTGAAGGTGAAAGAATGGGTAAATCCAACCATCTACCCTGCACGTACCAGAATGGCAACGAGAAAGCTGCTGAGCTCTACAAGTGGAGGAGCCACAACTGAGCAGCAGGAACAGGCTCAAGGCGAAGATGCAGTGCTGTTCTTGGGTGATGACCAAGAGTCAGATGACGAGGAGCCTGCATACTGCTTTTACGCACCAATACAACCTCCGAGCATGGATCATGCGCTAGCCGGGCCTCAACGGGGGAAGTGGCTCGTTTCAAGAGATGCAGAGTACAACAGCCAGATGGAGAATCACACATGGGACCTGGTGTACTTGCCAAATGGGAAGAAGGCAATACAGTGCAAGTGGCTGGCAAAAATCAAGACGGATGAGAAAGGAGAGCCATCAGTTTACAAGAGCAGGCTGGTGGCAAAGGGGTTTCAGCAGAAAGAGAAAGATGATTACAAAGAAGTGTTTGCCCCAACTGCTAAGTCTCCAACGCTACGGGTGATGCTGGCGGTAGCTGCTGTGCGCAAATGGAAGGTGAAGCAGATGGACATCGTAACCGCTTTTCTGTACGGCATTGTGGAAGAGGAGGTGTACATGGTTCAACCACCTGGCTATGAGGATGGAACCGGTCGTGTCTGCAAACTTAACAAGGCCATCTATGGCTTGAAGCAGGCCCCGAGATGCTGGTACAACAGGCTGGCCAGTGCACTGGAAGGGATTGGATTCCGTGCGAGTGCATGCGAGGAAAGCCTATTCCTGATGGGCGAGGGGGAGTCGCTTGTGCTTCTGCTGGTGTACGTGGATGACATCCTGCTCTTCAGCAGCAGTGACAAGGAGATCGATGGGGTGCAACGGAAGCTCACAGAGCAGTTCAAGTGCAAGTCACTTGGAGAGGCAAGGTACTACCTGGGAATGCACATTGAGCGGGATACTGAACGTGGCTGGCTCAAACTGCATCAGGGACACTACATCAACACCTTGGCTGAGAAGTACTCCTTCCAGGAAGAACGGGAAGTGGTTACACCTTTGCCTTCCGAGTTCAAACTCATAAAGGCAGCTGAAGGAGAAGGAGTTGAAAGTGAAGACCAGAGGCAATTCCAATCCATGGTCGGGAGCCTACTCTACGCTGCTGTGCATACTCGGCCTGACATCAGCTTTGCTGTGGGACAGCTGGCTCGAGTAGTGCAAAATCCAACAGAAAAGCAGTGTGGTGCAGCGGAGAGACTGGTGCGCTACCTCAAGTCATACCCTACAGTGGGAGTACAGTATTCAGCCTCTGCTCAACTCAGGCAAAAAGGAGTTGAAGTCCTTCAAGAGAAGGGGGAGCAGCTCGGAGAAGGAAAGGTGTTCCTTTCCTGTTTTGCTGATGCCACATGGGCTTCTGAGCATGAGGATTCATCATCAGTTGGTGGATACATCTGCATGGTGAGAGGTGGGCCTGTAAGTTGGAGGTCCAAGAAGCACTCTGAAACGGCACTATCTTCAGTGGAATCTGAGTACATGGCAATGTTTCCTGCGGCAAAAGAAATCATCTGGCTAAGGAGGCTCTTGAAGGAGATCGGCCATGAACAGACTTGTGCGACACCTCTGTTCAGTGATAGCAAGGGAGCCATTGCCATGGCACGCAATGCAGTTCTTCATGGGTTGAACAAGCACATGAGGATCAAGTGGCATTGGCTGCGGAAGGAGGTGAAGCTTGGGACACTGGATCCGATCTACGTGAAAACTCAGCAACAGCCAGCCGACTTCCTTACCAAGCGGCTAGCTGAAGAGCCACACTGGCGCTGTGCGAGGATGGCGGGAATGTCCTTGAACTAGAGACGGCGAAACAAGCCGACAGTCTGAGGGGGAGTGTGTTGGTGCATATTCATTTGCACGTCATCCTGTCGTCTGTTCGCATCATTTCGTTTGCATGTGTTTTGTGTGCTACGTTGTTTGTATGGTCTTGACCATGGGCCTCCAGGGTCCTTCCCTTTCATCCTTCCCTTCCTACCCCACCTTCCAATTGTGCTTCAAAGCCTTTTCTATCATGCCTCTGAACTTGTAAGCTTCAATAATAGTGACTCTGAGGATTGTCAACTTCTCCTAGGGCAGATTACCCCCCAGTGCGCCAAACGCCATAGCTCGCTCGTTAAGCTACGGAATCGAGTGAATCAACTTTCAGAGGAAAGCTGACGCTGCAAGCTCCAACATATCTGATTTTGAGATCGTTTCACCGATTGGAGTTTTGGATATAGCTTTTCGAAGGTCGCGAGTTTTCTGGGCGTCATAACGAAGTGCTGCAGAAATTTCCAAGCCATTGAATCATCTGCTTATAGCCTTCTCTAACCAACAGGTACACATGTTGAAGCGGAGCTGAGCTGGTTGCAGAGCTGGTTGCGGAGCTGGTTGCGGAGCTGTGTAGCTGCGGGACAGGGCCTGGGGGTGTGTGGGGGGGTGTGTGGGTCCGGGGTTAGACATTGGCTCAGATTCAGTTTCAATTCGGCGTTTTAACGAATTTTTGCCGACGCCATTTCCTACTTAGCGGCATTTTGATACAGCCGTCAGAGTGATTTTCAGCAATTCTCGTCGACCAATTTCCAGAAGTGCCGCGCTGCTCACCGACAATGGCTTACTCAACCACTTCACTCGCCAACCCGATCCCGCTCCTTCGTCTCGAGCCGGACGGTACATGCTCCAACTACAAGGCTTGGCGCTATGGTGTCGACAAGCACCTCCTCAGTCGCGAGGTGAAGGGGCTCGAGCTCACCGACGTCCTCCTCAACATCGGTGACGGCAAAGAGCCTCCTAAACCCGAGAGGTCCGCCGATCCAGCTAATGCCGCCGCCAAAGCAGTTTATGCTGCTGCACTGCTCAAGTACAAGAATTGGAAGAAGGCCGATGGTGCGGTCATTAGTGTCTTCATGGGCACCACTCCTCCCGAACTCGTCGAAACCTACCACAACTACCCGTCTGCCAACGCCATTTGGCTCTACCTCGAAGATCGCTTCCTGAACAAGACTGCAGTGGGAGTTGCTATACTCATCCCCAGCATGTTCCAAGTGCGGCTCGATGACTCGCCAGGCATGGCGGACTATGTCACCAAGGTGCAGTCCATTCATGGTGAACTCAAACAGTTGGGGATAGTCTTCCCCGAGCAAGCCCCTGCAGGCGCTCTCCTAGTCGGCCTCACTCCAGCATACGAAGTCACGCGCAAGATGCTCTTGGGCCTTGCTCCTGCGGACCTCACATTTGCCAAGGTCTCATCCGCGCTCCTTTCTGCCGAAAAGGACAACAGCGCTCAAGCCAAGGCCAATGCAATCCGCGCTCCCTTGTGTCAAGCCTATGCCACTTCGGCGCCATTCCAGCGCAACCGCTTCTCCCCGTGTCCCTACATCATCAAGCGCGGCCCTCGTGTTGGCCAGGTGTGTGGCGGCACCAACCACGCCCTTGCCTCCTGCTTCAAGAAAAAGAATGACGAGTGGTATGCCGTCAATGGGACCGCCTCCAAGCCGCCAAGCTGGATGGTCAATCGTGCTCCTCGCCAAGTCAATCAAGTCGAAGCGCAGGAATCCGTGCAGGCTGCTGTGGCTGCACCTGCTGATGTGCGCCTCAACATGTTGTTCCCTGGCTCACAAAGCACCTCAGCCACAATAGAGTTCACCCTCAACAGTGGGGCCACTCACACGGTTCTCAAGGAAGAACACTCCTTCAAGCCATACGAGACACCAATCCATCTACTAGGAGCAGACTCCAGTTTCACAACACACGCCAAGGGCTCCTCCACAGTTCCGTGCCCAGCTTTTCCTTCGGGCAGTGTGACTGGCTTGTGTGTTCCCACACTACGCCACAATCTCGTGGCCCAAAACGAGCTCCAACGGGCAGTCGTCACCACGATCTTCCTAGCACACTCGGATCACTGTGACCTCTTCGACCCTAAGTCCAACAAGCTCCTAGCACGCTTCACACTCAACAGTAGCAAGCTCTACACGCTGCGTTCACCTGCACCTCTCGCCGCCCTCTCCCAAGCGCAAGCTGCCAGCACCACTCCGTGTTCATGTCGCAGCTTCGCCAACCCAACCATCCTCTACCACCATCGCTTGGGTCACCCCAACTTCCGTACACTTGCCGACATCGCTTCCAAGAAACTTCTTCTTGGCCTCCCGTCGGCGCTTCCTCCACCAACAGACTCACCTGCACCCACCTGCCTGGACTGCACCAAGAGCAAGCTCAGGCAGCAGCCGCACCCTTCCTCCCCATCCGTCACAGCTGCTCCGCTGGACCTAGTGCACATGGATGTCTGGGGCCCAGCTCCAGTCGCATCCCGAGGCGGTCATCGGTACTTTCTTACACTAGTCGATGACCACTCGCGGTACGTTTCTGTGCACCTCCTGCATACCAAAGCAGAGGCACCTGATGTCATTATGGCGTGGGTGCACCGGGCTCAAGTCACGTTCGGCACTCCTCTGAAGTGCCTCCATTCTGATGGCAAGGGAGAATTTCGCAATGGCAAACTCGATAACTTCTGTGCGGCCCAAGGGATTCGGCAAACCTTCACGCTCCCCGAAAGCCCGCAGCAGAACGGCATTGCAGAGAGCCGCAACCACACCTTGGTTCAGATCGCTCGCTGCCTCCTCAGTCACGCCAACGCACCACGGTCACTTTGGGGATATGCCCTCTTCCATGGGGCACTCCTCTACAATCTTTATCCGCATCCCCACCGGCCCGACACCACACCTACCGCTCTCTGGCTTGGGGTCACGCCTTCCGCCCGCTCTCTACGCGTCTGGGGGTGTACCGCGTATGTGTTGCTAAGCCCCCACACGCGCAGGAAGCAAGGTGGCAAGCTTGGTCCCAAAACCCAGACCTGCATGTACCTCGGGCACAACTCCGACTCCCCAGACTACTTATTCCTCAACCCAATCACCAGACAGCTGATTCGCAGCCGTGATGTCGTCTTCGATGAGACACGCCCATTCCACTCTGCGACCACGGGCGAGCCTCCTCCACCTCCCCCGACGCTTGTTTGGGCACTCTTCTTATGAAGGATCTTGGTGACCTCAAGAACTACCTGGGGATGGAGATCACTTGTGACCGCCAGGCTTGCACGATCACCCTCTCCCAGGAGTCCTACATCGACAACCTTCTCAAGCGGTTCGACATGGACTCCAGTAACTCTGTCTCCACTCCACTCCCACTACAGCATCAGCTCACGGCCCCTCCAGTTCCTTCTCCTGACGCCTGCAAGGACCCGTACCCTGAGTTAGTCGGTTCACTCATCTATGCCATGATGTGCACTCGACCAGACTTGGCTTACCCGGTTAGTGTCCTCTCTCGGTACGTCTCCCCCGGACGCTACACAGCCTCGCATTGGTCTGCAGCCAAGAGGGTCCTCCGCTATCTACAAGCCACCAAGTGTCACATCCTCACTCTCGGTGGTACCTCTCCAGTCAAGCTCGAGGGATACACAGACTCCTCATGGGCCGATGACCAGATTGACAGACGCTCCTCCCAAGGGTACTGCTTCACCCTTGGTAGCGGAGTCATCAGCTGGCTCTCCACTCGGTCCTCTGCAGTCTCCCTGTCGTCCTGCGAGGCCGAGCTCTACGCAGGCACAATGGTTGCTCAAGAGGCACGCTGGCTCTCCTTTCTCCTCGTTGAGTTAGGCTACCCCCAGCAGTCGCCCACCCTGTGGTGTGACAACCAGAGTGCCATTCACCTCACCAAGGATCCTGTGTTCCACTCTCGCACCAAGCACATCGAACTTCGTCATTTGTTCATCCGAGAACTTGTTCAGAGTGACGAGCTGACGGTACGGTACATCGCCTCAGATTGCAACCTCGCCGACCTCTTTACCAAGGCTCTCAGCAAGGCTGACCACCATCGCCTTCTCCGTTCCATGGGGCTATGTGCTCCTTGATCAGGTTTGCAGTCTATGGGGGTGTGTTAGAAATAGACTGCAAATACCACTTTTGTATTTGTACTTTTATATCCTAGTTTAGGTTGTGAATGTTCTAGTGGGTGGGGGTGTACTCACAAATCCCAACCTCACCCAATTGTGATCCCCCCAATCTCCAATTACCCAATTGGAGATTCCGGAGATCCCAATGGGGATTCCCTCCAATTCCACCTTCATCCATTCAATCTCACCTTGCCATGTACTTATAGAGCCTTGGGCTCCTTACCTAATCAATCATTTCAACTCTATTTCTTACAGCTACAGCAGCCTGCACGGATTGCTGCGCTTCAACTTGATTGACCTTGCGAGGTGCACGATTGACCATCCAGCTTGGCGGCTTCGAGGCGGTCCCATTGACGGCATACCACTCGTCATCCTTTTTCTTGAAGCAGGAGGCAAGGGCGTGGTTGGTGCCGCCACACACCTGGCCTGCACGAGGGCCGCGCTTGATGACATAGGGACACGGGGGGAAGCGGTTGCGCTGGAATGGCGCCGAAGCGGCATTGGCTTGAGGCACGGGAGCGCGGATTGCATTGGCCTTGGCTTGAGCGCTGTTGTCCTTTTCGGCAGAAAGGAGCGCGGATGAGACCTTGGCAAATGTGAGGTCTGCAGCAGCAAGGCCCAAGAGCATCTTGCGTGTGACTTCGTATGCCGGAGTGAGGCCGACTAGGAGAGCGGCTGCAGGGGCTTGCTCGGGGAAGACTATCCCCAACTGTTTGAGTTCACCATGAATGGACTGCACCCTGGTGACATAGTCCGCCATGCCTGGCGAGTCCTCGAGCCGCACTTGGAACATGCTGGGGATGAGTATAGCAACTCCCACTTCAGTCTTGTTCGGGAAGCGATCCTCGAGGTAGAGCCAAATGGCGTTGGCAGACGGGTAGTTGTGGTAGGTTTCGACGAGTTCGGGAAGAGTGGTGCCCATGAAGAAACTAATGACCGCACCATCGGCCTTCTCCCAATTCTTGTACTTGAGCAGTGCAGCAGCATAAACTGCTTCGCAACCAGCTCCGCAACCAGCTCCGCAACCAGCTCCGCAACCAGCTCCGCTCCGCTTCAACCTGTGTACCTGCTCTTGCTTGATGCGAGACGTTCGTGGAGGCGATTTCGCGAGGGGAGTTCGCCTATTCTGGCGGGGTCTGAGGGGAAACTCGAGAACAGGTTTTAAGAGATGGTCAAAATTAAGATTCGACCAAGGAGAACCGAGGAGGAAATCGACGACGAGAAGCGTGAACGCTTCAGAGATGAGAAATTCAACGAGGTCGAGCGCGAAGGTGGTCGACGATGAGAGGCGCGACTGCAGAGTGGAGCACGTCAAAATTCCGACGACTCGAAACGAATGTCGCGACGATGAAGTGCGCGTAGCGCGGGCACGTTGAGATTAGGACCTTGATCCGCGTGTGCGGATAGGTCGCTCTGATACCATGTAAGAAATAGAGTTGAAATGATTGATTAGGTAAGGAGCCCAAGGCTCTATAAGTACATGGCAAGGTGAGAGAGAATGGATGAAGGGGGAATTGGAGGGAATCCTCCTTGGGATCTCCGGAATCTCCAATTGGGTAATTGGAGATTGTGGGGATCACAATTGGGTGAGGTTGGGATTTGTGAGTACACCCCAACCCACGAGAACATTCACAACCTAAACTAGGATATAAAAGTACAAATACAAAAGTGGTATTTGCAGTCTATTTCTAACAGTTGGGATTTGTGGGTACACCCCAACCCACTAGAACATTCACAACCTAAACTAGGATATAAAAGTACAAATTCAAAAGTGGTATTTGCAGTCTATTTCTTACACTAAATGCTGCCATGTAAAAATTCGCAAGTCGTGTTGTGGGGTTTGCGAAGTTATTGAGAAGATCCATGGGTACTGGGATCAAATCTTGAAAGAATATGTTTTAAATGGTGTTTGTTTTGCTTTAAGTCTGGAATTTTTTTTTTCATGCGATTGTGTGGTGGGCGGTGTAGATGTATTTGTTAACTTATAAATATATTTGCATGTATAAGTTATAGGCTAGAATTGGTGTGTGTTCTTAGAGAGTACAAACCAAGCCCTATATTTCCCTTGTTCCCTCTTCCTTCTAATCATTGCGTTATTCTAACAGTATTTTCTGGCGTAGTGAAGTGGAGAGGTAGCAGATCGATTTCAGTCATGGTGTTTAATTGTTAGCAATTTAAGCATATTTTATAAATTTGACCTGTGCTTGATTTCAAGTCATGCATGATTCATTCATGTTTTGGTGTTTTTTTTTTAAGTGTGTCATACTGCCTAATGGTTAGTGTTTTGGTGTTTTGTTTTCAAAGATCAGAGATTCAATCATTGGTGATTATGGGGTGAATTAAAAGAAATATGATTCATGCTTCGTTTATTCTTGCCCTTTTTCTTTTTTTTGTCTTTTCTTCAGATTGTTTCCTGTGTAGAACTGTGTCTATGTAGGCAAGCTCTAGCAACAAAACACCCCCGGTAATGAGGAAGAGATCGACGACAATATGGGTGGGAGGAAGGTGTGGGGTAAGGCGAGGGGGACCAATAGCGTCTAGGGGCAGACTGTTAGCGGTCCGAGGAGGATCGGCAATGGTCCAAGATCTGTCGGTGGCAATGCGAGGACAATTGTGTTGGGCTGAGAAAAGCCCTTAGGATCTTTCCAGAGACTAAGTCCCAGTTGTAAAAAGACTTGAGTAGTGCAGCGGAAGTTGAGTAGTTGAACCCTTGTACTAGTATATGAGAACAAGTGATTGATTAAAGAAACAAGCATACAGCAATATATAGAAAATAGGAAAGTAAAGCAGTTGTAGAATACAGTTGCAGGAGCGGTTATCGAGCCGCACAGCGACTCGATTGTCGCTTCGGTTACCATCCGCGCTGTTGTAACGGTCAGTCGCAACCTCCAGTTGCGACCCTTCGAGTACCTTCGCGTTCTTTGTCCATCCCCTTGTGTAACCTCCGTTGACTCGCGTACCCGTTGCGATCTTCCTTGAGTGTAGTGTTATACTTCAGAAACGCTTAAGTCCTTTGAGATATTTCCAACACTCCCCTTCGTTTCTGGAGTGCTGACGTGTTCAGATCCGATGACGTTTGTCTGCCCGGTCAGCAGCGTGCAGTAATCGAATTTTGCCTTCGCCAATTTCTTCGTCAGATAGTCTGCGGCCATTTGCGTCGTCGGGCAGTAACTGAGTTGGAGTCTCCCCTTCGCGATTTCATCCTTGACGAAGAAGTATCGCAGGGCGATGTGCTTGGTTCGGTTGGCGAAGCCATCCTTGTTCGCGATTTTGATCGCAGATTGGTTGTCGCAGAGGAGTGAGAAGACAGGCAGGGTTGCAATCTTCGCTTCCTCGAGCAACTCTCGTAGGTAGAGTCCTTCCTTGGTCGCAGTACAGAGGGCGATATACTCTGCTTCAGCCGAAGATAGTGCGATTAGTTCCTGCTTGCTCGACTGCCTGGAGATATCCCGATAGGTTCTAGTCGGTAGATGTAGCCCGTTCTCGATCATCGATTTCCCTTGTCTTCCGCGTGGTCGGTGTCGACGTATCCGAGTAGTTGTACGGACGATGTCGTTACTTTACTGTAGGTAAGCCTGGTCGTCGGCGTGGAGACGAAGTAGAGTAGTGCCTGATTAAGTTCCTCGAGATCTTCTTGTTCCGGCTGCTTCAGATGCGTCGCCAGTTGGCTCGCGCTGTAAGATAGATCGGGTCGGCAGGTTACTGCTGCGAATAGTAGGCAGCCGAGCTTCTGCTGATACTCCTAGATTTGCTTCGCGGGGAGTTTTGCGGAGGTGTTGCTGTTGTTCCCATAGCGGTAGGGAGTCGGGACCGTAGTCGGCGTTAGACCGAATTTCTTCGCGACAGTGCCTGCGTATTTTCCAGCGTGTAGGTAGAACGCCGAGTTGTCTTCGACGACATTCAGTCCCAGGTACTGGGTCACTGTGTCGGACACCGTGAGTGTCAAGTCCCCTTTCAGCTCCCCTTCGAACCAGGTGGCGATGTCGGTAGTGGAACCGATGTAGAGCAGGTCGTCGACCTAAACGATGAGTAGGATATACTCTCTTCCCTTTTGCAGTCGGTACATGCCTTGGTCACGCGGCAGCTGTAGGAATCCGATTTTTACGAGGCGACCGTGAAGATGCTGCTGCCAGAGCCGCGGGGCTTGCTTGATCCCGTAAAGGGATTTTATCAGCTGGCATACTTTTGTAGGGTCGTCGATGAATCCGTGGGGCTGCTCAACGAAGATCTCGGCGTCCACAGGTGCGTACAGGAAAGCATTTGCGACGTCAATTTGGCGCAGTGGTAGTTTCTTCGTGGCCGCGACGGCGAGTAGGATGCGCAGGGAGGTGTGACGGGAGACTGGGGCAGAGGTTTCTGTGTAGTCGGTTCCGTATCGTTGATCGAAGCCTTGTACGACCCATCGAGCTTTGAATCGTTCGATGGAGCCGTCTGCGTTGGTCTTGATGCGGTACACCTACTTTCCCGAGAGGACGTTCTTCCCGTTGATGTTCGTTGTAGGTACCAACTTCCATGTATTTCGGTCTTGAAGAGCTTTTTGTTCCTTTTCCATCGCCTCCTTCCATTTCGCCTTATGTTCCCCCCCCAGAGCCTGCGACAGGGTCGAGGGCTCGCGCGGAGATGGCGGCGGCGGGTGCTGGACGGAGACCCATAGGCCGAGGATCTGCTGTCCCGTGGGTGTGTGTCGAGGGGAATTTTCATTCCCGGAATAAGCTGCTTCGTCACCATCTTCTGGATCAGGTAAGAAGTTTGGGCCGATGCGTTCTGAAACATTCGTGTCGACGGGGTGGGGTGTAACGTAACCTTGGTCAACGAAGTGGTAAAAGGTGTCGAGGTTGTTGCTATCGAGAGGATTGTCTTCATCGAGTGGAACAGGTACGGAACAGAAAGGGAGTGGTCCGGCAGCTTCTGAGGCTCCAGGTACGTCTTCTTCTGCTGCGTCAGCCTCGGCAGCACGGTCGGCGAAGGAACGAAGGCCCGCGAGGCCATCGGTGGGGTCGTGTGTGTTGGCAATGTTGTCCAGGTAATGCTGCAGCGTCAGTCGCTCATAGAAGATAACATCACGTGATGCCACCGTATTTTTGTCTTGTATGTCGAGGATCTTCCATGCGTGAAAATGTTTGGCGATGCCGAGCTGTAGTCCCCACCGAGCTCGTTGAGTGAAGCGTCCTACTCGGGCTGTGTGGGGTCTGTACTGTACCATGCAGCCGAAAACTTGAAGTAATTTTGTGCTGCCCCTTTTTCGTGTCCACAGCAGGTGCGGTGATGCGTTGTTGGGAAGCGATGACGAGGACAACAGATTGTGCAGGTGGACTGCATGTGTCATCGCGTCTGGCCACAGTGTGGTGGGCAGTCTCATCCCCAAGAGCAGCTTTCACATCGTCGTCTGCAAGGTCCGGTTCATGCGTTCTGCGACCCCCTGCTGCTGGTGAGCGTAGGGCAGAGACACCAGGCGTCTGATTCCTCTTTCCGCCAGATAGGTCCTGAAGCGTTGTGACTGGTATTCCAGTGCACCGTCTGACTGGAAGCTCTTGAGCTTGGTTCCTGATTCTCGTTCGGCGATGGGGAGCTATGTCGTGAAGGCGTCGAAGGCTTGATCGCGCGTCTTGAGGTTGTAGTGCCAGACGTATCTTGTTGCTGCGTCGATAAACGTGATGACATAGTTGAAGTCGGCTTCAGTGTCTTCTCGAGGCATGTTTAAAATGTCGCTGTAGACTTTTTCCATCGGTGCGTATGCAGGTGCGCTTGGGTTGTGATGGGATGGAAAAGGCTGGTGGGGAAGATCGGCTTCAGGGCATGTAAAGCACCGTGCGCGTGGTCGTCGAAGTTCTTGGCCGCTCGTTGTAAGAAGAGCGTTTCGTTCTAACACTTCGGCTTGGATGGTTTGCAGTATTGTACTGTTTGCAGGATGTCCGAGACGTTGGTGCCAGATGTCGTCGGGAGCGCGATGGCCGGGCGAGCGGTTGTATATGTCGGCGTTGGAGAGGAACGCGACGACCGTGGCGGGACTTCGGCAGACTTCGCGTGTGATGGGCATAAGTTGATCTGCTTCGGTTGGCGGTTCACGGATCGCTGGTGATGGTACTTGGCTGGGTCCTGCTGCTGCTACTGCAGGTGATGTCTGGGAAGAGATGCTTGCTGGTACTTGTCTTTCTTGTCTGATGACTGCTAAGGCTCGTGTTCTCTCTGCTGCAGGTATGGTGTTGGAGTACCAGAATCCGTCGAGGTTGAAGTCGGGGTCAAGATCCGGCGGGTGTGTCCAGGCGGCGAACGACACGATGCCATCACTGTCGGCAGTACCGCGGTCGGGGACGAAGTCCAACACGAAGACGCCTGACTTCAGGAGGGCACGACCGATGAAGAGGCCGCCCTTCCCGTGGTAAAGGCGAAACTCGTTGGAGTCCGAGTCGCACTCCAGGTGAATTCCTTTTGCCCTTAGCTGGCTGACGCTTAGCAGATTGTATCCCAAGTTGTCAACGATTAAGACCTTGTTGAGTTGAAGGATGACATTTGTTTCCATGGACTGTAACTCAACCACCCCTTGTCTGTTTGTTTTCAGGTTCTCGTTGTTGGCGACGGTGATGATGACGTCGCGGTTGAGGCGTCGCTCTCGTTGCACGAAGCGTCCGGAAGAACACATGTGTTGACCGCAGCAGCTGTCCAAGAACCAGGTGTTTCGCCTGGTGGGTTCGGCGTTGGCGACCGCAGCGTATGTCGGGTTGACCTGAAGTCCTTGTGAGCGCGGCGGCGGAAGTTCTTCTTCGTCTGGCGCGTAAGTGGGTGGTGATCCGGATGCGCAGTTGTTGATGTGTACCATGCAGTTGATGATGTTCGGTGTCCCTTGTGCAGATGTGGAAGAACGTCTTGGAGGGCTTTCTTGAGTGGAGGCGACTTGTGGGTCTACTAGACGATAGACACGAGGACGTGTGCAGTTGACTTTGGAATGTCCGGATGTTTGACAGTTGTGGCAGAACGGCGGCACGATGGTGAGTCCTCTGTTGTCGCGTTGATCTTGCTTGCCGCGTCGATTGTAGTTGTTGTCGTTCCTTCGTTGAGTGTAGAAAACTAACTGCTGCTGCTTCCTTGGTTGTCTTTCTTCGAACAGGTCCATCTCCTGTTGTTCAGCATGAAGCTCGGCGCAGAGGTGCATCTCCGAGATCCTTCCGTGGGCACGAAGAAGCGAGCGTGTGGTTCTCCATTCTGGCCCGAGCCCGGCGAGGACAAGAGTCACGAAGCTTTCTTCAGTGATTGTTCCTCCGCACCGAAGCAGGCGGTCGCGGAGGGTCTGACATTGACTCATATACTGCATTGCCTTTTCCTCGGTCTTCATCTGTATTGTTGTCAGCTGTTGCATGAGTCTGCTTTGTGTCACGCTGTCGTTTGCTTGATAGAGACACTTGAGATGATGCCATGCGAGTTCCGCAGAGTTTCCATAGCTCCGATACGTTCTGATGCTCTGCTGTTCTTGTGGTGACAGGTTCCGCAGGAGAACTGTATACACCAGCAGCGAGTGATACGTGAAAATTTCTTGCTCCTTTCCAGTGCCGTTGCTTGGGAATGGCAGGGACCCGTTGAAGTATCCCAAGAGATGCGCAGCCTTCATCAGCAGCTCGAACTCAAAGCTCCAGGTAAAGAAGTCGTGTCCGTTGAACGGTGAGGATGTCTGTAACTTGATTACGTGTGAAAACTGCGCCTGGAGACTCAAAATCTTGTTTGGTGTCTGTTGTGATGCAGCTGCTGTTGGTTGGGCACGGGGCGGCATGAACTCGAATGTCCCCGGTGAAGAGTGATAAGGCGCAAAGGTAGGCGCTTGATTGTGTCGCCCGAACGACGAGTTGTCGAGGCTCATCGGCGCTAATCCCATGTTTCCTCCGTTGCTCTGTCTTGAATGCGCAGGTGTCCTTGTCTGCTACTGCTGGTCGAAGTGCGACATGAAGCTGAAGAACCTTTCCATAAGGTTCGGATCCACGCTTGAAGAGGGTGAAAGGGTCACCATTTCTGGTGCTCTTCCTGTTGTTTCTTGAGCAGCGCCGGTCTCGGTTTGCAGTCCTGAAGTGTGCAATCCAGAGTTACCGGGTTGAGTGTCTTGGGTGCTGGGTGAGCCCGTAGAGATTTTCTTGCCCTTGCTGTCCATGACTTGTAATCAATGAAGTCATTGAATTGCAGATTGTAGATAGAGCGTGTTAAAAACAGAAAGGTTCAGTTTATTGATGAAGCAAAGGCATTACATAGGAAGAGAGAGATGAGCTAGGAAGGGAAGGTTGGAAGGGAAGGGGGGGTTAGGACCAATCACAAGGGAGGGAGGATCCTTCCAAATGTGGTTGACCACCAGTTGGAGGTGGTCCAAGTGTGGTGTACCACCAGTGGTTTAGCCAACCCACTTGTGGTGCCCCCACAATTGTGGTCCTTGTGTTTGGGGGCTCCAACCACAATTGGGTTGGGTTGACACCCCAACACAGGTGTACACCCAACTAGGGATGTAAACACAATATACACAACTAGCATAGCATGGTATATTCTAACACAACCCCATAGCATGCAAAGCTAGTGTATATGTAGGGTACAACCCCAGAATCAGGAAGGGGGGCGAGGCTTAAGGCCGAGAAGGCGGAGGAGGGCAGAGTGCGCGGTCTTCGGGAGGGCCTTGGTGAAGATGTCGGCCAAGTTGGCCTCTGCAGCGATCTTGCGGACCACCAAGTGACCTTGCTAGACCAACTCTCGAACGAAGAAGTAGCGGAGTTCAATGTGCTTAGAGCGGCCATGGAAGACAGGGTCCTTTGTGAGATGGATGGTGCTGGTGTTGTCGCACCAGAGGGTGGGACAGCGCTGAGGAGCACCGATCTCAGCAAGGAGGAAGGTGAGCCAGGGAGCCTCCTGAGCGGCCATGGTGCAAGCATAGAGCTCAGCCTCGCAGGATGAGAGGGCGATGGAGGAGGAGCGAGTGGAGCGCCAGCTGATGAGGCCGCTGCCAAGGGTGAAGCCGTAGCCTTGAGAGGAACGGCGATCCGGCTGGGAGTCGGCCCAGGAGGAGTCACTGAAGCCAGAGAGGAGGGGAGGAGAAGAGCCTCCGAGGGTGAGGACATAGTCCTTGGTACCACGGAGGTAGCGGAGGACCCGCTTCGCTGCAGCCCAGTGCTCATCAGTGTGGCGACCGGCACCGACGAATCGAGCAAGAACACTGATGGGGTAGGCAAGGTCGGGGCGGGTGCACATCATAGCGTACATCAGCGAGCCGACGAGCTCAGCGTAAGGATGGTCAGAGGAGGAGGGAGCAGGAGGAGGGGCAAGCTGGTGGTCGGTCTGTAGGGGAGTGGTAACCGGCTTGGCCTGCGCCATGTCGAACCGCTGCAAGACTTGGTCGATGTAGAAGGACTGAGAGAGGGTAATGGTGCGCGATGTGCGGTCCCGGGTGATGGTCATGCCCAGATAGTGCTTGAGCTCACCCAGGTCCTTGCACTTGAGGCGTGCATGCAGGGCGTCCTTCACTTGCTGCATGGCGGCAGCATCGTCAGCGAACAGGATCATGTTGTCGACATACACCAGGATGAAGAAGCGGGTGGGAGAGGAGCGAAGGAAAAGGCTGGCATCAGACTGAGAGGCATGGAACCCCAAGGACTGCAGAGTGGCGGCCAGCTTGTTGTGCCACTCGCGAGGAGCCTGCTTGAGGCCATAAACCGGGCGGCGCAGCTCCCAGACTGTGTTGGCAGGGAAGGCTGCATGAAAGCCTGGAGGCCGCCGCAAGAGGACCCGCTCCTGGAGCTCGCCTTGCAGGAAGGCGTTGGAGACATCCATGGAGGCAATCTCCATGCCAATGCGAACAGCATAGTCGAGGATGGCACGGAGAGTTGGGAGCTTGGCAGTGGGAGAGAATGTCTCCCAGTAGTCGATGCCATGGGTTTGGGTGAAGCCCTTGGCACAATACCGGGCCTTGTAGACCGGCTCCTCACCCGGCAGCTGCTTCACTCGGAACACCCAGAGGCCTTCAACAATGACGTCGTCAGGAGAGGGGACAATGTTAACGAATGAGGCATTGCGGATGAAGGCCTCGCATTCAGCAAAGATAGCCTGGATCCACTTGGCAGCATCGGGGCAGGTGATGGCCTCAAGGAAGTTGGACGGAGTGAATCTGGTGGGAGCGGTAGCGATGCCAAGGATGAGGAGGCCAAGGAAGCCCAGGTAGAGAGGCGTGAGGGAAGGTGTTTGTTGCTGAACGCCAATGAGCTCCTCATGGGAGTCCTCAATGAAGGGAAGGGAGGGTGGGGGTGGTGTTGGCCAACCCCATGGATGGCCTATGAGTGGGCCGTGAGAGCGAGTGTGGATGCGTGGGAGAATGAACGGAGAGGTGGTGCGGCGATGCCGATGAGGTTGCTGCAGTGGCTGCTGCTGCTGCTGCTGCTGCTGCTGCTGTGGCTACTGCTGGTGCTGCTGCTGCACCTCCTGCTGCGGCTGCTGTTGCTGCACTGCCTGCGGTTGCTGCTGCTGCTGCTACTGCTGCTCCATCCGCTGCTGCACCTCCTGCTGCTGCTGCTGCTCCATCCGCTGCTGCTGCTGCACCTGCTGCTGCTGCTGTTGCTGCTGCTCCTGCTGCTCCTTCTGCTGCTGCTGCTGCTCCTTCTGCTACTGCTGCTGCTGCTGGTGCTGGTGCTGGTGCGATGAGGCAGAGTGAGCAGGGGAGTCAGGGACAACTGGGTCGTAAATGTCACCTGAGGAAGGAGGAGGGGGAGGAGCAGGATTTGGAGGAAGGAGGGGAGCCTGGGGAAGGAGTGGGGGAATGACAGCATCAGCCCAGGTGAGGGGGCGGGAGAGAGGAGGAAGGGGGTCGGAAGGCGGAACAGAATGATAGAACGGGATGCTCTCATCGAACACCACGTCACGGCTCTGTAGGAGGCGGCCTGAGGACGGGTGAAGGAAGAGGTAACCAGGGGCAGAGCGAGCGTGGCCAAGGTAGACACACTCAATGGCCTTGGAGGCGAGCTTTCCTGCCTGCCGAGAGCGGTCAGGTGGGGGGATGAGGACATATGCCTTGCAACCCCAGATACGGAGAATGGCAGCATCTGGCTTGGTGCTAGCCCAGAGCTCAGTGGGAGTGACAGACTGGCGTTGAGGATGTGGGTAAAGATTAGTAAGGAGAGCAGCATGGACAAGGGCATAGCCCCAAAGAGAAGGGGGCGTGGAGGCATGAGTGAGGAGGCAGCGGGCCGTCTTGGTGATCTCACGAATGCGACTCTCAGCAACACCGTTCTGCTGAGGGGAGTGGGGAAGGGTATGAGTCTGCTGGATGCCATGGGTTGAGCAGTAGGAGGAGAGGGTGCGGTTGAGAAACTCACCACCGCCGTCGGAATGGAGGCGGCGGATGGGGCGACCAAAGTGGACTCGGCACTGCTCGGCCCAGGTAACGATGACAGCAGGGGCCTCGGCCTTCGTGTGGAGGAGGAACACCGAGGAGTACCTGCTGTGGTCGTCGACTAGGACAAGCAGGTACCGGTGCCCTTGGCGGGAAGGGGAAGGGTTAGGGCCCCAGAGGTCCATGTGGACGAGGTCAAGGGGGGCAGCAGCAAAGGAAGGATGACTGAGGTGAGGCTGTTGTTTGAGCTTTCCATGAATGCATGTGGCGCATGGGGGAGCGGAAGAGGACGGGAGGGGAGGAAGAGTGGGGGGAAGACCGTCAAGCAAGCGGGAGGAGACGGCTTTACGAAGTGTGGGAAAGTTCATATGACCAAGGCGGTGGTGGATGAGAACAGCGGGGTGGGACAGTGCGCGACAAGAGCATGGGGAGGAGGTGGAGTTGGAGGAAGGTGGCTCTAGAGGGAGGGGAGGGGGGAGAGTGGAGGTGCCTGCACGAGTGGTCACGTGGCATGAGGAGGGGCGGGGTGTGCGGAGGATGTACTGACGAGAGCGAGGGCAAAGTGGGAGGCGATGAAGGAGGCGGCGAGTGGGGCCGTGGAGGAGGTCACAGTAGGTGGCAGAGGCGGGGAAGAGGGTAGTGATGCCAGCCTGTTGGAGTTCACAAATGGAGAGCAGGTTATGACGAAGGGAGGGAATGTGGAGACCAGTGACCACTCCAGAGGGGAAGGGGGGGCAGGGGAGGGTGGAGAGATGAGTGCAAGGGATGGAGAAGCTGGAATCAGCACCATGAACGTTGGTGGGGAAAGGGAGGGAGGTGAGGGTGCCGGCGTCTTTGAGGGCAGTTTCAGTGGCACCACTATCGAGAACAAAGTCAATCGTGAGCGAGGAGGGAGCTGAAGACACGGGGTACTGGAAATCACTGGCATTAAAAACAGAGGGATACATGGAAGTGGAAGTAGGGGAAGAACGCATGAGCTCGCCTAGAAAGCTGGAGTGGGAGGCGGGAGCACTAGGGGAAGGAGAGCCCCAGAGGGGAAAGCCAGGAGGACCTGGTGTGGCTGTGGCAGCCATGGCGGCGGTGCCAAAGCCAAGCTGCTGCTGCTGCCATGCAGATGCTGCGGCTGCGGCTCCTGCAGCTGCGGCTGCAGCCTGACCACCAGAGCCCCACTGCTGCTGCTGCTGCAGCAGCTGCAGCTGCTGGAAGCGGCGAAACTGGTGCAACTCCTGGGGAGTTATGGGGTCAGCGACAGAGGAGGAGGAGGAGGAGAGCTGAAGATGAGAGGGGAGGAAAGACGGAAGAGTTTTGACATCCTGGAGAGAGGGGCGGGGATCCATGGCAGACCAGCGTGGGGGTGTGCCAGTGTTGCCGCGCTCGAACCAGGCGTCATCATACGCCTTGAAGCAGGTCGCGGGGGGATGGTTGGTTTGGGTGCAGCGCTCACCCGCCCTGGGACCAAAACGGCGAAGATAGGAACATGGGGGGAGAGTGCCAGGGCGGCCACCACGGCTACCAGATGAGCCACCACTGCCTCCACCACCACCACTGCTGCCACCCTCGACCCCGCCACCACCACCGCCGGCTCCGCTACCCCCACAACCGCCACCTCCACCCCCTCCCTGAGGGTTGGTGCGGCCGCCACGTGGGCGCCCGCCATGACGCGGCAGTGTGACTGCAAGCTGGGGGTTTTGGGACTCGGTGGAGTTCAGGCCGGAGGGGGGGGTTGAGAGAAGGCGGGCCTCAGCGTCAATGATCCATTGGACCACAGTGTCAAGGGAGGCGCGGGGCTGAGCCTCAGTGAAGGCGATGATGCGCACTTCATATTGAGGGGAGAGGCCTTCGAGGAGACGGTAGATCTGAAGGTTGGGGGGGAGAGTAGTCTGGCGAGCCTCAAGGCGGGAGGCAAGGTCCAGGAGACGGCTGGTGTAGTCAACGGCGCCAGCACTATGTTCGATCGTGATGCTGAAGTATTCCTTGAAGAGCGGTCCGACAGCATCGAAGTCGGTGCGTTCGAACATTGCCTCAAGCTCGAGCCAGATCTGGCGGGAGCCGATGCGATGTGCCTGGAAGTTGCGCATGAGCGCAGACGGGATGGCAAGGAGAAGGGCACCAGTAGCACGGCTGTCCGCCTCGAGCCAGGCGCGACGACGCTCAGCAAATCGCGCAGAGTCAGCGGCATAAGCGGCGGCGGTAGCGGCATGCTGGGTGCGGAGGGTTGCCGACCGCTCGTGTTCCTCCAACGCGATCAGGTAATCAGTATGGAGCACGAGGAACTCACGACGCTGAGTAAGGAAGAGCTGCTCAACTTCAGCGGTGGCAGCGCGAGTGCTGGTGCCAACGGGTACCATGGGGGGCAGAGGTTCCTCGCCGGGATGGGGAATGAGAGGGGGGGGATTGCCAGGGTGAGGCGGCGGGTCCCCAAGGTCACCCTCTGGGAGACCAAGCATGATGTCCAGGAGGCGGAATGGCAGGACATAAGCACTGCCGAGGACGCGGTGGAGGCTGCCGACGAAGGAATACCAGTTGGTTGCTGAGTTGTCGGCAGCGCGCACGAGATGATCGAGGGTCGAGACGTCGACGGGAGGGGAAAAGGATGCCATTGGTGACACGGAGTGGGAGGAAGGCGACGGCGGGTGGACCCGCGGTGGCCGGGAGGGAGCGGCGGCGGGTGGACCCGCGGCGGCTCAAAGAGGAGGGGAGGATGGGGATGTCTGTAGATACTGCTGCTGCTGCTGCTGCTGCTGCTGCTGCTGCTCCTTCTGCTGCTGCTGCTGCTGTTGTAGCTGTTGCTGCTGCTGCCGCTGCTGCTGCTGCCACTGCTGCTGCTGCTGCCGCTGCTGCTGCTGCCACTGCTGCTGCTGCCGCTGTTGCTGCTGCTGCTGCAGCAGTGGTAAGGCGGCGATGAGCAGGTGCAGGTGAGGAGGCAAAAGATGGGGAAAGATGGCAGTTAGCTGATGAAAATAGGACTTGGTAGAAATTTCAGTAGCACTTCGTGATCACATCCAGGAAAGTGTGCAAACTTTGGAAAGCGATATCTGACAATCCAAGCGATGAAACAGTCCGAAATTTTACGACATTGTAGCTGACACCAAGAGCGTTCTTTTGCAAGTCGAATTACTCAATTCTGTCAACTATCGAGCGAGCTATGGCGTTTGGCGCATTGGGGGTTTTTGAAAATCCACCCAACAGAAAACTAGTTGAGAGGCGGCGGCTAGGAGTCTAGCAGCGGCGATGGAGGGGACGGCAAATGAGGTGCACGTCGGAAGGGGACGGGGCGGAAGCGTGGGGAAGGATCGGGATTTCAAAGTTGGCGTCAGCCATTATTGCTCTATACCATGTTAGAAAGAGAAAGGTTGAGTTTATTGATGAAGCAAAGGCATTACATAGGAAGAGAGAGATGAGCTAGGAAGGGAAGGTTGGAAGGGAAGGGGGGGTTAGGACCAATCACAAGGGAGGGAGGATCCTTCCAAATGTGGTTGACCACCAGTTGGAGGTGGTCCAAGTGTGGTGTACCACCAGTGGTTTAGCCAACCCACTTGTGGTGCCCCCACAATTGTGGTCCTTGTGTTTGGGGGCTCCAACCACAATTGGGTTGGATTGACACCCCAACACAGGTGTACACCCAACTAGGGATGTAAACACAATATACACAACTAGCATAGCATGGTATATTCTAACAGCCATGATTAATGAGACGATTTCGCAGTATCCTGGCTCACAAAGCACCTCAGCCACAATAGAGTTCACCCTCGACAGTGGGGCCACTCACACGGTTCTCAAGGAAGAACACTCCTTCAAGCCATACGAGACACCAATCCGTCTACTTGGAGCAGACTCCAGTTTCACAACACACGCCCAGCTTTTACTTCGGCCAGTGTGACTGGCTTGTGTGTTCCCACACTACGCCACAATCTTGTGGCCCAGTACAAGCTCCAATGGGCAGGCGTCACCACGATCTTCCCAGCACACTCGGATCACTGTGACCTCTTCGATCCTAACACCAACAAGCTCCTAGTATGCTTCACACTCAACAGTAGCAAGCTCTACACGCTGCGTTCACCTGCACCTCTCGTCGCCCTCTCCCAAGCGCAAGCTGCCAGCAGCACTCCGTGTTCGTGTCGCAGCTTCCCCAACCCAACCATCCTCTACCACCATCGCTTGGGTCACCCCAACTTCCGTACACTTGCCGACATCGCTTCCAAGAAACTTCTTCTTGGCCTCCCGTCGGCGCTTCCTCCACCAACAGACTCACCTGCACCCACCTGCCTGGACTGCACCAAGAGCAAGCTCAGGCAGCAGCCGCACCCTTCCTCCCCATCCGTCGCAGCTGCTCCGCTGGACCTAGTGCACATGGATGTCTGGGGCCCAGCTCCAGTCGCATCCCGAGGCGGTCATCGGTACGTTCTTACACTAGTCGATGACCACTCGCGGTACGTTTCTGTGCACCTCCTGCATAACCAAAGCGGAGGCACCTGATGTCATTATGGCGTGGGTGCGCCAGGCTCAAGTCACGTTCGGCACTCCTTTGAAGTGCCTCCATTCTGATGGCAGGGGAGAATTTCGCAATGGCAAACTCGATAACTTCTGTGCGGCCCAAGGGATTCGGCAAACCTTCACGCTCCCCGAAAGCCCGCAGCAGAATGGCATTGCAGAGAGCCGCAACCACACCTTGGTTCAGATCGCTCGCTGCCTCCTCAGTCACGCCAACGCACCACGGTCACTCTGGGGATATGCCCTCTTCCATGCGGCACTCCTCTACAATCTTTATCCGCATCCCCACCGGCCCGACACCACACCTACCGCTCTCTGGCTTGGGGTCACGCCTTCCGCCCGCTCTCTACGCGTCTGGGGGTGTACCGCGTATGTGTTGCTAAGCCCCCACACGCGCAGGAAGCAAGGTGGCAAGCTTGGTCCCAAAACCCAGACAGCTGATTCGCAGCCGTGATGTCGTCTTCGATGAGACACGCCCATTCCACTCTGCGACCACGGGCGAGCCTCCTCCACCTCCCCCGACGCTTGTTTGGGCAGACTTTGATGCCCCACCTCCGGCCGCTGCCCCTTCTCCGGGGCCTTCTCCGTCTGGCGTGTCTCACCCGGCCTCCCCAGTATCCTCCGCAGCGGCACCTCCTCCTGCTCCGCGTTTCCCGCGCGTCGAGCCCGGCTCACCAGTCTCCTATCGGAGGCGCCCAGTCCCTCCGGTCTCACCGCAGCCGCCTTCGTCTCCGGTCTCTAGTCGCACTCGTTCCAAGGGACCGGCTCCGCCTCTCGCCTGGGGACCAGCCGCCTTCTCCATCCGGTGTTCGGTCACCCCGCCTCCTCCTGCCGGGGGTGATGTCCCCTCCATCCGTATTCCCCCCCGTGCACTTCTGGAAGACAGGCATGAGGAGCTGCTTGACCTTCACGCGGTCTGCCAATTTCTCTCTCACAACTTCCCGGACATTACTGACTGCCCTTCCCTCAACTTCACCGAGAACCCGACCATTCCGACTCCTCGCACAAAAGAGGAAGCTCTCTCGGGGCCTTATAAGAAGGAGTGGAAGGCAGCAATGGATGTGGAGAACGAGGCGTTCATTCGCAACAACAGCTTTGACGATGTTGTTCCCCCTTCCGGTGTCAACATCGTCGGCGGAAAATGGATCTTCCGAGTCAAACAACTCCCAGGCAAAGCTCCACTGTTCAAGGCATGATACGTGGCGAAGGGTTTCACCCAGAAGGAGTATCTCGACTTCTTCGAAACATTCTCACCCACGGCCAAGCTCCCGACTGTGCGCGCTCTTCTTGATATAGCCGCTCGCGGCAACTTCGAGATCAAGTCCATGGACGCCTCCTCTGCCTTTCTCCAAGGCCAGGTCAAGATGGATGTTCACATGGAACGCCCACCGGGGTTTCCTGGCACGTACCCTGCCAATACAGTGTGGAAGCTGAAGCGCCTAGTGTATGGCCTCAAGCAGGCTCCTCGTGAGTGGCACAACAAGGTGAAGGAAGTCCTCCTCGCACTTGACTTCCATCCCTCTGCCTCAGATTCCAGTCTCTTCGTTCGTCACTCCTCCGAGCCCTTCTACATCCTCGTCTACGTCGAGAACTTCATTCTAGCCGCCAGAGATCCAGCCGACATGGCAGCTGTCCAGTCTGCTCTCAGCTCCGCCCTTCTCATGAAGGATCTTGGTGACCTCAAGAACTACCTGGGGATGGAGATCACTCGTGACCGCCAGGCTTGCACGATCACCCTCTCCCAGGAGTCTTACATCGACAACCTTCTCAAGCGGTTCGACATGGACTCCAGTAACTCTGTCTCCACTCCACTCCCACTACAGCATCAGCTCACGGCCCCTCCAGTTCCTTCTCCTGACGCCTGCAAGGACCCGTACCCTGAGCTAGTCGGTTCAGTCATCTATGCCATGATGTGCACTCGACCAGACTTGGCTTACCCGGTTAGTGTCCTCTCTCGGTACGTCTCCCCTGGACGCTACACTGCCTCGTATTGGTCTGCAGCCAAGAGGGTCCTCTGCTATCTACAAGCCACCAAGTCTCACATCCTCACTCTTGGTGGTACCTCTCCAGTCAAGCTCGAGGGATACACAGACTCCTCATGGGCCGATGACCAGACTGACAGACGCTCCTCCCAAGGGTACTGCTTCACCCTTGGTAGCGGAGTTATCAGCTGGCGCTCCACTCGGTCCTCTGCAGTCTCCCTGTCGTCATGCGAGGCCGAGCTCTACGCGGGCACAATGGCTGCTCAAGAGGCACGCTGGCTCTCCTTTCTCCTTGCTAAGTTAGGCTATCCCCAGCAGTCGCCCACCCTGTGGTGTGACAACCAGAGTGCCATTCACCTCACCAAGGATCCTGTGTTCCACTCTCGCACCAAGCACATCGAACTTTGTCATTTCTTCATCCGAGATCTTGTTCAGAGTGACCAGCTGACGGTACGGTACATCGCCTCAGATTGCAACCTCACCGACCTCTTTACCAAGGCTCTCGGCAAGGCTGACCACCATCGCCTTCTCCGTTCCATGGGGCTATGTGCTCCTTGACCGGGTTTGCAGTCTATGGGGGTGTGTTAGAAATAAACTGCGAATACCACTTTTGTATTTGTACTTTTATATCCTAGTTTAGGATATGAATGTTCTAGTGGGTTAGGGTGTACTCACAAATCCCAACCTCACCCATTTGTGATCCCCCCAATCTCCAATTACCCAATTGGAGATTCCAGAGATCCCAATGGGGATTCCCTCCAATTCCCCCTTCATCCATTCACTCTTACCTTGCCATGTACTTATAGAGCCTTGGGCTCCTTACCTAATCAATCATTTCAACAAGGAATGTCCTTGAACTGGAGACGGTGAAACAAGCCGACAGTCTGAGGGGGAGTGTGTTGGTGCATATTCGTTTGCACGTCATCCTGTTGTCTGTTCGCATCATTTCGTTGCATGTGTTTTGTATGCAACATTGCTTGAATGGTTTGTTGGGTTTGCATGTCTTTGCATGTTCATTTTGTGCTTGTGCAGTTGTGCTTGGATTGTGCATGACATCGAGCACATTCCAACGAGCCAAGAATTGTTGGAATCGGAGCACATATGAAGAAGTTTCGAAGAAATGTTTGATGGGTTTGTTACAACTCATTGGAAGTCCTTGTCAGCTGCTATACCAAAGCTGGAAAGCCCTATAACGAGGAGGGACCAGCATGTGTGGGACTTTTGTCCCCACCTTGCAGCTGCAGCATTTGGGGTTTGGAGTCTAAACCTGGCATAGTGTGAATTTTCTCTTGCCAGGCTGGCTGAACATGAGGATGTTGAGTCAAGACTTTGACTCTTGTCATGTTCTTGACCATGGGCCTCCAGGGTCCTTCCCTTTCATCCTTCCCTTCCTACCCCACCTTCCAACTGTGCTTCAATGCCTTTTCCATCATGCTTCTGAACTTGTAAGCTTCAATTATAGTGACTCTGAGGACTGTCAATTTCTCCTAGGGCAGATTACCCACCAGTGGGCCAAACGCCATAGCTTACTCATTAAGCTACGGAATTGAGTGATTCAACTTTCAGTGGAAAGCTGACGCTGCAAGCTACAACATATCCGATGTTCACATCGTTTCACAGATTGGAGTTTTAGATATAGCTTTTCGAAGGTCGCGAGCGTTCTGGGCGTCATAACGAAGTGCTGCAGAAATTTCCAAGGAGCCATTGAATCATCTGCTTATAGCCTTCTCTAACCAATAGAGCACCCTTAAGTACCTTGTCAGTTCTTGGGAGGTGGCTGTCATGGTCGCGTATCCCAAAACAGTGGTCTTTGGTTCATACCAACGACTAGAATAATATGGTGTGAGTGTATTTTTTGACTCTGTTGATGGCTGTGGTTGGTTGGTTCATATAGTAAGAATACCGGACCCTCAAGGCACAGCCCCCCCCACAGCCAGATCCAGCAACGTCACCAGGAGGCTGCCGTCAGTGTTGTGTGACATCCATGACTTGATAGTCGTGGATGCATGTACCTGGGCTGCAATCAACCGGTGGCGCTGCCAGGTGACGAGGTTCTGCCCCTGCCTGAACGCTCGCTCGCTCGGTGCTGCGGTTGCAGGGATGGCAAGGTAATCGCGAGACTTCGCCTGCAACCCCGACAGCGACGAGTGGCTGCGCCACTAGGTGAGCGGGCACTTGTCCATGTCTAGACACTGTTCATAGAGGCACCTAAC
This sequence comes from Closterium sp. NIES-67, assembly GCA_027943415.1. Classification (NCBI taxonomy): domain Eukaryota; kingdom Viridiplantae; phylum Streptophyta; class Zygnematophyceae; order Desmidiales; family Closteriaceae; genus Closterium; species Closterium sp. NIES-67. The sequence continues at coordinate 603,125 of BQMB01001424.1, read as the reverse complement.
GACCTCGTCCTAGCGCAGTCACCCCCACCTTTGCCGATGTCTCGGCCATCTGCGAGCCCAGCGTGTCAAACAAGCGCCCCCTGTCTCATCCCCCTCCACGTCCCCCTTCCCCTGCCCCTCGTCCCGGCCCGCGCCCCCCCCCCCCCCGAGCTGGTCCCCTCCTGCCGCGTGTCACCTGCGCTGCTCGTCCTGGTATGGCATCAAGCGTTTCCTCACCAATTGCCCCCGCCAGCCACTGATTGGCCCCCTCCCATCACTCGAGCTGGAAGTAGGCCTGCTTGGACCTAGGGTCCAAGAATGTGGCCACTACCAGCTCCTCGCTGATGTCGCCGACACAGCTCCCCAGTCTCTAGGTCGTGGTAGATGCGCTCAAGCTCGTCCATTAGCAGGTTATACTGCAGCACCACTGCTGCGGCAGTGGTGTACAATGACACCTCTGCCGCAGTAGTGATGTTATCTAGCGGCTTGAGGAAGTCCACCAACACCCTCAGGGCATCCCAGTGGGCGTCCGCAAGGCCTGCTCGCATGTCCGCGTATCCCGCACCGACTGTGGAGTGGGGGGTGAGGCATGGGAAGTGGCAAAGGGAAGGGTTTAGGTGCAGGCCGGAGTGAATGAATGGGCTTTCGGGGGTTCTGAGAACGGAGTGAGATGGAGAGGCATGCGGCCTCAAAGTAGAGTGAATACCTGCCAACCACACATTGAGTTGGGAGAAGTAAAGCAAGAGGGGTTCCTTCAGCTCTAGAAACAACTCTACCATCTCGTGGGACGATTTCTCTCGGTTGTGTGGGGGTGTCGCTGATGAGGCAGAGAACTCAATCGCCCTCGCCCGCGAGTCGCAGCTGCTCGTCCACGAAGTTGTCCGAGCGCATGATGCTCCACCCAATGAACGAGACGATCTCCCTTATCCGCTTGAGAGGCTCCCCCCCGCCAAAACACCCAGCGCTTTCTGAACTGTGAGGTTCGGAATGTGGGCCAGGCTCCTGGTGAATCGAGAGCAAGGGTAGAGCGGGAACGGTGTGTACGCAGTGGAGGAGTGGGTAAGAGAGATTGCACTATGATGAATCACAAATTGGAGCATGGGCGTGCATTTGAATCGGCTGTAGTACGCATAGGGGCAAGCACAAGACAGCACCACCACATACCTGAAGAAGAAGCGGGCGTCCAGCACAGGAGGGTGGCGCTCCTCGTCGCCAGTCAAGATCTTCAGCGCCTTGATGTTGTTCTCGGCATTATCCACCGTAATGCCGAGCACGTGATCGCGCAGCCCCCAATCCGCTATCACTTTCTCCGAGGTCTCCTCAATCAAGACCCCCGTGCGTGACCCCTTGATCTCCTCGAACTCCAGGAGGGCTTGACACAGCAGGAAGTCCGACGCGATCCAGTGCGGTGACCGTTAGGAATGCGTCGTGCGTCAGGCTGGACCAGATGTCAGTGGTGAGTGACACCTTCCCCGCAGCCCCGTTGCAAACAATCTCCTGGAGCAGGCGCTTGCACGCGGCATCGCCCTGCATGAGCATGTTGCGCGCGAGGCGGAAACGGGTGCCTAGAAGCTCTGCTGCGTGGAGATTGAGGGAGGTGTAGCGCCGGAACTGCAGGGGGGGAGGGCGCATGCGAGTCAATAACCGCTGGGTAAGACCAGTCGGGGCGACAAAAAAAAAGTGGGAACTGTTAGAAATAGACTGCAAATACCACTTTTGTATTTGTACTTTTATATCCTAGTTTAGGTTGTGAATGTTCTAGTGGGTTGGGGTGTACTCACAAATCCCAACCTCACCCAATTGTGATCCCCACAATCTCCAATTACCCAATTGGAGATTCCGGAGATCCCAATGGGGATTCCCTCCAATTCCCCCTTCATCCATTCTCTCTCACCTTGCCATGTACATATAGAGCCTCGGGCTCCTTACCTAATCAATCATTTCAACTCTATTTCTTACATGGTATCAGAGTGACCTGTCCGCACACGCGGATCAAGGTCCTAATCTCAACGAGCCCGCGCTACGCGCACTTCATCGTCGCGACATTCGTTTCGAGTCGTCGAAATTTCGACGTGCTCCACTCTCCAGTCGCGCCTCTCATCGTCGACCGCCTTCCTGCTCGACCTCGTTGAATTTCTCATCTCTGAAGCTTTCACGCTTCTCATCGTCGATTTCCTCCTCGGTTCTCCTTGGTCGAATCTCAATTTCGACCATCTCTTAAAACTCGTTCTCGAGTTTTCCCTCAGACCCCCCCAGAATAGGAGAACTCTCCTCGCGAAATTGCCTCCATGAACGTCTCGGGTCAAATCAAGAGCTGGTACACAGGTTGAAGCGGAGCGGAGCTGGTTGCGGAGCTGGTTGCGGAGCTGGTTGCGGAGCTGGTTGCGGAGCTGTGTAGCTGCGGGACAGGGCCCGGGGGTGTGTGGGGGGGTGTGTGGGTCCGGGGTTAGACATAGGTGTTGGTGCATATTCATTTGCACGTCATCCTGTCGTCTGTTCGCATCATTTCGTTTGCATGTGTTTTGTGTGCTACGTTGTTTGTATGGTTTGTTGGGTTTGCATGTCTTTGCATGTTCATCTTGTGCTTGTACAGATGTGCTTGGATTGTGCATGACATCGAGCACATTCCAACGAGCCAAGAATTGTTGGAATCGGAGCACATATGAAGAAGTTACGAAGAAATGTTTGATGGATTTGTTACAACTCATTGGAAGTCCTTGTCAGCTGCTACACCAAAGTTGGAGAGCCCTATAACGAGGAGGGACCAGCATGTGTGGGACTTTTGTCCCCACCTTGCAGCTGCAGCATTTGGGGTTTGGAGGCCAACCTGGCACAGTGTGAATTTTGTCTTGCCAGGCTGGCTGAACCTGAGGATGGGGAGTCAAAACTTTGACTCTTGTCATGTTCTTGACCATGGGCCTCCAGGGTCCTTCCCTTTCATCCTTCCCTTCCTGCCCCACCTTCCAACTGTGCTTCAATGCCTTTTCTATCATGCCTCTGATCTTGTAAGCTTCAATCATAGTGACTCTGAGGACTGTCAACTTCTCCTAGGGCAGATTACCCCCCAGTGCGCCAAACGCCATAGCTCACTCGTTAAGCTACGGAATCGAGTGATTCAACTTTCAGTGAAACGCTGACGCTGCCAGCTACAACATATCTGATTTTCAGATTGTTTCACCGATTGGAGTTTATGATATAGCTATTCGAAGGTCGCGAGTTTTCTGGGCGTCATAACGAAGTGCTGCAGAAAATTCCAAGGAGCCATTGAATCATCTGCTTATAGCCTTCTCTAACCAACAATAGGCTCAGATTCAGTTTCAAGTCGGCGTTTTAACGAATTTTTGCCGACGCCATTTCCTACTTAGCGGCATTTTGATACAGCCGTCAGAGTGATTTTCAGCAATTATCGTCGACCAATTTCCAGAAGTGCCGCGCTGCACACCGACAATGGCTTACTCAACCACTTCACTCGCCAACCCGATCCCGCTCCTTCGTCTCGAGCCGGACGGTACATGCTCCAACTACAAGGCTTGGCGCTATGGTGTCGACAAGCACCTCCTCAGTCATGAGGTGAAGGGGCTCGAGCTCACCGACGTCCTTCTCAACATCGGTGACGGCAAAGAGCCTCCTAAACCCGAGAGGTCCGCCGATCCAGCTAATGCCGCCGCCGAAGCAGTTTATGCTGCTGCACTGCTAAAGTACAAGAATTGGGAGAAGGCCGATGGTGCGGTCATTAGTGTCTTCATGGGCACCACTCCTCCCGAACTCGTTGAAACCTACCACAACTACCCGTCTGCCAACGCCATTTGGCTCTACCTCGAAGACCGCTTCCTGAACAAGACTGCAGTGGGAGTTGCTATACTCATCCCCAGCATGTTCCAAGTGCGGCTCGAGGACTCGCCAGGCATGGCGGACTATGTCACCAAGGTGCAGTCCATTCATGGTGAACTCAAACAGTTGGGGATAGTTTTCCCCGAGCAAGCCCCTGCAGCCGCTCTCCTAGTCGGCCTCACTCCGGCATACGAAGTCACACGCAAGATGCTCTTGGGCCTTGCTGCTGCAGACCTCACATTTGCCAAGGTCTCATCCGCGCTCCTTTCTGCCGAAAAGGACAACAGCGCTCAAGCCAAGGCCAATGCAATCCGCGCTCCCGTGCCTCAAGCCTATGCTGCTTCGGTGCCATTCCAGCGCAACCGCTTCCCCCCGTGTCCCTACGTCATCAAGCGCGGCCCTCGTGCTGGCCAGGTATGTGGCAGCACCAACCATGGCCTTGCCTCCTGCTTTAAGAAGAAGGATGACGAGTGGTATGCCATCAATGGGACCGCCTCCAAGCCGCCAAGCTGGATGGTCAATCGTGCTCCTCGCCAAGTCAATCAAATCGAAGCGCAGGAATCCGTGCAGGCTGCTGTGGCTGCACCTGCTGATGTGCGCCTCAACATGTTGTTCCCTGGCACTGCCATGATTAATGAGACGATTTCGCAGTATCCTGGCTCACAAAGCACCTCAGCCACAATAGAGTTCACCCTCGACAGTGGGGCCACTCATACGGTTCTCAAGGAAGAACACTCCTTCAAGCCATACGAGACACCAATCCGTCTACTTGGAGCAGACTCTAGTTTCACAACACACGCCAAGGGCTGCTCCACAGCTCCGTGCCCAGCTTTTCCTTCGAGCAGTGTGACTGGCATGTGTGTTCCCACACTACGCCACAATCTCGTGGCCCAACACGAGCTCCAACGGGCAGGCGTCACCACGATCTTCCCAGCACACTCGGATCACTGTGACCTCTTCGACCCTAAGTCCAACAAGCTCCTAGCATGCTTCACACTCAACAGTAGCAAGCTCTACACGCTGCGTTCACCTGCACCTCTCGCCGCCCTCTCCCAAGCGCAAGCTGCCAGCACCACTCCGTGTTCGTATCGCAGCTTCCCCAACCCAACCATCCTCTACCACCATCGCTTGGGTCACCCCAACTTCCGTACACTTGCCGACATCGCTTCCAAAAAACTTCTTCTTGGCCTCCCGTCGATGCTTCCTCCACCAACAGACTCACCTGCACCCACCCGGCCTGGACTGCACCAAGAGCAAGCTCAGGTAGCAGCCGCACCCTTCCTCCCCATCCGTCGCAGCTGCTCCGCTGGACCTAGTGCACATGGATGTCTGGGGCCCAGCTCCAGTCGCATCCCGAGGCGGTCATCGGTACTTTCTTACACTACTCGATGACCACTCGAGGTACGTTTCTGTGCACCTCGTGCATACCAAGGCGGAGGCACCTGATGTCATCATGGCGTGGGTGCGCCAGGCTCAAGTCACGTTCGGCACTCCTCTGAAGTGCCTCCATTCTGATGGCGGGGGAGAATTTTGCAATGGCAAACTCGATAACTTCTGTGCGGCCCAAGGGATTCGGCAAACCTTCACGCTCCCCGAAAGCCTGCAGCAGAATGGCATTGCAGAGAGCCGCAACCACACCTTGGTTCAGATCGCTCGCTGCCTCCTCAGTCACGCCAACGCACCACGGTCACTCTGGGGATATGCCCTCTTCCATGCGGCACTCCTCTACAATCTTTATCCACATCCCCACCGGCCCAACACCACACCTACCGCTCTCTGGCTTGGGGTCACGCCTTCCGCCCGCTCTCTACGCGTCTGGAGGTGTACCGCGTATGTGTTGCTAAGCCCCCACACGCGCAGGAAGCAAGGTGGCAAGCTTGGTCCCAAAACCCAGACCTGCATGTACCTCGGGCACAACTCCGACTCCCCAGACTACTTATTCCTCAACCCAATCACCAGACAGCTGATTCGCAGCCGTGATGTCGTCTTCGATGAGACACGCCCATTCCACTCTGCGACCACGGGCGAGCCTCCTCCACCTCCCCCGACGCTTGTTTGGGCAGACTTTGATGCCCCACCTCCGGCCGCTGCCCCTTCTCCGGGGCCTTCTCTGTTCGGCGTGTCTCACCCGGCCTCCCCAGTATCCTCCGCAGCGGCACCTCCTCCTGCTCTGCGTTCCCCGCGCGTCGAGCCCGGCTCACCAGTCTCCTATCGGAGGCGCCCAGTGTAAGAAATAGAGTTGAAATGATTAATTAGGTAAGGAGCCCAAGGCTCTGTAAGTACATGGCAAGGTGAGAATGAATGGATGAAGGGGGAATTGGAGGGAATCCCCATTGGGATCTCCGGAATCTCCAATTGGGTAATTGGAGATTGGGGGGATCACAATTGGGTGAGGTTGGGATTTGTGAGTACACCCCAACCCACTAGAACATTCACAACCTAAACTAGGATATAAAAGTACAAATACAAAAGTGGTATTTGCAGTCTATTTCTAACACCCAGTTCCTCCGGTCCCACCGCAGCCGCCTTCGTCTCCGGTCTCTAGTCGCACTCGTTCCAAGGGACCGGCTCCGCCTCTCGCCTGGGGACCAGCCGCCTTCTCCATCCGGTGTTCGGTCACCCCGCCTCCTCCTGCCGGGGGTGATGTCCCCTCCATCCGTATTCCCCCACGTGCACTTCTGGAGGACAGGCATGAGGAGCTGTTTGACCTTCACGCGGTCTGCCAATTTCTCTCTCACATCTTCTCGGACATTACAGACTGCCCTTCCCTCAACGTCACCGAGAACCCGACCATTCCGACTCCTCGCACAAAAGAGGAAGCTCTCTCGGTGCCTTATAAGAAGGAGTGGAAGGTAGCAATGGATGTGGAGAACGAGGCGTTCATTCGCAACAACAGCTTTGACGATGTTGTTCCCCCTTCCAGTGTCAACATCGTCGACGGAAAATGGATCTTCCGAGTCAAACAACTCTCAGGCGAAGCTCCACTGTTCAAGGCACGATACGTGGCGAAGGGTTTCACCCAGAAGGGGTATCTCGACTTCTTCGAAACATTCTCGCCCACGGCCAAGCTCCCGACTGTGTGCGTTCTTCTTGATATAGCCGCTCGTGGCAACTTCGAGATCAAGTCCATGGACGCCTCCTCCGCCTTTCTCCAAGGCCAGCTCAAGGAGGATGTTCACATGGAACGCCCACCGGGGTTTCCTGGCACTTACCCTGCCAACACAGTGTGGAAGCTGAAGCGCCCAGTGTATGGCCTCAAGCAGGCTCCTCGTGAGTGGTACAACAAGGTGAAGGAAGTCCTCCTCGCACTTGACTTCCATCCCTCTGCTTCAGATTCCAGTCTCTTCGTTCGTTACTCCTCCGAGCCCTTCTACATCCTCGTCTACGTCGACGACTTCATTATAGCCACCAGAGATCCAGCCGACATGGCAGCTGTCCAGTCTGCTCTCAGCTCCGCCCTTCTCATGAAGGATCTTGGTGACCTCAAGAACTACCTGGGGATGGAGATCACTCGTGACCGCCAGGCTTGCACGATCACCCTCTCCCAGGAGTCCTACATCGACAACCTTCTCAAGCGGTTCGACATGGACTCCAGTAACTCTGTCTCCACTCCACTCCCACTACAGCATCAGCTCACGGCCCCTCCAGTTCCTTCTCCTGACGCCTCCAAGGACCCGTACCCTGAGCTAGTCGGTTCACTCATGTATGCCATGATGTGCACTCGACCAGACTTGGCTTACCCAGTTAGTGTCCTCTCTTGGTACGTCTCCCCCGGACGCTACACTGCCTCGCATTGGTCTGCAGCCAAGAGGGTCCTCCTGTTGGTGCATATTCGTTTGCACGTCATCCTGTCGTCTGTTCGCATCATTTCGTTGCATGTGTTTTGTGTGCTATATTGTTTGTATGGTTTGTTGGGTTTGCATGTCTTTGCATGTTTATCTTGTGCTTGTGCAGATGTGCTTGGATTGTGCATGACATCGAGCACATTCCAACGAGCCAAGAATTGTTGGAATCGGAGCACATATGAAGAAGTTACGAAGAAATGTTTGATGGATTTGTTACAACTCATTGGAAGTCCTTGTCAGCTGCTACACCAAAGTTGGAGAGCCCTATAACGAGGAGGGACCAGCATGTATGGGACTCTTGTCCCCACCCTGCAGCTGCAGCATTTGGGGTTTGGAGGCCAACCTGGTACAGTGTGAATTTTGTCTTGCCAGCCTGGCTGAACCTGAGGATGGGGAGTCAAGACTTTGACTCTTGTCATGTTCTTGACCATGGGCCTCCAGGGTCCTTCCCTTTCATCCTTCCCTTCCATCCCTACCTTCTAATTGTGCTTCAATGCCTTTTCTATCATGCCTCTGAACTTGTAAGCTTCAATCATAGTGACTCTGAGGATTGTCAACTTCTCCTAGGGCAGATTACCCCCCAGTGCGCCAAACACCATAGCTCGCCCGTTAAGCTACGGAATCGAGTGAATCAACTTTCAGTGGAAAGCTGACGCTGCAAGCTACAAGATATCTGATTTTCAGATCGTTTCACTGATTGGAGTTTTGGATATAGCTTTTCGAAGGTCGCGAGTTTTCAGGGCGTCATAACGAAGTGCTGCAGAAATTTCCAAGGAGCCATTGAATCATCTGCTTATAGCCTTCTCTAACCAACAAGTGGTATCAGAGCCATTATCACGCATTTGGGACATAAAATACGTGGGATATAAGGAGGACTCTGGTGGAGATGATACTTCAGTCCAAGGAGGCAGCTCAACCCAAGATTCTGGCATTGCAGCGCAAAGGGGAGCGCATACAAGCCAGGGGTCACTGCTTAAGGAGGTGCTGAAGAACTTCACCATTGAGAAGTTCTCTGGAGATGGCTATGATGATTGGGCATGGAAGATGCAGCTCTACTTTCGACAAATTGGCCTCTTGAAGCTCATGATTGGAAGGGAGCCAAGGCCAAAGGAAATGGCAGAGCAAGCGGACTGGGATGAACGTTCATCTGCTGGGTATTATCTACTGTCACAAAGCTTGGAGCTGAACCAGAGGCATCACATCATGCATCTGCTACCGGAAATTGATTGTGGGCCCAAGGCATGGGCAGTGCTCAAGGACCTGCACGCTCCGACATCGGTTGCCGCTTCTCTCATGCTAGATCGGGAGCTGTCCATGCTGCGGTTGAGCGAGAATGAACCTGTGCAGCCCGTACTGGACAAGATGAGGGAACTCTACGCGAAATTGGCGATTGCAGGCATCACGTACCCTGAGCAGACTAAGTGTCTCAAGATGCTCAGCCTGCTGCCGGAGTCTTGGCTGCTATTTATAAGCGGACTCAGCTTGCCACAAAACCAAAGTCAATGGACATTGGAGTGGATTCGCACCAAGATTCTGGAAGAAGATTTTCGTCGCTATACACTGCACGGTGATGACAGCACCAGCGGCTATGCCATGCAAGGGACATGGAGGGATCGAGGGCGTGGCAATCGCGGTCGCTCTTACCACAACCAAGGTGGTCGCGGGACTTGGAACCAGCGGGGGCGTGGTGGCGCTGGTGCAAGAGGAAGAGGTGGTCACTCCAACAATGACAACAGTGAACCACGCTTGAGGGGAGAGTGCTGGTATTGCAAAGAAGAAGGGCATCCATGGTTTCGCTGCCCTACCAAGCCCGACTGGTGGACCCCTTGGAACCAATCGCAGAAGGGGAATGGAGGAAAGCAACCACATGGAGGTTCCAACATGGTAGCTGATCCTGCTGAAGAAACCTCCAAGGATGACAGAGGAATGGGAAATGAGGAGAGGAATGCTGGACAGTTCTACCATGTGTGTGACAAAGATGACAGTGGCACAGCTGTTGCAAGGGCTGGAGAGGAATTGCACCCGCTTGACATGTGGGTCATGGACTCTGGTGCTGCATGGACAATGACACCACGCAAGGACTTGCTGGATGCTGTGCGAGCGCCTCCAATCTCTGAAGTGCGCTCAGCATCCGGACATGCAGTGAAGGTCGCTGGAGTTGGTCGAGCTGCATTCAGAGCACCTGATGGTGGACTGGTTGTGCTGAAGGAAGTGTTACTCGTACCGGGGCTGAAGGCCAATCTGATATCGCTGCGCAAGCTAGGCCAGGCCGGAGTCAGCACCACCACCAATGGATCCAAAACATTCAAGGGGCTGCGAGGAGATCGTGTGTTATGGGATTTACACGAAAGCAGAGATGTCTTCAGATCCATGTGGCAGATCCCTGCACTGATATGGGAATCAACAAAGAAGGAGTTGGGAGAAGTAAAGGCGGGATCTGGAGTCCAGGGGGAGTGTAATGCAGTTAGTGCTGCAGGAGTGACGGTTTCTGCAAGGTCGGGGGAGACTGATTGGGAAACCGCACACAGGCGTCTAGGGCATGTGGCTATGCCATTGCTGCAGCAACTGCATAAGGAAGAAGCAGTAAAGGGGCTCAAGCTTTCTGGGCAACCAAATGATACCAAGTGCGAGACGTGTCTGCTGAGCAAGTTCACACGGTTCCCCTTTCACGGCGTAGCTGGGAAAAGCAAGGCAGCACTGGAACTGGTGCACATGGACCTCGTAGGACCTTTTCCAGTTCGAGGAAGTAAGGGGGAAAGGTACTTCCTGACAATAGTTGATGACTGGAGTCGGCTGATGTGGGCATACCCGTTGAAGCAGAAGGATCATGCTACCTCAACAATACGAGATGACTGGCTGCCGTTCGTCGAGCGACAATCTGGGCACCCATGCAAGAGCATCAGAACCGACCGAGGTGGAGAGTTTCTAGGAGGAGATCTGACTGCGTGGCTCAAGAAACAAGGCATTGAGCATCAGCTAACGACGTCCTATACCCCTCAGTCAAATGGCGTTGCTGAGAGGGCTAATAGGACCATCCTGGAAACTGCGCGAGCGCTGCTGATCGAATCAGGGCTGGGGAACTCCATGTGGCCTCATGCGGTGAGGCATGCTACAGTGGCAAGGAACCGTGTACTCACAAAGGTGGCTGATGATATGTGGGTGCCGCTGGAGAGGTGGCTTGGAAAGAAGCCTCCAGTGGACATGCTTCGAGTGTTCGGATGCATGGCAGTGGCGCATGTCCCTAAACCGTACAGGACAAAGCTTGGAGCATCTGCACTTTGGTGTGTGCACCTTGGGCTTGCAGCAGAGAGCAAGGGGTGGCTACTCTGGGAGCCCTCAAAGAATGTGCTGTTTGACAGTCGGGATGTCAAATTTGTGGAGAACATCATGTATGGCAAGTGGGAGAAGCAGCCGGAGGCAAGGGTCACCCAACAGCTGGAAGAGATCACTATGCACTTCGATCTGTCCGAACCTGAGGACAGCGAAGTCACTGCGCCAACGGCAAGCGGTACTGATGAAGGAAGCAATGAGGATATTGCAGCTGATGCTGAAGTCAAGGATCGGGAGCAGCAGCAGCAAGAGGCTTCCAAAACACCAAGTCTGCCAAAGCGAAGGAAACAGATTGGTGGGGGGACAAAGGATTGGGTGAAGGTGAAAGAATGGGTAAATCCAACCATCTACCCTGCACGTACCAGAATGGCAACGAGAAAGCTGCTGAGCTCCACAAGTGGAGGAGCCACAACTGAGCAGCAGGAACAGGCTCAAGGCGAAGATGCAGTGCTGTTCTTGGGTGATGACCAAGAGTCAGATGACGAGGAGCCTGCATACTGCTTTTACGCACCAATACAACCTCCGAGCATGGATCATGCGCTAGCCGGGCCTCAACGGGGGAAGTGGCTCGTTTCAAGAGATGCAGAGTACAACAGCCAGATGGAGAATCACACATGGGACCTGGTGTACTTGCCAAATGGGAAGAAGGCAATACAGTGCAAGTGGCTGGCAAAAATCAAGACGGATGAGAAAGGAGAGCCATCAGTTTACAAGAGCAGGCTGGTGGCAAAGGGGTTTCAGCAGAAAGAGAAGGAAGATTACAATGAAGTGTTTGCCCCAACTGCTAAGTCTCCAACGCTACGTGTGCTGCTGGCGGTAGCTGCTGTGCGCAAATGGAAGGTGAAGCAGATGGACATCGTAACCGCTTTTCTGTACGGCATTGTGGAAGAGGAGGTGTACATGGTTCAACCACCTGGCTATGAGGATGGAACCGGTCGTGTCTGCAAACTTAACAAGGCCATCTATGGCTTGAAGCAGGCCCCGAGATGCTGGTACAACAGGCTGGCCAGTGCACTGGAAGGGATTGGATTCCGTGCGAGTGCATGCGACGAGAGCCTATTCCTGATGGGAGAGGGGGAGTCACTTGTGCTTCTGCTGGTGTACGTGGATGACATCCTGCTCTTCAGCAGCAGTGACAAGGAGATCGATGGGGTGCAGCGGAAGCTCACAGAGCAGTTCAAGTGCAAGTCACTTGGAGAGGCAAGGTACTACCTGGGAATGCACATTGAGCGGGATACTGAACGTGGCTGGCTCAAACTGCATCAGGGACAGTACATCAACACCTTGGCTGAAAAGTACTCTCTGCAGGAAGAACGGGAAGTAGTCACACCTTTGCCTTCCGAGTTCAAACTCATAAAGGCAGCTGAAGGAGAAGGAGTTGAGAGTGAAGACCAGAGGCAATTCCAATCCATGGTCAGGAGCCTACTCTACGCTGCTGTGCATACTCGGCCTGACATCAGCTTTGCTGTGGGACAGCTGGCTCGAGTAGTGCAAAATCCAACAGAAGAGCAGTGTGGTGCAGCGGAGAGAGTGGTGCGCTACCTCAAGTCATACCCTACAGTGGGAGTACAGTATTCAGCCTCTGCTCAACTCAGTCAAAAAGGAGTTGAAGTCCTCAAAGAGAAGGGGGAGCAGCTCGGAGAAGGAAAGGTGTTCCTTTCCTGTTTTGCTGATGCCACGTGGGCTTCTGAGCATGAGGATTCATCATCAGTTGGCGGATACATCTGCATGGTGGGAGGTGGGCCTGTGAGTTGGAGGTCCAAGAAGCAGTCTGAGACGGCTCTATCTTCAGTGGAATCTGAGTACATGGCGATGTTTCATGCGGCAAAAGAAATCATCTGGCTAAGGAGGCTCTTGAAAGAGATCGGCCATGAACAGACTTGTGCGACACCTCTGTTCAGTGATAGCAAGGGAGCCATTGCCATGGCACGCAATGCAGTTCTTCATGGGTTGAACAAGCACATGAGGATCAAGTGGCATTGGCTGCAGAAGGAGGTGAAGCTTGGGACACTGGATCCGATCTACGTGAAAACTCAGCAACAGCCAGCCGACTTCCTTACCAAGCGGCTAGCTGAAGAGCCACACTGGCGCTGTGCGAGGATGGCGGGAATGTCGTTAAACTAGAGACGGCGAAACAAGCCGACAGTCTGAGGGGGAGTGTGTTGGTGCATATTCATTTGCACGTCATCCTGTCGTCTGTTCGCATCATTTCGTTTGCATGTGTTTTGTGTGCTACGTTGTTTGTATGGTTTGTTGGGTTTGCATGTCTTTGCATGTTCATCTTGTGCTTGTGCAGATGTGCTTGGATTGTGCATGACATCGAGCACATTCCAACGAGCCAAGAATTGTTGGAATCGGAGCACATATGAAGAAGTTACGAAGAAATGTTTGATGGATTTGTTACAACTCATTGGAAGTCCTTGTCAGCTGCTACACCAAAGTTGGAGAGCCCTATAACGAGGAGGGACCAGCATGTATGGGACTCTTGTCCCCACCCTGCAGCTGCAGCATTTGGGGTTTGGAGGCCAACCTGGTACAGTGTGAATTTGGTCTTGCCAGGCTGGCTGAACTTGAGGATGGGGAGTCAAGACTTTGACTCTTGTCATGTTGTTGACCATGGGCCTCCAGGGTCCTTCCCTTTCATCCTTCCCTTCCTACCCCACCTTCCAACTGTGCTTCAATGCCTTTTCTATCATGCCTCTGAACTTGTAAGCTTCAATCATAGTGACTCTGAGGATTGTCAACTTCTCCTAGGGCAGATTACCCCCCAATGCGCCAAACGCCATAGCTCGCTCGTTAAGCTACGGAATTGAGTGAATCAACTTTCAGAGGAAAGCTGACGCTGCAAGCTAAAACATATCTGATTTTCAGATCGTTTCACCGATTGGAGTTTTGGATATAGATTTTCGAAGGTCGCGAGTTTTCCGGGCGTCATAACGAAGTGCTGCAGGAATTTCCAAGGAGCCATTGAATCATCTGCTTATAGCCTTCTCTAACCAACACCTCCGCTATCTACAAGCCACCAAGTCTCACATCCTCACTCTTGGTGGTACCTCTCCAGTCAAGCTCGAGGGATACACAGACTCCTCATGGGCCGATGACCAGAGTGACAGACGCTCCTCCCAAGGGTACTGCTTCACCCTTGGTAGAGGAGTCATTAGCTGGCGCTCCACTCGGTCCTCTGCAGTCTCCCTGTCATCCTACGAGGCCGAGCTCTACGCGGGCACAATGGCTGCTCAAGAGGCACGCTGGCTCTCCTTTCTCCTCGCTGAGTTAGGCTACCCCCAGCAGTCGCCCACCCTGTGGTGTGACAACCAGAGTGCCATTCATCTCACCAAGGATCCTGTGTTCCACTCTCGCACCAAGCACATCGAACTTTGTCATTTCTTCATCCGAGATCTTGTTCAGAGTGACCAGCTGACGGTACGGTACATCGCCTCAGATTGCAACCTCGCCGACCTCTTTACCAAGGCTCTCGGCAAGGCTGACCACCATCGCCTTCTCCGTTCCATGGGGCTATGTGCTCCTTGACCGGGTTTGCAGTCTATGGGGGTGTGTTAAAAATAGACTGCAAATACCACTTTTGTATTTGTACCTTTATATCCTAGTTTAGGTTGTTAATGTTCTAGTGGGTTGGGTTGTACTTATAAATCCAAACCTCACCCAATTGTGATCCCCACAATCTCCAGTTACCCAATTGGAGATTCCGGAGATCCCAATGGGGATTCCCTCCAATTCCCCCTTCATCCATTCTCTTTCACCTTGCCATGTACTTACTGTATAGAGCCTTGAGCTCCTTACCTAATCAATCATTTCAACTCTATTTCTTACAGAGCAAACAGGAACTAATCGCACTATCTTCGGCTGAAGCAGAATATATCGCCCTCTGCACTGCGACCAAGGAAGGACTTTACCTGCGAGAGTTACTCGAGGAAGCAAAGATTGCAACCCTGCCCGTCTTCTCACTCTTCTGCGACAACCAATCTGCGATCAAAATCGCGAACAAGGACGGCTTCGCCAACCGAACCAAGCATATCGCCCTGCGGTATTTCTTCGTCAAAGATGAAATCGCGAAGGGGAGACTTCAACTCAGTTACTGCCCTACGACAGAAATGGCTGCAGACTATCTGACGAAGAAACTGGCGAAAGCAAAGTTCGATTACTGCATGCTACTGGCCGGGCAGATAAACGTTACCAAATCCGGACACGGCAACATTCCAGAAGCGAAGGGGAGTGTTGGAAATATCTCGAGGACTTGAGCGTTTCTGAAGTGTAACACCACACTCGAGGAAGGTCGTAACGGGTACGCGAGTCAACGGAGGTTACACGAGGGGATGGACAAAGAATACGAAAGGACTCGAAGGGTCGCAACCGGAGGTTGCGACTGACCGTTACAACTGCAAGGACGGTAATCGAAGCAACAATCGAGTCGCTGTGCGACTCGATAACCGCTCTTCAACTGTATTCTATAACTGCTTTGCTTTCCTACTTTCTATATATTGCTGTATGCTTGTTCTTTTAATCAATCACTTGTTGGAGGGAATCCCCATTGGGATCTCTGGAATCTCCAATTGGGTAATTGGAGATTGTGGGGATCACAATTGGGTGAGGTTGGGATTTGTGAGAACACCCCAACCCTCTAGAACATTCACAACCTAAACTAGGATATAAAAGTACAAATACAAAAGTGGTATTTGCAGTCTATTTCTAACACTGCAGAATTTCCTAAGTTGTTGAATCATCTGCTAATAGCCTTCTCTCACCAACAGCTGGTATCAGAGCCCACTATCACGAATTTTGGGACCTTAACTACGATGGGAGATAAGGAGAACCCTACTGGAAGTGATACTTCACCCTAAGGACACAGCTCAACCCAAGATTCTGGCATTGCAGCGCAAAGATGAGTGCGTACAAGCCAGGGGTCACAGCTTAAAGCCGCTGTGCAAGATTGAATAAAACCCTGAACCCATACAGGTAGTTGGGTGTGTTATAATCGCACTAGGCTTAGATGTGACAAAATTGTGAGAGAGTGCACTGTCAGAATTCTGTCAGACCGCTTGAAATATTGATACCGATCTGATCTGTGCCTTAAACGGTGATCTGTAGGTTGGATCTGGAGCGCGTTGCCATCCCGTATGAAATTTCCATAAAGATTTGATGACGCTATGACGGTATGACTGGCAGGAGGTATAGCAGCCACTATAGACTTAGAAGTACAAAACTTAGCAAGAAGAATCGAGATTGAGATGGTTCCTGGCCTCTACAAACCCCAAGAGTGAGTTCCAGATTAGTGGTACACCACCACAGAGTCCCCAACCACGAAGGAACTCGAAACAAACCCAACAAGGGGCTACACCAATTGAAATGTAACACTACACGAAGTAGCATTACAATTCTCTCAATTTTAATATTTATCCGTGTCCCTTGGGCTTGAAATCTTGAGCTCTTGGTCTTGGTTCTGCAAGGTAAATTCTTCTTGAATTGATGAGGGCTTGCTGCACTCACCTGCGATGCAATGGACACTTCACACGCGACAAAATAGAAGAACACAACTTGATATGCGAGTTGTAAAAACTCGCTAATGTCTTGATCGACACAAACCACATTGTGATACACCATTCAAACAGACACACAAGCACTAGATAGCACTAGATACTCACAAGCATTCCATGCCTTGCATGCACACAGATGAACAAGGACGACAAGCCGAGTGCAAGCCATAGGGTTGCACCAGCAAAATCCCCCTCGGATTGTTGGCCTTACTATCTGCTGCCCTTAGTTCAGAGCCATCCCAGCAAGCTTGCAACACTTCCAATGCTGCTGCTCAACCAGCCTCTTGGTCGTCATATCAGCTGGCTGCACCGTCGTCTTCACATAGTGCAACTCCACTTCACCCGCAATTACCATGCTCCTCACCCAATGCCACTTCACCTTCATGTGCTTGGTGAGGCCATGAAGAATGGGGTTCTTAGCCAATGAAATAGCACCTTGGCTATCACAATAGAGTGGGCTAGGTCCTTGCTACTCCTCCCCCAATTCAACTAGCAAACGCCGCTGCCACACAACCTCCCTTATCGCACGGAAGAGTGCCATGTACTCGGACTCCATTGAGCTTAATGCTTGGTCCACTTGTTTTGTTGCACTCCCAAGGTGTTGGTCCTCCACCAACACAGCAGATAAACCCTCCAAAACTTGTCATATCCTCAGGTTCTGATGCCCAAGATGCATCAGAGAAGGAGGTGAGAAAGAGCCTCCCGGGTTCGACTCCATCCGCACCCTCTTGATGCCTTTGTGCCGCCGCGGAGTATTGCAGTCCAACAGTTGCTGTTTGGCCAAGGTACTTGGTCATTCTCTCTCCAGCTACTACCTGCTCTTCATTAGGGCATTGGACAACCCTAGCCAGCTGCTTGGTAGCAAAGGCTGCATCCGGCCTTGTGTGAATGGCCGCATACATGAGGCTCCCCACCAAGGAGTGAAAACGGTGCCTCTCCTCTTCACCAACACTTTCCTCTGCTGCTCCTTTCACACACTTGAACCCTGAGGGTAGAGGAGTAGCCACATGACCTTCACTCCTCCCAAAGTTTGCAGCCAAAACCTCCAAGTACTTTCTTAATGCACTCGCATCCGCCGCTTCTCCACATCTCGCTCAATGTGAAGCCCAAGGTAGCAGTTGACGTCACCAAGGGTCTTGCACTTGAACTTGTCTTGAAGGTTTAGCATCACCTCCTTCACAAGGTCAGAGGAGGGTGAGAATATGAGGATGTCATCCACATCAACCACCATGAAGCTCCTCTGCTCCCCCTCGCCAAGCATGAACCAGGATTGTCCAGTACGCCAATTTCGCGTAGAGTTCCCTCATCTTGTCCAGTACGGGCTGCACAGGTTCATTCTCGCTCAACCGCAGCATGGACAGCTCCCGATCCAGCATGAGAGAAGCGGCAACCGATGTCGGAGCGTGCAGGTCCTTGAGCACTGCCCATGCCTTGGGCCCACAATCAATTTCCGACAAGTGGCAGCGACCAACTACGCGAGCTACAGTGATGTCGTATCGGCCGCGGAACGCTTCGACATGGTCAACGCCGAGACACGACGGGCGCATGTCGGCAGTACACGACAGGGCGACTGCTCGGCTCACCCCACGTTCGCCGACCCGATGGAAGTCGACAGGTTCGAAGGGCGGCCACGTCCGAAAAACACCAACTTCACGTGTGATTTTTGTGGGGTGCGGGGTCATCGAATCTTCGACTGCAACAAAATGAAAGCCGCACGCGCTGAGTATCGGACACACAACAGTGGCGGAAATCCTTCGGCCAATCAGATGCCAAAAAAGGGGACTCGCCAGTAATTGCAGATCTAGCTGGCGAAAAAGAAAAGATCCGAAAGCGGCCATAGACTTTTGGAAAAATCAACTTCGACGTAGCTGATTCTTCACAAACAGGATAAAATGATGGGGAAAAATCTCCAACCCACGACCAGTCTTTGCCAGAGGAATTCGCCGAGGAAAAATCTAACTCGGCGAAAAAGGACTCTACCGAGACGGGGAGACTCCTTGAAGACCCAAGAAATTATAAGGATGCGTTAAAGTTATCTTATAAAGATGCTTTAATGAAAACTTGTAATTCTCGAGGGGCTAGAGCCTTGGAGAAAATACGGGAGGGACTCCAGAAGAAGCATAAAATTGTGGAGATCATACCGGTACCGGAGAACTTGGGGACCAAATTAAGGAGTGTGGAAAGAAGCCGACCTTTCCACAGAATCAACGTCCTCTCCCGACGCCAGCCCACAGCGACTACCCGTTCCCCAGGGAAGACGTCGGTGGAGCTGAAGCAGCTCAAAAGGAAGCTGGGGGTCTACAAGAAGCTGCAAAAACCCCGAACTCCTTCTTCGGATGCATCCAACTCGGCAACTTCGTCAACGACACGAACAGTCGTCACGGAAACTCCGGGCCCTGGAGAAGAGCCTTTCTCCAAGCAGCCTCGGCCAGCTGCCAGCTCAAGAATAGGAAGCAACGAATGTTGGGATGTACCCTATGACCCAATCAATGAAACTATCTTTGGGTACTTTGAGCAACGCCTGCCCCTCGTGCTCGAGGTCATCTACAAAGGACAACGCCTCCAAGCACTCGTGGACAGCGGAGCATCGCACACCGTATGCGACAAGGCAACCATCGACCGACTTCGAGAAGAGTACAAGCCATCAGCGTTTTCTGCAATGATGGTGGACGGCAGCAAGTTACCAGTATACGGCGAAGCTGTGCTACACCTACAAATTGGGCCACTGCGCTGGAAACCTGCACTCCCCATCACCAACATCAAAGGGCTTGACCTGATCTTCGGGCGACACTTCCTAAAATGATTCAACCCCGAGATCAACTGGGTAAACTGCACCGCAAGCATCTACAACAAAGGAAGGAGAGTCCAGCTACCCAACTGGGACGATACAGGAGACATCCCAGTAGAGAAACTTGCCAAATTCGAGAAGGACGTCAAGCGAACCAATACCGGATTCCTGGCGATAGCAACAGAGGTGGAAACTGATGGAGAGAAGACCTTGGAACCTCCAGGAAAAATCAAGGAATTACTGAAGGAGTACCAAGACATTCTCCCTGATGACCTCCCGGACGAGCTACCGCCATACCGAACGCACCAACATGAGATCGTGGAGGAACCAGGTTCAAAGCTGACCTTCCGAGCACCATATCGGCTTTGCCCCACAGAGCTAGCTGACACGAAGAAGCAGATCGAGTATCTCCTCTCCAAAGGACTCATTCGGCCATCCACTTCACCATACGGTGCCCCAGTACTCTTCACACCGAAACCGGACGGAAGCTTGCGCATGTGCATCGACTACCGAGCTCTCAATAAGCAGACCATCAAGAACTAGTACCTGATTCCACGAATCGATGATCTGCTCGACCAGCTTCGGGGAGCCACGGTATTTTCAAAATTAGATCTGCGGTCCGGATACTGGCAGATAAGAATGGCGGACGATTCCGTTCACAAAACTGCCTCCCGAACTCGGTACGGATCGTACGAGTATCTGGTGATGCCGTTCGGACTCACCAACGCACCTGCAACATTCTAAGCAGAGATGAATCATATCCTATGCCCACTCTTGGACGAATGCGTGGTGGTGTACCTGGACGACATTCTCGTCTACTCGCACGACATGCAACAACACGTCGAACACTTACGACGCGTCTTCGAGATTCTTCGACGAGAACGCTTCTACGTCAAACTATCCAAGAGCGACTTCGCCCTCGAGAAAGTCCAATTTCTCTGACATATTGTAAGCGCTCAAGGAGTTTACGTCGACCCCAAGAAAATCGAAGCCGTGCGAACGTGAAGACACCCGAGAATGTGAAGGAGTTACAGCAGTTCCTTGGCTTCGCTTACTAATACAACAGGTTCGTGCCGCAATACGCGAAAATCGCCGCGCCACTCACGAATCTGCTAAAAAAGAACACGCCCTACAAATGGGAGCCGAAGCACCAGGAAGCCGTGGAGCAGCTGAAGGAAGCACTCACGTCCGCACCCGTACTCATCTTGCCAGACCCCGAACGCGACTACGTCATCGAAGCTGACGCCAGCGACCAGGCAGTAGGAGCAGTCTGAATGCAAGACCAGGGGAATGGACTGCAACCAATCGCCTACCTCAGCAAGAAACTACACGGGGCAGAACTCAACTACCCGATACACGACAAGGAGGCCCTGGCTATCATCATCGCCTTCAAAACGTGGAGATGCTGCTGTATCCGTTACATGCAGCTTCTGTCGAATGCTGGTCCATGCGTTAGTGTTGTCGCGAGTCGTACCCTCTTGGCATCGTAGTGCTGCAGAATGGAGAGCATAATCACTAATAGTAACCCTGTCCACCACGCGGTATGCTATTCACACTGCCTTGAGTACAACAGTGCATGCGAAGTGCTGCTCAGCGTATCCCTTGTATTCAGAACCATGCGAGGGGTTGGTACCATAAACGCGGATCTGGTAACTTCCAGAATCGGTGCCGAAGTAGTTTCCCTTGGTGGTTGCTCAAGCAAGGAATCTCTGCTGCTTAGATATCCCACGGTGATGGGTTAGGACATCTGGGAACGTTAGGGCTATTCCCAAATAATCCTCTCCCATTTCCAAATGAGCATTCTTGACAGCCAATCCAGTATGACCTTATGCACTTCCAGTTTAGCACGGAGGCCATCGGTAGGCATCGGTGCCTGGGCGCACATATTGGGATAGGTCTTCTTGTGCCATCATGTGTTGTCTCATTTTTTCACTGTCCTTGAAGTAGCATTGATGTCGAAGACGTCTCAGCTACTCAGCATTAGTGTTGAAGTTTGCTCCATTTCGGCAAACAGGGGTGTTGTTGGAGATACGCGGAGTCCACTATCCGGAGTGGCGTCAGCGCTCCATTTC
Source organism: Closterium sp. NIES-67 (assembly GCA_027943415.1). Taxonomy (NCBI): domain Eukaryota; kingdom Viridiplantae; phylum Streptophyta; class Zygnematophyceae; order Desmidiales; family Closteriaceae; genus Closterium; species Closterium sp. NIES-67. The sequence continues at coordinate 581,728 of BQMB01001424.1, read as the reverse complement.
ACCCCTATCTGCTTCCGTGGAGTTGGTGCTGGTGATGGATTGGTTGTAACGCAGGTTTTATGACTTTTAAGAAAGCCATAGGCCATGAGGACTTGTATACCGGGAGAGCACTGTAGTCCTCCCATCCTCATAAAAGCAAATATCTCCTGCTCTTGAGGGTATATGGCATTGCCATATTGTTTCTTCGCATAGTGGTGTCTCTTTCCCACTAGCTGGAAATTATAGTACTGTGCCTGGCCGGGACTTTTACGATCCACTGGAATATAATCCAGCATTATCTAAATTGAATGGAGAATCATCCATCAGGGTTTGGATATGACTGTTGTGTCGAGTCTTCTGCTGCGGTGGCGGAGGCAGTTGCGACGATGGCGACGACGGTTCCGACGATGGCGACGGCGGCATCTGTTGCAGAGAATTCTCTTACTCGTAATGGTTGAAGGAGAATCCATCAACTCCCTCTTCCCAGTAGAGTGTTCCTAATGGGTGTAACAGGCGTAACTACCAGGAACACGTGCACATTAGTACACATGTGTTGCTCCATTGCTGCCGGTAATTGTTTTATTTGAGGGTATGAAGATAAGTTTGCTTCTCCCCTCAATGTGTCCATGGGTAGCAATTCCTGGTATGCTCATCCGTGCCTCCGATGTACGGTCGGTAGAGCGCGTGATCGTGTTGTAGTAGTCAGCATCTTCCTCATTTGTTGACACCTTGTGTTGCTTGGCGTTCTCCTGCGTCGTCGAAGTTACACTGGTACTTGTAACGCTTCGGCTTCTGGTAGAATCGCCTCCAATGCATGTGTCGTAGAGTCGCTAGTGAACGAGTACTTGCCGGATTTGAGGTTAATTACTCCCCAATATGTCAAGCATCGTGACATGCACAGAAAAAAATTCCACACGCGTCATTAACACCTGGAATCGCGACGCATGATTGGTGTGTCGCCTCATGAGGTTGATGTTGAGACTGCTCCAATCAATCACTTCGGATGGCTGAGATTCTTGATGAAGACGAATCGGTCAGCTCCTGTTACGAAGTAATGTCTCGCTAGCCTCGACGAGACGGGTTCACTGCGTCATCGTTGCGTGCGAAATCTGCTCCTTCGCAGCAACTTGAACTTGTGAGCATTGCAAGAGAAAACGGCTACTTCTCTGCAATCCCATAGGTTGTCGATGAATTTGAATGAACAAGTGTCTCGTGGATGGAGAACATGTCTTCACGCAGCTCCATTGTTATTCCGGGATGAAGATCCGCTGTATTGATGTCCATGCATTTTTAACGAAGATGACTTCGCCAAAATAGATTGATCATTATCGAGACTAGTCAGAAGATGCGTCGATTGTGCAGTCCCTGGCCACGAATGTTGTCTCCACGATATTGTTTTCCGATAGTGTAATCTCCGCTACATTTGTAAGAAATAGAGTTGAAATGATTGATTAGGTAAGGAGCCCAAGGCTCTATAAGTACATGGCAAGGTGAGAGTGAATTGATGAAGGGGGAATTGGAGGGAATCCCCATTGGGATCTCCGAAATCTCCAATTGGGTAATTGGAGATTGGGGGGATCACAATTGGGTGAGGTTGGGATTTGTGAGTACACCCCAACCCACTAGAACATTCACAACCTAAACTAGGATATAAAAGTACAAATACAAAAGTGGTTTTTGCAGTCTATATCTAACACACCCCCATAGACTGCAAACCCGGTCAAGGAGCACATAGCCCCATGGAACGGAGAAGGCGATAGTGGTCAGCCTTGCCGAGAGCCTTGGTAAAGAGGTCGGCGAGGTTGCAATCTGAGGCGATGTACCGTACCGTCAGCTGGTCACTCTGAACAAGATCTCGGATGAACAAATGACGAAGTTCGATGTCCTTGGTGCGAGAGTGGAACACAGGATCCTTGGTGAGGTGAATGGCACTCTGGTTGTAACACCACAGGGTGGGCGACTGCTGGGGGTAGCCTAACTCAGCGAGGAGAAAGGAGAGCCAGCGTGCCTCTTGAGCAGCCATTGTGCCCGCGTAGAGCTCGGCCTCGCAGGACGACAGGGAGACTGCAGAGGACCGAGTGGAGCGCCAGCTGATGACTCCGCTACCAAGGGTGAAGCAGTACCCTTGGGAGGAGCGTCCGTCAGTCTGGTCATCGGCCCATGAGGAGTCTGTGTATCCCTCGAGCTTGACTGGAGAGGTACCACCAAGAGTGAGGATGTGAGACTTGGTGGCTTGTAGATAGCGGAGGACCCTCTTGGCTGCAGACCAATGCGAGGCAGTGTAGCATCCGGGGGAGACGTACCAAGAGAGGACACTAACCGGGTAAGCCAAGTCTGGTCGAGTGCACATCATGGCATACATGAGTGAACCGACTAGCTCAGGGTACGGGTCCTTGCAGGCGTTAGGAGAAGGAACAGGAGGGGCCGTGAGCTGATGCTGTAGGAGTGGAGACAGAGTTACTGGAGTCCATGTCGAACCGCTTGAGAAGGTTGTCGATGTAAGACTCCTGGGAGAGGGTGATCGTGCAAGCCTGGCGGTCACGAGTGATCTCCATCCCCAGGTAGTTCTTGAGGTCACCAAGATCCTTCATGAGAAGGGCGGAGCTGAGAGCAGACTGGACAGCTGCCATGTCGGCTGGATCTCTGGCGGCTAGAATGAAATCGTCGACGTAGACGAGGATGTAGAAGGGCTCGGAGGAGTGACGAACGAAGAGACTGGAATCTGAGGCAGAGGGTTGGAAGTCAAGTGCGAGGAGGACTTCCTTCACCTTGTTGTGCCACTCACGAGGAGCATGCTTGAGGCCATACACTGGGCGCTTCAGCTTCCACACTGTGTTGGCAGGGTAAGTGCCAGGAAACCCCGGTGGGCGTTCCATGTGAACATCCTCCTTGAGCTGGCCTTGGAGAAAGGCGGAGGAGGCGTCCATGGACTTGATCTCAAGGTTGCTATATCAAGAAGAGCGCGCACAGTCGGGAGCTTGGCCGTGGGCGAGAATGTTTCGAAGAAGTCGAGATACTCCTTTTGGGTGAAACCCTTCGCCACGTATTGTGCCTTGAACAGTGGAGCTTCGCCTGGGAGTTGTTTGACTCGGAAGATCCATTTTCCGCCGACGATGTTGACACCGGAAGGGGGAACAACATCGTCAAAACTGTTGTTGCGAATGAACGCCTCGTTCTCCACATCCATTGCTGCCTTCCACTCCTTATAAGGCCCCGAGAGAGCTTCCTCTTTTGTGCGAGGAGTCGGAATGGTCGGGTTCTCGGTGAAGTTGAGGGAAGGGCAGTCAGTAATGTCCGGGAAGATGTGAGAGAGAAATTGGCAGACCGCGTGAAGGTCAAACAGCTCCTCATGCCTGTCCTCCAGAAGTGCACGGGGGGGAATACGGATGGAGGGGACATCACCCCCGGCAGGAGGAGGCGGGGTGACCGAACACCGGATGGAGAAGGCGGCTGGTCCCCAGGCGAGAGGCGGAGCCGGTCCCTTGGAACGAGTGCGACTAGACACCGGAGACGAAGGCGGCTGCGGTGGGACCGGAGGGACTGGGCGCCTCCGATAGGAGACTGGTGAGCCGGGCTCGACGCGCGGGGAACGCGGAGCAGGAGGAGGTGCCGCTGCGGAGGATACTGGGGAGGCCGGGTGAGACACGCCGGACGGAGAAGGCCCCGGAGAAGGGGCAGCGGCCGGAGGTGGGGCATCAAAGTCTGCCCAAACAAGCGTCGGGGGAGGTGGAGGAGGCTCGCCCGTGGTCGCAGAGTGGAATGGGCGTGTCTCATCGAAGACGACATCACGGCTGCGAATCAGCTGTCTGGTGATTGGGTTGAGGAATAAGTAGTGTGGGGAGTCGGAGTTGTGCCCCGAGTACATGCAGGTCTGGTTTTTGGGACCAAGCTTGCCACCTTGCTTCCTGCGCGTGTGGGGGCTTAGCAACACATACGCGGTACACCCCCAGACGCGTAGAGAGCGGGCGGAAGGCGTGACCCCAAGCCAGAGAGCGGTAGGTGTGGTGTCGGGCCGGTGGGGATGCAGATAAAAATTGTAGAGGAGTACCGCATGGAAGAGGGCATATCCCCAGAGTGACCGTGGTGCGTTGGCGTGACTGAGGAGGCAGCGAGCGATCTGAACCAAGGTGTGGTTGCGGCTCTCTGCAATGCCATTCTGCTGCGGGCTTTCGGGGAGCGTGAAGGTTTGCCGAATCCCTTGGGCCGCACAGAAGTTATCAAGTTTGCCATTGCGAAATTCTCCCCCGCCATCAGAATGGAGGCACTTCAGAGGAGTGCCGAACGTGACTTGAGCCTGGCGCACCCACGCGATGATGACATCAAGTGCCTCCGCCTTGCATCAGGAGGTGCACAGAAACGTACCGCGAGTGGTCATCGACTAGTGTATGAAAGTACCGATGACCGCCTCGGGATGCGACTGGAGCTGGGCCCCAGACATCCATGTGCACTAGGTCCAGCGGAGCAGCTGCGACGGATGGGGAGGAAGGGTGCGGCTGCTGCGTGAGCTTGCTCTTGGTGCAGTCCAGGCAGGTGGGTGCAGGTGAGTCTGTTGGTGGAGGAAGCGCCGACGGGAGGCCAAGAAGAAGTTTCTTGGAAGCGATGTCGGCAAGTGTACGGAATTTGGGGTGACCCAAGCGATGGTGGTAGAGGATGGTTGGGTTGGCGAAGCTGCGACACGAACACGGAGTGCTGCTGGCAGCTTGCGCTTGGGAGAGGGCGAGGAGAGGTGCAGGTGAACGCAGCATGTAGAGCTTGCTACTGTTGAGTGTGAAGCGTGCTAGGAGCTTGTTGGACTTAGGGTCGAAGAGGTCACAGTCATCCGAATGTGTTGGGAAGATCGTGGTGACGCCTGCCCGTTGGAGCTCGTGCTGGGCCGCGAGATTGTGGCGTAGTGTGGGAACACACAAGCCAGTCACACTGCCCGAAGGAAAAGCTGGGCGTGTGTTGTGAAACTGGAGTCTGCTCCAAGTAGACGGATTGGTGTCTCGTATGGCTTGAAGGAGTGTTCTTCCTTGAGAACCGTGTGAGTGGCCCCACTGTCGAGGGTGAACTCTATTGTGGCTGAGGTGCTTTGTGAGCCAGGATACTGCGAAATCGTCTCATTAATCATGGCAGTGCCAGGGAACAACATGTTGAGGCGCACATCAGCAGGTGCAGCCACAGCAGCCTGCACGGATTCCTGCGCTTCGACTTGATTGACTTGGCGAGGAGCACGATTGACCATCCAGCTTGGCGGCTTGGAGGCGGTCCCATTGACGGCATACCACTCGTCATCCTTCTTCTTAAAGCAGGAGGCAAGGGCATGGTTGATGCCGCCACACACCTGGCCAGCACGAGGGCCGCGCTTGATGACGTAGGGACACGGGGGGAAGCGGTTGCGCTGGAATGGCACCGAAGCGGCATAGGCTTGAGGCACGGGAGCGCGGATTGCATTGGCCTTGGCTTGAGCGCTGTTGTCCTTTTCGGCAGAAAGGAGCGCGGATGAGACCTTGGCAAATGTGAGGTCTGCAGGAGCAAGGCCCAAGAGCATCTTGCGTGTGACTTCGTATGCCGGAGTGAGGCCGACTAGGAGAGCGGCTGCAGGGGCTTGCTCGGGGAAGACTATCCCCAACTGTTTGAGTTCACCATGAATGGACTGCACCTTGGTGTCATAGTCCGCCATGCCTGGCGAGTCCTCGAGCCGCACTTGGAACATGCTGGGGATGAGTATAGCAACTCCCACTGCAGTCTTGTTCAGGAAGCGATCTTCGAGGTAGAGCCAAATGGCATTGGCAGACGGGTAGTTGTGGTAGGTTTCGACGAGTTCGGGAGGAGTGGTGCCCATGAAGACACTAATGACCGCACCATCGGCCTTCTCCCAATTCTTGTACTTGAGCAGTGCAGCAGCATAAACTGCTTTGGCGGCGGCATTAGCTGGATCGGCGGACCTCTCGGGTTTAGGAGGCTCTTTGCCGTCACCGATGTTGAGGAGGACGTCGGTGAGCTCGAGCCCCTTCACCTCGCGACTGAGGAGGTGCTTGTCGACACCATAGCGCCAAGCCTTGTAGTTGGAGCATGTACCGTCCGGCTCGAGACGAAAGAGCGGGATCGGGTTGGCGAGTGAAGTGGTTGAGTATGCCATTGTCGGTGTGCAGCGCGGCACTTCTGGAAATTGGTCGACGAGAATTGCTGAAAATCACTCTGACGGCTGTATCAAAATGCCGCTAAGTAGGAAATGGCGTCGGCGAAAATTCGTTAAAACGTCGAATTGAAACTTAATCTGAGCCTATGTCTAGCCTCGGACCCACACACCCCCCCACACACCCCCAGGCCCTGTCCCGCAGCTACACAGCTCCGCAACCAGCTCCGCAACCAGCTCCGCAACCAGCTCCGCAACCAGCTCCGCTCCGCTTCAACCTGTGTACGTGCTCTTGATTTGACGCGAGACGTTCGTGGAGGCGATTTCGCGAGGGGAGTTCGCCTAGTCTGGCGGGGTCTGAGGGGAAACTCGAGAACGAGTTTTATTAGATGGTCGAAATTGAGATTCGACCAAGGAGAACCGAGGAGGAAATCGACGATGAGAAGCGTGAAAGCTTTAGAGATGAGAAATTCAACGAGGTCGAGCGCGAAGGCGGTCGACGATGAGATGCGCGACTGCAGAGTGGAGCACGTCGAAATTCCGACGACTCGAAACAAATGTCGCAACGATGAAGTGCTCGTAGCGCGGGCAGGTTGAGAGTAGGACCTTGATCCGCGTGTGCGGATAGGTCGCTCTGATACCATGTAAGAAATAGAGTTGAAATGATTGATTAGGTAAGGAGCCCAAGGCTCTATAAGTACATCCCAAGGTGAGAGTGAATGGATGAAGGGGGAATTGGAGGGAATCCCCATTGGGATCTCCGGAATCTCCAATTGGGTAATTGGAGATTGGGGGGATCACAATTGGGTGAGGTTGGGATTTGTGAGTACACCCCAACCCACTAGAACATTCATAACCTAAACTAGGATATAAAAGTACAAATACAAAAGTGGTATTTTCAGTGTATTTCTAACAACATTCGTGTCGTTGATTCTGCACCGATCCGACAATCCATGTTCTCCTGTCAGTTTTCTGCTTGCAGCTATTACCAAGTAGGTAATGCTGTGGCAGATTTCTGACGCTGTAGATGATCTGCGCGCCAAATTTGAGACCAAATGGAGGAACTGGATTTTGGTTGTCCAGATGATTTGAACCGTGTCGAAGGCGGCTGATTTTGGCTCCACGCGTCATTCTCCCTTTGTGGAGGAGTCGCGTTCCATCTCGTCCGTTGAAGCAGAAGTCGATCTGATGGTCCAAACTCCAAGCGATCTGAAGATATCCCTGAGTCGCGTTCAGCAGCTTTCGATGCCCGAGTTGATTTCCTGCAGCAATTATCGGTCGTTGATTTCGAATATCGAACGATCGGACGCTCTGATGAATTTCGCAGCTTGCGAGGTCCCAGTCTCATTCGCGCTTAAACTCGAACTCGCTCTGCATGATTTCGTTTCGCCTCGATCGATCCGAAGCGTCGAATCTCGATCAGACGGATATCGTCGGTCGAAACTCCGCACATTTCCGCGCAACTCCAAGAGTTGTGGTGAACTGCGAACTTTTTGAAATGTCGCAAGGAGTGTTCCGCCAGAATTGACGCATTCGCGAGGTCGAGGCCGTTTGCCCCCGCGAAAAATCAGCTCCGTCGATGCAATCCATCGAACAGTTGGCGAGGCATTTCGCCTTCGAAGGGGACCCCAGGTGCAACTGCGTGAGGTTAGTCGAAACTTAAATGAAAGTGCATTGTACTTACGGGAACTGAAGTTTCGACTCCATCCTCGACGTGCTCCTGGGGGCCCAACGATTATGTGTTGCGCTGAAACCTTGGCTCTGATTACCAAGTGTCACATGATCGAATGAGGTTTGCTCAATGTTGCACTATCCATGAGCACAAGGTGCTTTTATACTTCCATAGTACATCAGATAACCAGGTTTATCCTATCCAAAGGGAATAGACCCTTCTGGAAATAGAATCACCTTGCGTATAGCCACGCGAGGCTATTGGCCATAAGGGATTACGGCAGGATTACGCTAGCTATAGCGCGCCAGTACATCCCGAGCCTGATCGGTGATATAATCATAATGACAGGATTGAAATAAATCGACAGGTGTTGTAGTAGACTAAGTATAAAACTATAAACACGAACACTTGGCAAGCCCTCAAGTGTTGGTCCAGGATCTTTGCTGGAATGGTAGACTAGTAAGACAGCGGAAGTCTTGTAAAATATAAAGGTCAAGGTTGAATAACTTGAGTACGTGAACTTGTGAGTAATCAAAGTTAATAATGAAAAGACCAAACAAGGATTTATGGTTCTACGAAAAGTACCCATTCGCTAATGTACCTGTTCGTCACTATCGCGCTATGTGCTCTAAACGATATTGAAGAGGTGCGACTGTTCGCGTGACTGAAACGACAGTCCTATGACGAGCGCTATTTGCTGACGTCATTCTACGGACTTATGTTCTACAACAAGATTCGACACTATCTACAACTAATCGACTTACAGAAATGCTAAGTATCAATTATATCACAACACTCCCCTTCATTTCTGGAACGTCGATAGTGTCACTTTTTGAAGATTCCGCAGAGCTTGTTACAGTACTGAAACTTCTGTCGTGTCAGCTTCTTCGTGAGGAAATCGGCAGCCATTTTGTTGGTCGAACAGTAGACCAATCGCATCCTCCCCTTCTCGACTTCATCTTTGACGAAGAAATAACGAAGCGAAATATGCTTCGTCCTGTTGACGAAACCAGGTTGATGTGCGATGCGAATTGCACTTTGATTGTCGCACTGTAGGGTAAACTGGGTAGTTGTCGTCAACTTCGCTTCTTCCAATAGTTCCTGTAAGTAAAGTCCTTCGCGTGTTGCTGTGCAGACAGCAATAAACTCAGCTTCAGCAGAGGAGAGCGCAATCAGCTCCTGCTTCGTAGAATTCCAAGAGATAGGTCCGATAGGTTCCAGTCGATAGATGAACCCAGTGCGCGACCGTCGATTAGTAGAGTCAGCAGCGTGATCGGCGTCGACAAAACCATGTAGGTGGAGTGTTTTACAACCGATGACGTTGTAGACTAAACCGACGTCAGGTGTCGAGATAAAATATTGAAGCGCGCGGAGAAGATCAAGCTGATGCTCTTCCTCAGGACGGCGTAGGAACTGTGCGAGCTGACTGGCCGCGTAGGCTAGATCAGGACGACAAGTGACAGCGGCGAAGAGTAGACAGCCTAGCTGCTGTTGATAGATCTGTAAACCGGTTGAAGTTAAGAGTGCGGTGTTCAGTTTGTGGTCAGTCGGTAGTGAGCGGTACGGTGTAGAGACTGCGGTAGGTATGAGGTTGAAGCGGGCAGCGAGTGTTGCTGCGTACTTCGAAGCGGTGAGATGAATAGTTGTCGGTGAACAGGTAATGTTCAGTCCAAGAAACTGTGAGACTGTTTCGGAGACGGTAAGCTGTAGATTTTTCTGTAATTTCAGTATGAAGGTCTCGGCAAGAGAATCGGTAGTACTGACATATAGGATGTCATCGACGTAGGCGACGAGTAAAATATAGTTGTTGCCGTCGGTCAGTAGATACATTCCTTGATCATGCGGTAGTTGACGAAAACCGGCAGCGATCAGTTGTGAGTGGAGATACTGCTGCCAGAGCCGTGGTGCCTGTTTAATGCCGTACAGAGATTTTTGTAGACGGCAAACGCTTGGTGGGTTAGTAGTATAAGAATGCGGGTACTCTACCAGGATGAGTGCGTAGAGAAATGCATTCGACACGTCGATTTGGCGAAGACGTAGATTACGGCAGGCGGCGACACGAAGTAGAATCCGAACACTTGTATGTCGGCCGACAGTACAAAGGTTAGTTCATAGTCGATGCCGTAAGTCTGCTCGAATCCGCGGACGGCTCATCGTGCTTTGAACTTTTCGAATGACCCATCTGCATTAGTCTTGATGCGGAAGACCCATTTTCCGGTAAGTACCTTCTTCCCTTTGACCTCTGAAGTTGGTATTAAATACCATGTACCACGATTCTTGAGTGCTGCTAGCTCCGTGTCCATGGCTTCGCGCCATTTTTCTCGGTGAGGACTCGTAAGAGCTTGTCGGACGGTTTTCGGTTCAGGTATCTTACTGTCGTTGCACTGTACTGCTACTGCAAATCCCAGTATCTGTAAAACGCGGACGTTCTTCGTTTGCACCTGCGAAATTTTCTTCTGGTCCTTCTTCCCCCCCAATTTCGTCAGGTGCAACACGAACTGCTTCGTCGGAGACGACGGGCATCGGCTGTTGTTGGCGATCGCGTTCATAACTGAGATGAACTTCGTGAACATCATCCTGGTCAGCATCTGCAAGAGGAATGAATTCAGGTATGCCGGTCGATGTGACAGGTTCGGGAATGTCTGTTGCGGCAGCTTCGGAAGCTTCAGAAACATCCTCGTCCTGTACATCAGCTTCGGCTTTGTCAGTTGCAAATGCACGCGAGCCTTCGAACAGCCTGGCAAGGTTGGCAGCTGCTACCTGGTGGGCACGAAAAATGGGCAAGGTGAGTCGTTCATAGAAGAGACAATCACGTGATGGAACGAGTTGGTTGGACCGGAGATCCAAAATCTTCTACGCGTGATATTGTTTTTCGATGCCGAGATGTACCCCCCATTTTGCTCGTTCGGAAAATTTGCCGAGGGCTGCAGTTGGAGGACGAAACTGGACAACACACCCAAAAACTCGTAAAAGTTTTGTGCTTCCAACTATACGTGTCCACTGCAGGTGCGGAGAGGAAAACTCGGGCAGGGACGTTGAAGAAAGAAGATTGTGTAACAGCACGGCGTGGTCCATCACATACGGCCAAAAACGCGGTGGAAGTGCTGCCTGCGTCAGGAGAGCACGCATCTTCTCCTGCAGAGTCTTGTTCAACCTTTCTGCTACCCCCATCTGTTCGTGTGCATGCGGCAGAGACTGCTTCCGTTTGATGCCAAGTGTCTGAAGGTAGTCTGTGAAAGTGTTGCTGGTGTACTCCCCTGCACCATCGCTCTGGAATTCTTGCAGTTTCACGCCAGACTCCCGTTCAGCGACAGCGAGCCATGCGACGAAGACAGAGTGAGCGAGATGGCGCGCAGGTAAGTTGGCTGTCCAGACATAGCGTGTAGACGCTTCGATGAAGGTTATCACATACTTCTCGTCTTTAGGTCCTGCTTCAGACAAGTTGAGTATGTCGCTGTAGACTTTCTGCATTAGTTTATAACAGGTTGAGCGGGGAAAATGACTTGGAAACGGATCGTGCGTAAGGTTGGCAACTGGACACGTGGTGCAAACCGTAGGACGAGACTGCGGCTTCAGCTCCGTGCCATCAGGTAAAAGTAAACTATTTTTATCAAGAACTGCTGCTCAGATTGAATGATTAAGAATCCCTTGTGATGGATGTCCTAACCGCTGATGCCATATATCTTCTGTGGCTTTGTGTCCTGATGATCGCAGGTAGAAATCGGAGTTAGTATAAAAGGAAGGAAGAATGAAAGGAGAAAGTGCTGGTGAGCGGTCAACATCTCCTTCAACGAAACGTGTAAGTGGTAATGAAACAATCGTTGGTGCGGCTACAGTTGTGATTGCAACTTTTGATGCTGCTTCTGTTGATGTCGTGGCAGGTGTTTCGGCGACAGCTACTGTTGGACTCGGCTGCTCAGCTACTGCTTCCTGTTCTACTTCTTCAACGACGTCAGGTTCATCAGCTGCAAGACCACTTATCTCTCCCCAAAGTGGTGCTGGAGTTCCTTGGAAGGCTGCACGGGTGTTATAAAACGTTCGCCACGCAGTGGCGCGTTCATCGGCGGTGTTAAATTCCCAGGTATCCAACGCGGTAAGTACGGCGGCTGCTGTTCGAGAAGCTGTTGGTACTATAGTTGCTCGGAAGTCAATGTCCACATGTTGATAATCTGTTTCTTCTGGGTGATCCCAGGGACCAAGTGCAAGGACACATTCAGAATCGCCAGAAGTTCCCTGTGCTGCGAACTGAAGTACCGACACGCCATGTTGAGTGGCGGCATGACCAAGGTAGGTATTAGTTGTACTATGCCAGAGCTCTTGATCCATCATCTCACAATTTCCTTGTGTACGGATTTTGTGTGCCAGGAGTTGAGCCGTGGAAAGAAGGTTGAAGCCAAGACCGGCGACGATAAGAACATTCGTAACATGAAGTGAGTATCCCGTGTCGATAGATTCGAGCATGACACTGCCAACTAATCGTGCCATAATGGTTTGTCCGTTTGCGACTGTTACAGGTATCGGACGACGAAGTGGAGGCTGATTAGTGATGAAGCTTGTTTCTGCTGAGCACATGTGCCATCCGCAGCAACTGTCGAGATACCAGGTATTCGGACCTGAAATTATACGAGCGAGGTTAGCGTAAACTTGCGGTAAAGGAATGCCTTCAGCACTTGTTGTTTCTTCAAGTCGTGTTTCGAAATCTGTTTCTGAAACATCAACTGTGGTGACGCAGCCAAAAACCCCTTTTCCTGATGTGGCAGATGCGAAAACCGGCGGACGATGCTGCGACGTCGATGGATTCTACGGCGGTTTCAGCATCTTCTGCTGCTGTGGCTGTTGTGTCTTCGGTAACTGCTGCGATCGTTGATACGGCTGCGAAGTATTGCGACGATTTTGATGACGGCTGCGACAGTTTTGGTAAGTATGTCCTGGTTTCTTACATAAATGGCAGAACGGATACTTTGGTGGATGTCGATGCTGTGTTTCTGGATTGGAGTAGAAACTTAAATGAACCCCCCTTTTCTGGTTGCGTTGTGACTGCAGGTCAAGATCTTGCTACTCTGCTTGAAGATAAGAAGAAATTTCAGCTTCGGAGAGATTGGGATTCGTGCGCAGGAAGGCGCGCGTCTGTCGCCATTCGGGTCCAAGACCAGCCAGAAGGACCGTGAGATACATCTCACGAGGGAAGTATCCCCCACTTTTCTCCAGTTGATCGCGTAGTGTACGGACACAGTTAACGTAGTCCATGACGTTTTCATTTGTCATCATCTGCACACTTGTCAGCTGCGAAAGTATTTTACTCACTGTTATCGTATCTTTTGCCATGTATACCCCTTTCAGATGGTTCCATGCAGTTTCGGCTGGTGTGAAACTTGAGTGAAATGATCGAACGCCGAGCTGCTCCTTCGGCGACAAGTTCCGTACAAGAACTGTATACGCCCCGAGAGAGGCGTGCAAGAAACTCTGCTACTCCAATTGTGTTCCCACGACAGGATACATAAACTCGCCAGTGAAGAACGGCCATAGCCCAGCGGACTGCGCCAGAAGCTCAAACTCAAAGCTCCAAGAGTAGAAGTCAACACCATTAAAAGTTACGGTTGTCTTGATCTGAGTACTATTAAGTAAATTTGGAGGCTGAAAAACAATGCTTGGCTGTTGCTGTTGTTGTTGCTGTTATTGCTGTTGCTGTTGTTGTTGCTGTTGCTGTTGCTGTACTTGCTGTGGTTGCTGAGCAGGGGAACGACCGAAGATATGGAAAGGATGCTGAAACTGCTGCGACTGCGGCTGCTGTACGAAAGGTGAGAAAGCGAACAAACCAGTACTTGGAGCTGTAGCTCCACGCATGTAACTTGAGCCGTCAAGGCTCATTCCACTGAACGCAAATGAAATTGATTGCGTTGAAACTGGTGGTTGTACTGATGCTTGTTGCTGTGCTGTTGTCTGTGATTGTTCCTGTTGCGTTGCAGGTGCAGTCGATGGAGCACCTGGAGTATTCACAGAAGGCGGATTCTGCTATTGCATACAGATATTAGCGTAGGCTGGTGGAAAGTGCCCAGAGGGTGAGAGACCAGCGGCGGTAGTGGAGGCATGTGCTCCAGTAGTCCCAGTAACTGATCCAGCAGATGGTGCTGGTGTTGAACCAGTCATAGTTGATGGTAGTCTTGATTCCAGATAGCTCTCATACCATGAAATAAATCGACAGGTGTTGTAGTAGACTAAGTATAAAACTATAAACACGAACACTTGGCAAACCCTCAAGTGTTGGTCCAGGATCTTTGCTGGAATGGTATACTAGTAAGACAGCGGAAGTCTTGTAAAATATAAAGGTCAAGGTTGAATAACTTGAGTACGTGAACTTGTGAGTAATCAAAGTTAATAATGAAAAGACCAAACAAGGATTTATAGTTCTACGAAAAGTACCTATTCACTAATGTACATGTTCGTCACTATCGCGCTATGCGCTCTAAACGATATTGAAGAGGTGCGACTGTTCGCGTGACTGAAACGACAGTCCTATGACAAGCGCTATTTGCTGACGTCATTCTACGGACTTATGTTCTACAATAAGATTCGACACTATCTACAACTAATCGACTTACAGAAACGCTAAGTATCAATTATATCACAACAAGGATAACCCAAAGGATAATGGAAAAGGAGGAATAGGAAACCAAATGAGATGAGATCAAGACCAAACGAATCAGGAGTGAAAGAGGAATGAAATAGAAAGAAAATATTGAAAGGGGAAATCAGTGCAACGGTGTCGTACTCTCACACACCCGATCCTCGTCTGTTGCCTAGTCTAGCTGTAAGGCTGAGTTCTACGCTGGTGCCATGGCGGCACAGGAGCTCCGCTGGCTGACCTTCTTGCTCACCGACTTGGGTGAGCGGACTAGCTCTGCCCCGGTTCTGTACGCTGACAACAGGGCCATGATCCTCCTGTGTCAGTAGCCACGACTTGAGGGCAGAGCGAAGCACATCTTGTTGCAATACTTCCTCCTGCGCGAGCTGCAGCAGCGTCGCCAGGCTCGTGTAGTACACTTGGCCTCCGGTGCCAACACTGCTGATATCTTTACTAAGGCGCTTGCGCTTAAAGATCATCAGCAGCGCTGTGTACAGCTAGGTCTCGTTCCTGTAGTCTCTCACTTGCTAGGACCTCGATTATACATACCGTAGTCCCCCGGATATAGGCGCAGCCATTTATTAAGCCCAGTGGGCTTATAGAGTGCAATTGCGCTTATAGCCATTATTTCATTATAAGCGCACCCTTTTTTTAGAAAATCTATTCCCTATAAGCGCATTGAATTACTATTAAAAAACATGTGATTTGCGAAACTTCCATATCGAAACTCTGTGCCAAATCTCCCGCAGCACTCTCGCACCCCTCCCAAGCACCTCGCCAGCCAGATTCCCGATCCCTGCCTTGCGTATGATTGGTCCACCTGCCTTCTCGGCATAATTGTGTTGGCGAAACTTTCGCGAGAGATGACGTGCGATATTTCTGTGCGTCCCCTTTTGAAGACAGTTGTATTGGAATCCAAATTAACCCAGCTACATTTTGGTGTGTTCAAATCATTTTTCCATATAGTCCTGTGTATTAGCGCATGGGCTTATATTTTTTATTCGATTACAAGCGCATGCTGCTTTTTGAACCTAATCCCTATAAGCACATATGCGCCTATATCTGGGGGATTACGGTAGACCTTTATATATATTACCCAGACTGGCCTTCTAGCCTCTTCCCGGTGGTTGGACTAATAGTGCCACCCTGGTCTTGCTCTTGCCTTGTCTGTAATTGTTTGACTGGTCTTTAGACCCCTGCCTTAGAGGCTGGACTAGTAGTGCCACCCTGAGCTATTTCTCTCTCATCAGGCATTGCCCCTATCCAGTCTAGGGGGTGTGTCAAACATATATTATATGTTATTGTAGATTTTATAGGGTTGTGCCTTAGGGAGTACAATATCAAACAGTGAAATTGATGAATAGAGAGAGAGAGTACACAAACATATACCTAACTGTTGTACTCTCTAGAAGATGACCCTATACAGTCTATACAAGCATGATAACTAAACATGTTTGACACACCCCCTGGACTGCATAGGGGAATGTTCTAGACAAGCAGCTCAGGGTGGCACTACTAGTCCAGCCTCTGAGACAAGGGTCTAAAAGACCAGTCAGAAGGAGTACAGGCAAGGCAAGAACTAGTACAGGGCGGCACTACTAGTCCAACCACTGTAAGAGGACACAAGTCCAGTCTGAGTGTACACACAGATATATAGGACAGTACAGAGTCAAGGCCCGAGTAAGTGAGAGACTACAGGAACCAGACCAAGCTGTACACAGTGCCGCTGATGATCTTTAGGCGCAAGCGCCTTCGTAAAGATATCAGCTGTGTTGGCACCGGAGGCTAAGTGTACTACGCGAGCCTGGCGACGCTGCTGTAGCTCACGCAGGAGGAAGTACCGCAGCTGGATGTGCTTCGCTCTGCCCTCGAGTCGAGGCTCCTGACACAGGAGGATCATGGCCCTGTTGTCAGCGTACAGGACCGGGGCAGAGCTAGGCCGCTCACCTAAGTCAGTGAGCAAGAAGGTCAGCCAGCGGAGCTCCTGTGCCGCCATGGCACCGGCGTAGATCTCGGCCTCACAGCTGGACTGGGCAACAGACGAAGAGCGGGTAGCTCTCCACGAGACAGCACCTGAACCAAGGCTAAAGCAGTAGCCCTGGGAAGACCTGAGCGTCTCGGCGTCGTCTGCCCAAGAAGCGTCTGTGTGTCCAGTAAGGACCACTGGCCTGCGTCCGCCTAGCACTAACCCCATGCCCGATGTACTTGCAAGATAACGCAAAACCCTCTTAGCGGCAGACCAGTGCTGAGGTCGGTGCCTGCCTGTGGCCACGAAACGAGCCAGGATGCTGAGAGGGTATGCGAGATCTGGGCGAGTGCAAGTCATCAGGTACATGAGGCAACCCACTAGCTCAGCGTAAGGACCACTGGGATCTACCGACTCCTCAGGAACTGGAGCGGAGAGTCTGTGGTCCAGAGGAAGAGGGGTGGGCTGTGCGGAGGAGAACTGAAGGCCGAACCTCTGAAGGACCTGGCGCACCAAGTGTGACTGAGTCAGGGTGATGGTGCGCGCGGCTCTGTCCCTGGAGATCTGCAAGCCAAGGTAACGGCGCAGCTCTCCAAGGTCAGTGCAGGTGTGTCTCTTCAGCAGCTCTGCCTTCACGGAGGCCAGTGCGTCCCTGTCAGCAGTGGCAAAGACCAGGTCGTCTACGTAGACGAGGATGTAGAACGGAGTCGAGCCAGCACGAACGAAGAGCGAGGGGTCTGCAGAGGACGGAAAGAACTGCAGGTCAGCAAGGGTAGCACGCAAAGTGTCGTGCCACTCACGAGGCGCCTGGCGCAGGCCGTAGACTGGCCGCCGCAGAAGCCACTGGGTCCCAGGGGGGAAGGTGCCAGTAAAGCCCTGAGGGCGACGCAGGTAGACCTGCTCGTGAAGGCTGCCCTGAAGAAAGGCAGTGGAGAAGTCGAGGGAGTGAAGCTCGTAGTCACGCTGAGCCGCTACGTGTAGCAGCACCCGAAGAGTAGTCATCTTCAGGGTAGGAGCGAAAGTCTGAAAGAAGTCCACCCCCTCGCGCTGACTGAAGCCTCTAGCCACGTAGCGCGCCTTGAACACAGGCGGCTCTCCAGGAGGGCGCTTCACCTTGAAGAGCCAACGGCCATCGACCACGTTCACCCCAGGTGGGGGAACTGCGTCGACGAAGGTGCCGGTGGATCTCCAAGATGCCATCTCCTGCTCCATGGCAGCTATCCACTGAGAGGCCCAGGGTCCCGAAACCGCCTCAGCGTAAGTACGAGGGGTCGGGATGTCGAAAGCGTCTGGGTCACCCTCAGGGACTAGCAGCATGGAACAGAGATGGGGAGCAGCCTCGGACAGGAAAGCAAGCTCAAACTGGCGGTCCTCCAGGACGTCACTGCCGAGGGCAGGAGCACCCCCGACAGACGGAGGACAGGCAGGGTGAGAGACCAGAGCGGTGGCGTAGTCAAGGCGGCGGGTAGAGGCGAAGTCAGCGACCGCAGCGACGAGGGCGTCAAGACTCGACACGGGAACAGACGGGTCGGTAACGAGAGAGGCAAGGACCCGAGGAACAAGAGGACGAGCGGCACGAAAGGAGTCGGACAGAGGAGGAGACGCAACGACAAGAGAAGACGGAGGAGGAGACGGGAGGAGGGGAGGTCGAGACGCGTGGGAACGGAGCAACATAGGGTGAGAGCGCGGGACAGGGGAGACAGGACGAGCACGAGAGGGGCGGCGAGACCAGACGTGTGAGGGCGGCGTCGGGTCAGGAGACAGAGGAGGGGACACAGGAGGGGAACGAGGGGGAAGACGAGCCGGGGACGAGTCTGGCAGAGGGAACACGGGGCCGTAGACGGGAAGAGGGGGAGACGGCAGGAGAGGAACAGGCGCAGGGTCAGGAGACGGAAGGCCGAGCAGACAGAGGGCGGACACAGGCGGGGACTGCTGCTGCGGCGACACAACACCAACACCAGGGCCACAAGCTGCGCGACGGCTACCTCCCGAACCCTCCACACCTGCACCCCCAGAAGGGACACCCCCAGAGTCCACAAACGGCGGCAGCGACGACAGCGGCGGCGGCGGCGGCGGCTGCAGCGACGGCTGCGACGGCGGCGGCGGCGGAGACGACGGCTGCAACGGCGGCGGCGGTGGAGACGACGGCTGCAGCAGCTGCGGCGACGGCGGCTGCGGAGGCGGTGGAGGAGGAGACACCGGGGGAGGGACAGACGGCGAGGACTGCGCCGGAGGACTACCAGAGTCAGAAGACTCGTCGACCGGGACGACCGACGGGAGGGGGTGACGTGAGACACACCAGAGGGGGCCGGACGGGGGGGCGGGGGGGGGGAGGGGCAGGGACCACCAGGGAGGGAGGAACCAGGAAAAGGGGGGGAGTAACCGGGGGACCACGGTGGGGAAAGCGGCGGTAGAAGGAGACGGACTCGTCAAAGGTGACGTCGCGAGAGTGAAAGAAGCGGTGAGACGGCGGGTGGTAGAAGTGCCAGTCGGACGCGTCAAGGGGGAAACCGAGGAAGACGCAGGGGAGGGTGCGGGCAGTGAGCTTGTCCGTGCCAGAGGCACGAACGTGAGCAAGGCAGCCCCAGACGCGGAACGCAGACGCGTCACCAGGGGACCCGGTCCACAGAAGGGTCGGCGAAACCTGCGGCCGCTGGGGGTGCGGCCACAGGTTAAGCTGGTGAGCGGCGTAGCGCACGGCGAACGGCCACAGAAAATGGGGTGCACCGGCGTGGATCATGGAGGTGCGAGCCACCTCCATGACCAAACCGATGCGTCGCTCAGCGACCCCATTCTGCTGCGGGGAGTCCGGCAGGGTAAACGTCTGGGTGATGCCCTCCGCACGACAGAAGCGACCAAGGACACCTGAGGCAAACTCGCCACCCCGGTCGGAGTGAAGGCGCAAGGCAGGGAGACCGCGGTGGACACGAGCAGAGACAAGCCAGGGGATGAGAACGTCAGGCACGTCGGCCTTCCGCTCCAGGGGGAAGACGGTGGTGTAGCGCGTGAAGTCGTCGACAAGCACTAGGAAGAAGCGCTCGCGACGCGGCCCATGGACCGGGGCTGGGCCCCAGACGTCCATGTGCAGAGTCTGCAGTGGTGCGGTGGTAGGGGGAAAAGAGGAGGAGTGAGGGGCACGGCGGAGCCGGCCCTCGACACAAGGCGTGCACGGTGGGGCGGGGGAGGAGGGAAACTCGGGGAACGAACCGGGGAGACCAAGGACGAGACCGTGCTGGGACATGTGACGCAGACGTGGGAGTGCAGGGTGACCAAGGCGGTGGTGCCAAAGGAGAGTCGGGTGAGTGAGGGACCGACAGGAGCACGCGGCTGCAACCTGGGTGGACGCAGCTACCGGGGGGGAAGACCCAGCCGGGGACGGCGCGGTGTCAAGTGTGAACAGGCCGGACACCGGGTCCCGGGGGAAAGTGGTAAGGGGGGCACCAGTGGCGGCCTCGGTACAGACAGCATACCGCTCGTGACCAGGGAACGTAGTGGTGACGCCAAGGTCCTGGAGGCAGCCGACACCAACGAGGTTCCTGGAGAACGAGGGGATATGCAGACCTGTGAGAGTGCCCGAAGGAACCGCCGGACAGGGAAGGGAGGTGGAACTGCGGGCAACGACGGGACCACCGGAGGGGTCAGCAAGAGTAACTGCAGCGGGAACAGGCAGCGGCGTCAGCGTCGTGGAGTCGCGGAAGAAACACCGGGAGGCGCCAGAGTCCAAGGTGAAGGAAAGCGCAGCAGTCGCGCGAGGCAGCAGTGAAGCGGTGGAAGCACCAAGGCTAAGCAAAGCAGGAGATCCTACGCCTGACGCAGCAGGGGAGTCTACGCTAGGCACCGCTACACTAGGCAACACGGGGTAATAAGAGGGTAGCACACTAGAGTCATCAGCATACATCACATGCAAGGCCGCTACAATGGCATCCATGTCCAAGTCAAAAATCCTAATGCTACGCCTAAGCAAGCTGTGCCAGTCCGGGAGGTCGGGCGCCGGGCCAAAGCGCTGGCGGAACAGGTCGTCCAGGCGACGAAAACAGCGAGGAGTAGAATGACCGATCTTACCGCAAACGAAGCCGCGGCGAGGACCGGTCTGGATCTGGTACTGACAGGGCCCGCCTCCAGAACCACCACCCGGTGCACCACCACGCGCACGACCACCACCAGCTCCAGGCCACCCAGGTGGGAGAGTACTCGCCTGCCTCGTCTGCGGCGGCTGCTGCGGCTGCTGCGAAGGCTGCGGCTGCGGCGACTGCTGCTGCTGCGGCTGCTGCAACTGTGGAGGCAGCGGGGCAGCTGGACCGGGCAGGGTCCCCACGTCCGCACCGGCACCGGACGACCCGCCTCCACCACTACCCCCACCCGCACCCCCGCCGCCTCCGCCGCTCCCAACCTTGGGGCGGCGGCCCTTCGCCGAGCGGGACTGCACTGCAGCAGCAGTCTCAGCCACAGCGACAGAGCCGTCGGAGAAGGTACACTGAGCGGGGGCACAACCCTGAAAGATAGGGACCGGTACTGTACCGCTCGCCAGGGCTATGGAGCGGTGACGAGTCTCTATGGCAGTCAGGGTGTCAACAAAGTCGGTGAGGGTGAGAGCAGCAGGGTGGATGCTAAGGAACTGGTCGCGGGCGGCGGCAAGGCGGTCAGGTAGGCGGGTGGCAAGGAGGTAGAGGGTAGAGGTCATGGGAGGCTGGTGGACTCTAAGCTGAGCATCAGTGCAGGCAGCGCGCCAGGCCTCATCTATCGAGCGCAGGTGGGCAGCGAGGTCAGAGACAGTGGGGAAAGACGCCAGGTCAGGAAAGAGCAGGGGAAGGATCAGGCGACCCACTGAGGCAGCAGGAGGGGTAGAATAGCGCTTGATGACAGCATCGAGGTAGGCCTGGGCGGTAGGAATGGTTCTAAAGCGAGGGCGCTCAGTGGGGGGGAGGGCATTGCTAATGGCGAGCTGAGCAAGGGCATCGCGGGAAAGCCAGACAGAGCGGGCAAGGGCAGCAGCGGCAGTGGACTCGCGCTCAGCGGGCGTGGGATCAGCGGGCAGCACAGCAGGGGGGTCAGGGCAGGGGAGCATACCGTCTAGGTGTGCAGAAAGCGGGTGGCCGTCCTGCCGCTGGCCAGTGAGGTGGCGGCGAAGGTCAGCCAACCACGCCTCGAACTCCAGAGGCTGACCCTCAACATCAAAACGAAGCTCAGCAGCCATGAGGGGCAGTGGAGGACAGTGCAGTGCGGTGCAGTGCGATGCAGTGCGGTGCAGTGCGGTCCAGTGCGGTGCAGTGCGATGCAGTGCGGTGCAGTGCGGTCCAGTGCGGTGCAGTGCGGTCAGTGCGATCCAGTGAGGTGCAATGCGATGCAAGGCGGGGCAGGAAAGTGCAGGAGGGTGCAAAGTGGTGCGGGGAACGGGGCACAGTACCAGGAAGTATGGAGGGCCGGGGCAGGTGCGTCGGGGCCGGGCAGGCACGACAAGGCCGGGCGGCGGCGACGGGGCCGGGCGGCGGCGACGGGGCCGGGCGGCAGCGACAAGGCCGGGCGGCTGCGACGTGGCCGGGCGGCTGCGACGGGGCCGGGCGGCTGCGACGGGGCCGGGCGGCAGGGACGAGGCCGGGCCGGACACAGCAGGGCCGGGCAGGGGCGACGGGGCCGGGCGGCTGCGACGTGGCCGGGCGGCTGCGACGTGGCCGGGCGGCTGCGACGGGGCCGGGCGGCTGCGACGGGGCCGGGCGGCGGCGACGGGGCCGGGCGGCAGGGACGGGGCCCGGGCAGGCCACAGCAGGGCCGGGCAGGGGCGACGGGGCCGGGCGGGCGAGCAGGGGCCGGGCAGGTGCGACAGGGGCCGGGCAGCCGCGACAGGGGCCGGGCGGGCGCCACGCGGCCGATAGGCCGCGACGGGGCCGAGCAGGGGCGACGGGGCCGAGCAGGGGCGACGGGGCCGAGCAGGGGCGACGGGGATGGGTAGGGGCGCGACGGGGCCTGGAGGGGCGTTACCAAGCCCAGGTAGGGGCGCGACGGGGCCTGGGGGGAGCGCAATGGGGCCCAGGAGGGGCGCTACGGGGCCTGGGAGGAGCGCGACTGGGCTAGGGAGGGGCGCGACGGGGCCTGGAAGGAGCGCAATGGGGCCCAGGAGGGGCGCTACGGGGCCTGGGAGGAGCGCGACGGGGCCCTGGAGGGGCGCTACCAGGCCCTGGAAGGGGCGCTACCAGGCCCTGGAAGGGGCGCTACCAGGCCCTGGAAGGGGCGCGACGGGGCCTGGAGGGGCGCTACGAAGCCCTGAAAGGGGCGCGACGGGGCCTGGAGGGGCGCTACGAAGCCCTGAAAGGGGCGCGACGGGGCCTGGAGGGGCGCTACGAAGCCCTGGAAGGGGCGCGACGGGGCCTGGGAGGAGCGCAATGGGGCCCAGGAGGGGCGCTACGAGGCCTGGGAGGAGCGCGACGGTGCCCAGAAAGGGGCGCAACGGGGCCCAGGAAGGGGCGCGACGGGGCTAGGGAGGGTCGCGACGGGGCTAGGGAGGGTCGCGACGGGGCTAGGAGCACGACGGGGCCCAGCTAGGGGGCGAGCGGAAGCGTGAGGGGGGGGGGGGGGGGGGGGGGGGGGGATCCTACCTACGCGTGATACCATATCAAACAGTGAAATTGATGAATAGAGAGAGAGAGTACACAAACATATACCTAACTGTTGTACTCTCTAGAAGAGGACCCTATACAGTCTATACAAGCATGATAACTAAACATGTTTGATATACAACCCATTAGGCTATATACCCATGTATGTCTTGTTCTAGTTAACACTTCTCACTTTAACACCCTCTTTAGTAGCACCTACCAAGCCTACAATTATATAATATATATATATATATATATATAATTTAACACAAACCTGAAAGAAACTCAGCCATTAACCAATGAGTTAAAAGGGCTTGTTAATATCGGGTCACAGTGCCCATAGCCCCCCAGGCTCTGCACATGTGGCCCTTCCCCGAGGATCTTATCAAGGGTAACCCCTAGCAGGTCACTCAACAAAACCATCGTATTAGGATTAGGGATGGAGTCTATTTGCACTTAGGAGGCCAAAGTAACTGAAAGTATAGAATCAAAACATCACCGTTGTTTTAATCATCTTGTTATTCTGAATTCACGCTGAAAAGGTCACTATCCAACCATAAACCCTCTGCCAGTGCTCTATGAGCGTTCTATCCTGAAGATCCTACGGACCTTTCTCATCATATCGATGCTCGTAGCCAAATCATTTGTTGTCTTGTTGCATTGTATGATGACGAAATCTCTTACATATTTAACGGGTTGTGCCTGCAGGACTTCAACGCTTCGTCAGTGTTCTTGTCTGGGCGAATCACAAAGCGCGCCTTCCGTCAGCAACCTCCATTCTCTGCCAAAGGTTTGGCCACGCGGTTGGGTGGGCTACGTGGCAGGGCAGCCCGCAGCTCAGTTGACCAGCTGCACCGCAGAACCGCACAGCACCGGAGTGGTAGTTGTAGTCGAGGTTACGCAATGCGCAGTGGTGCAGAATGAGCATGGGTGGGTATGGCATTGTTTGCAGCAGCGCTCTAGGAGCAACGACTCTCGCGTGCCACCACCGTTATCGCGCGGGCGGCTTGAGGAACAGGGCCAACGCACTCACCGCGGAGAGGAAAGGCGGATCCATGAGCGATCCTTCGAAAGGCGACTAGCGCAGCCTGAGAAGGGGACGTGTGGTGCGCAGTCGTTGAGCGCCGCCTGGACGCCACGTGACGCACGCGGCGCGCGGCCTTGCGCGTGACGACGCCCGGCAGAGGCACGGCACTCGCAGCTGCCCGCGCCGTGCAGCAGCGCTGAGGCGCGCGGACGCGGGCGCACGGCGGTGTGGGGAGCAGCACATGGGTGGCGCGGGGTGCGACGGCGAGAAGGCGGACGTGGGTGTGACGAGGAGCGAGAGCGATGGCGGCGAGGGCGAGGGCGAGGCGTGGTGCGGCATCTGCCTGGACGACGTGGGCGCGCGCGGGCTGCAGCAGGGCGCGCTGGACTGCTGCCACCACCTCTTCTGCTTCGCCTGCATCCTCAAGTGGTCGCACGTGCGCAACCCCTCGCACCTACACCCCCCCACACACACCACGCCCTGTCGCCCCCCATCTCGCCTCTCCGCCAGCTGTCACTCCCCCGCTCACCCGCCGCTCCCTCGCTCCCGTCCGCGCGCCACCCGTCGCGCGGCCCTCCCCCCCGTCGTGCCGTCGGCGCCACCCTCTCAATCGTGTCGCCATCCATCATCGCCTCGCCCTCGCGCACCCGCAACGCCTCGGCCCACGGCTCCCCTCCGTAGAGGCCCCTATCCCTCTCTGCACTCCCACCGTCCCCTGCTCACCCCGGCCTGCCCCTGCCGTCGTGCAGTCGTCGCTGCTCGCCTCCACATGCGCGAATCCTCACAATCCCCCCCTCCCCCCCGCAGGTGGAGTCCCGCTGCCCGCTCTGCAAGCGCCGCTTCACTCGCATCCGCCGCCTCTGCCCGCCCTTGCATGCGCGTGGGGAGGGGGCAGGGGGCAGTGGCGGGGAGAGCGGAGGGGAGGGGCAGGCGGGGGAGAGGGGAGAAGGCGGGGCGGGGGCAAGGCGGCGGTCGCAGAGGGCAGTGACGATCAGAGTGCCGCTGAGGGACCAGGTGAGCGGGGGTGGGTGGGGAGAGGGACGAGGAGGGAATGGTCACGGGGTAGTGGCAAGGCTTACGTGACTCGCTCAACCCAAACAGCAAGTCGAGCTTGTTCTTCTCTCCCCGTGGTGTGCCCTTGCGCCCGCCCGCCCCTCGCTCCCCAGTCAAGGACCGTGGACACCGAAGCAGATGCTGAGCTGGCAGCCGAGGTGGCATCAGCTGACCTGGCGGCAGCAGCGGCACGTGAGCCATACAGCGATGCGGGGTGCATGGAGTGTGGCAGCGGCAGCAACGAGCGGCTGCTGCTGCTGTGCGACCGCTGTGACGGCGCGGCGCACACCTACTGCGTGGGGCTGGGCAGCACCGTGCCCCACGGCGACTGGCTCTGCCCGCCCTGTGTCGCCGCCGTCGCGCGCCTGCTGGGCGCACAGGGGGAGGGGGGGAACGAGGGGGAAGCCTTGGGGGAGGAGAGGGGTGGCAGGCAGAGCAGCGCGAGAGGGGCAATGGGGATGGGGTTGGAATGGGGAGTTGGCGGGGCGACATGGGCAGGGAGCGATGAAGAGAGTGCGCGGGAGGAAGAAGGGGGTGCGCACGATGGGGAAGGCGATGAGGAGAGTGAGGACGAGGACGAGTGCGATGGGGAGTGGAGTGAGAGTGACGGGGACGAGGGGGCTCAGGATGGTAGTGACGGTGGTGGAGACAGCAGCAGCAGCAGCAGCGTGGTGGGCGGCAGTGAGGACGACAGCATAGCAGTGGGCATCTGTGTTGGCAGGTACGCTCCCCCCGCCGCCACCGCTGCCACCGCCACACATGCCCGCCTTGGCGCCGCTGCTGCTGTTGGTGCTGGGGCGGGCAGTGGCGCAGCAACGAGCAGCAGGAAGCGCAAGGCAGGGAGGGGTGGGGGGAGGCGGGTGAAGCGGCGCACGACAGCATCAGCTGCAGGCACGGGTGGGGGGGTGGGGGGCAGCCGAGGGGGCAGGAGGAGGGTGAAGGTGCGGAGGAGGGGGGTGAGGAGGAAGGCGAGGACAGTGGCGGGCAGCCGAAGGGGCGGCGGCAGCAGCAGTGGTGTGGGGGGGCGGGGTGCGTTCAGCTCGAGTGCCCTGCGAGTGCTGGCAGCAGGGGTGGCGGCGAGGCAGCGGCAGCAGCTGCAGCAGCTGAGGACGAACAGCAGATGGGCGGTGGGGGGGCCAGGGGGGGTGGGCAGCGACCAGGCGAGCAGCAGCGTTGGCAGCTATGCTGGCTTGGGTGCTGCTGCTGCTGCTGGTCCTGCTGCTGCTGCACCCGCTGTTCCAATGCCGGGAACTGCCACCACGGCCCGTGCATGCCCGCCCTCCATCCTCGACATTGTGAGCCTGCCCTCTGACCATCGTTCTCGCACAGCGGGCCGTGGGGGGTCGTCAGGCGGCAGCATGGGCAGCAGGGGGGGCGCGGGGAGGGGGAGTAGCGCGGGGGGCAGGTTGAGCGGCGCAGGGGAGGATGAGAGGGCATGGCGGCAGTTCGAGAGGGCGCGCATGGGTGCTGCTGCCACTGCGGGCAGGGGCAGCAGGAATGCAGGGGAAGGTGCTGGGACGGCACATGGAGGCAGAGGGGCAGGAGTGGGCGGAAGTGCGGTGAGAGGTTTGAGTGGTGCCATGGGAGGGGGTGCAGTGGTGGGAGGACTATCCTTACATGGTGGCTCACAGCCTCGCAGCAGCAGGGGCAGCATGAGTGCGAGGGATGACAACCCCATGGCGTCAACAGCAGCATCAACAGCAGCAGGCGGCAGCAGTCTCGTGTCCTCTGCCCTGCGTGCTGCCTCCCGTGCTCTCGCTGCCAAGCGAGCAGCCGCGCCATGCGCAGCTATGCCATCACCATCGCCATCGCCATCCCCATCGCCATCAGCAGCAGCGGCGTTCAGGTCGGCGCCGGCAGCCGCCAGCTCGTCCGCCCTGCCTGCCACGCCGTCTCTCTCATCACTCTCCGCCCCGTCTGCCGCCTCTCTCCCACCTGCCTCTGCTCGCCCTTCTCCCCCCCCTGCCGCCTGTGCCGCTGCCACTGACAGGAGAACTCTGCAGGTCAATGGCAGTGATGCGCTGTGTGCTGGGGGAGAGGAGCGGCAGCAGCAGGGGGAGGAGGAGTCGCAACAAGGTGCGGGGTTGGTGGGCGTGCGGGGGTTCAGACGAGTGAGGGAGAGGCGAGAGAGAGCGGGGGCACAGGAGGGGAGGGACAACGAGGTATGTGGCTTGGTGCATGATGAGGGCGCGCAGGTGGGGGCCGTGGGGCGCACGGCATTGAAGGTGGAGTGGGGGGTTCAGGGGACAGTGGGGGGTGGAGGGTTGGCGCAGGGGCAAGGTGGAATCATGGAGAGAGGGAGAGAAATGCGGAGTAGCGAGAAGGGGAGAAGCGGCATGCGGGAGGCGGATGTGGGGGATGTTTTCACCCACGCAGTCAAGCTGGAGTGGGGGGCTCACCACGGCTACCGTGGATGCGGGGTTGGTAGCGGGAAGGGGGTGTTGAGTGCTGTGGGAAGCAGCGCGGAGCAGATAGGGTGCGGGAGGGGGGAGGTGAAAGCTGAGTGCGTTGTAGCAGGGGAGGAGGCTGTGCGTGGGTGGGAGGAAGGCGAATGGGAGCAGGGAGCAAGGTGTGTGGAGGTGGAAGAGGCTGCGGGCAGTGGTGGGGAAGGAGGACGGCTGCGGGTCACAGGTGGTGAGGGCGAGGCTGTGCGGGGTGGCAGGGCGGGTGGGGGGAATGAGGGAGGCAGCAGCAGGTTGTGGGGGAGGCAGGCGGGCAGCGCAGGGAGGGGCGAGCCCACGGATGACGGGAGGCAGGGGGGAGGGAGGAGGAACGGAAACAGTGTGAGCCACGACAGTGGGGGTGGTGGCGGTGAGAGGGGCGATGGGGAGGTGAAATCGGAGCGGCTCACGGAGAGCAGCGGAGGAGAGAAGGTGGAGAGGGAGGCAGTTGTGCACACAGTGAAGCAGTGCCTGCATCCCTTGTACAGGCGCAAGGCCATAGGTAAGGAATGATAGGTGAAGTGGGGGAAAAAGCAAGCACTGGAGCATTTTGTTCGTGCCCATGCAATCTAATGGTGGTACCTAGTTGTGATATCCCATTGCACTGCTTCTTGATCCTTGTCTAAACTAGTGGCTGCACCTCTTGTTCCCTCCGTCCCACCCCTCGTTCTTTCTGTCGCATGCCCGTGCATGCTACCCTCTTGCGCCTAGACATTCCTTCGTTGCCCCTTCTGCTGACCCATGGCCCGCTCTGCGCCCTCTGTGCCCCCCCCCTCAGACCGCGAGCAGTTCAAGCACGTGGCTCGCTCAGCAGCGCACCTCTTCTGGGCCCGCATGCCCGCCCCAGGCCCTCCCGCCCACCTCCCTGCTGCTCCCCTTGCCCCCTGCGCACCACCCGCCCTGTGCATCGCTGCCACTGACAGCTGCCACCGCCACTTGCCCTGCCACCCTGGCCCCAGTCGCCCCACTCCCCCCTCACCCCCTCCATCCATGGCCCCCTGCCATGATGCGGTTGCTGCCACAGCGGCCACTCACTCCACGCCTGGCGATTGCACTGCACGCAGCTGCTGCGTGGGTGAGGGGGGGGATGGGCATGGGGAGGCAAATTGGCAGGGGAAGGACAGGGAAGGAGGACGTGAGGGGGAAAGGCAGGGTGGGGAGTCAAGAGGTGCTGGGGTGGGTAAAGTGGAGGTGTGCTCCTACTGTGTGGATTGGTGTGTGAGGGCATTTCTTCCTTCCACGAAAGACTGATGGTCACATGTACAACACGTCATTTTGCATCAGCAGCATTCAGCTATGTCAGAGTAACCAAGTGGACTCTAGCAAGAGAATACAGGGTGATATAAGGGTTTGGGTTGTTGTCCTCTCTAAGCACCAACCTGTCTAGCCTATAACTATGCATGCACAGCAAATGTATAAGCTGGCACACCCCCTTGGCTAGATAAAGCGCAATGCCTAGCAAGAGACACGCAGCTCAGGGCGGCACTACTAGTCCAACCTATGACGCTGAGGTCCGAAGACCAGTCAGCAAGAGTACAAACCAGGGTCTCATTTATCAGACGAAATCATTATGATGGTCTGAAAAACAGACCGGTTTTTGTTAGGTTATCAAGAGAATCATGTTCAAGTGAAAGAATGTCTAGAACAAGGCATACAAGGGAATATAACATAATGGATTGTACTCCCTCAGGCACAACCCTATATAGTCTACAGAAACATACAATATATGTTTCACACACCCCCTAAACTGGATAGGGGCAGTGCCCGATGAGAGAGAAACAACTCAGGGTGGCACTACTAGTCCAGCCTCTGAGGCAGGGGTCTAAAGACCAGTCAAACAAGTACAGACAAGCCAAGAGCAAGACCAGGGTGGCACTACTAGTCCAGCCACTGGGAAGAGGCCACAAGGCCAGTCAGGGTAATATATATAAGGGTCTGCACACAATCAAGGTCCTAGCAAGTGAGAGGCTACAGGAACGAGACCTAGCTGTACACAGCGCTGCTGATGGTCTTTAAGCGCAAGCGCCTTAGTAAAGATATCAGCTGTGTTGGCACCGGAGGCCAAGTGTACTACACGGGCCTCGCGACGCTGCTGCAGCTCGCGCAGGAGGAAGTACCGCAGCTGGATGTGCTTCGCTCTACCCTCAAGTCGTGGCTACTGACACAGGAGGATCATGGCCCTGTTGTCAGCGTACAGAACCGGGGCAGAGCTAGGCCGCTCACCCAAGTCGGTGAGCAAGAAGGTCAGCCAGCGGAGCTCCTGTGCCGCCATGGCACCAGCGTAGATCTCAGCCTCACAGCTAGACTTAGCAACAGACGAGGAGCGGGTGGACCTCCACGAGATGTCGCCTGCACCAAGGCTAAAGGAGTAGCCCTGTGAGGACCTGAGAGACTCAGCGTCGTCTGCCCAAGAGACGTCTGTGTGCCTTGTAAGGACCACTGGTATGCGTCCTCCTAGCACTAGCCCCATGCCCGATGTACTTACTAGATAACGCAAAACCCTCTTAGCTGCCGACCAGTGCTGTGGTCAGTGTCTGCCTGTGGCCACAAAGCGAGCCAGGATGCTGAGAGGGTATGCGAGATCTGGACGAGTGCAAGTCATCAGGTACATGAGGCAACCCACCAGCTTTGCGTAGGGACCACTAGGCTCTACAGCCTCCTCAGGGACTAGGTCAGAGAGTCTGTAGTCAACTGACAGAGGGGTGGGCTGTGCGGAAGAGAACTGAAGGCCGAACCTCTGAAGGACCTGGCGCACCAAGTGTGACTGTGAGAGATTGATGGTGTGCGCTGCTCTGTCCCTGGAGATCTGCACGCCAAGGTAGCGGCGCAGCTCTCCTAGGTCAGTGCAGGTGTGTCTCCTTAGCAGCTCGGCCTTCACGGCGGTCAGTGCGTCTCTGTACGTAGTAGCAAAGACCAGATCGTCTACGTAGACAAGGATGTAGCACGGAATCTGGCCTGAACGGACAAAGAGCAAGGGGTCTGCAGACGAAGGGAAGAACTGCAAGTCAGCAAGTGTAGCACGCAGCATGTCGTGCCACTCACGGGGCGCTTGTCGCAGGCCGTAGATGGGGCGCCGTAAGAGCCACTCGGTGCCAGGGGGGAAGGTACCGGAGAAGCCCTGGGAGCATTGCTGCTACATAGGCTAGACCGAGCTGAGAAAAGAACCGTTGATGATCCCGATGTGCAAGTGCCTTGATGAAGATATCAACAGTGTTGGCCTGTGAGGCCAACTGTACCACACGAACTTGGCCGCGCAGCTGCAACTCACGCAGCAAGAAGTACCGTAGCTCGATGTGCTTCGTCCTGCCCTCAAGTCGAGCCTCTTGACACAAGAGGATCATGGCCCTGTTGTTCAGGAAACAGCACTAGGGCAGAGCTAGGCTGCTCACCTAAGTCTGTGAGCAAGAACGTCAACCAGCGGAGCTCTGATCTCTGCCTCACAGCTAGACTGAGTTGTCAAACATATCTTTTTATGTTGTTATAGACTATACAGGGTTGTACCTTAGGGAGTACAACCCACTAGGTTATATTCCCTTGTATGTCATTGTTCTAGTCATTCGTTCACTTTAACATGGTATCATGAGTAGGTTAGGTCCCCCCCGCCCACTAGCGCTTCCGCCCTAGGTCCTAGCCACCGCATTCCCCTCCCGCACGTGCTGGCCCGTCTCCTAGCCAGCCCTGTCGCATAGCTGGCCCCGTAGCCCAGCCTGCCCCGTCTCCTAGCCGACCCCGCCTCCTAGCCGGCCCCGCCTCCTAGCTGGCCCCGCCTCCTAGCCGACCCCGTGGCCCCGTCGGCCCTGCCTCCTAGCCTGCCCCCGCCTCCTAGCTGGCCCCGTCGCTCAATTGGCCCCGTCGTCCAGCCGGCCCTGTAGCTCATTCGGCCTCGCCTCCTAGCCGGCCCCGCCTCCTAGCTAGCCCCGTCCCCCAATCGGCCCCATCGCCTAGCCGGCCCCGTCGTCCGACCGGCCCCGTCGCCTAGCTGGCCCTGTCGCCTAGCCGGCCCCGTAGCCCAGCCGGCCCCGCCTCCTCGCCGGCCCCGCCTCCTAGCCGACCCTGCCTCCTAGCCGACCCCGCATCCTAGCCGGCCCCGTCGCCTCGCCGGCCTCGTTGCCCAGCCGGCCCCGTCTCCTAGCCGGCCCCGCCTCCTAGCCGACCCCGTCACCTAGCAGGCCCCGTCGCCCAGCCGGCCCCGTCACCTCGTCGGCCCCATTGTCCAGCCGACCCAGTCGCCTAGCCGGCCCCGTCGCCCGATCGGCCCCGTCCCCTAGCTGGCCCCGTCGTCTAGCTGGCCCCGGGGTCCCAGCAGGCCTGGTCGCCTCACCGGCCCCTTCGCCTAGCCGGCTTCGTTGCACAGCCGGCCCCGTAGCCCAGCCGGCCCCGTCACCTCCACGCCTAGCCAGCCCTGTCGCCTCGCCACCCGCGGCCCCGTCTCCTAGACGCCTCGTCGCCGTCATCGGCCCTGCACCACCCGGTACCGCACTGCACCGCCCTGCACCGCATTGCACCGCTCTGCACCACACTTTACCGCACTGCGTCGCACATCACCGCTTCCCGCCGCACCCCTCTGCCTAGTACCACCTTTCTGCAGCTGCAGCACCCATGATGGCGGACTCGGTTCTGCGTTTTGATGCGGAAGGGCAGCCGATTGAGTTCGACTCGTGGCTCGTCGACCTCCGCCGCCACCTGACTGATCAGCGGCAGGACGACCACTCCCTCGCTGTCCGCATCGACGGTACGCTCCCTTGCCTGGACCCCCCTGCTGCTCTCCCTGCTGATTCCACGTCTGCTGACCGTGAGTTCGCTGCCGCTGCTGACCTTGCTCGTGCTGCGTGGTTGTCACACGACGTTGTCGCACAGCTTGCGATTTGTCATGCCCTCCCCCTGTCCGAGCGCCCCCGCTTTAGGTTGGTCAGGACTGCGCAGGAGTTCCGAGAGGCTGTTGTCACGCGCTATTCCACCCCGCCCTCTGCCTCCGTCGGTCGACTGATCGTGCCCATGCTCTTTCCTGACCTCGCGTCTTTCCCTACTATCGCTGACCTAGCCGATTATCTGTGCACGCTAGACACGACCTGGCGCGCTGCCAGCACTGAGGCCCAGCTTCGTGTGTTTCAGACCCCCATCTGCTCTACCATCTACCTGCTTGCCGCCCATCTCCCTGACCGCCTTGCCACCGCCCGCGAACACTTCCTTAATCTCCACCCTGCAGACCTCACCCTCACTGACTTTATTGACACCCTGTCTGCCGTAGAGACTCGTCAGCACTCTATTGCCCTGGCTAGTGGTACCGTGCTGCTCAGTGCACGTACTCTGACGGTTCTGCTGCGGTCGCTGAGACGGCTCCTGCTGCGGAGACAGCCGCCGCAGTGCAGTTTCGTCTGTGTAAGGGTCGCCGCCCCAAGGCTGGGCGCGGCGGAGGAAGCGCAGTATGGGATGGTGTCGGTGGTGGAGGTGGCTCGACCGCTAGTAGTACTGACGACGGGGCTGGGGCTGGTTCCTTGGAGCAGCAGTCCCAGCAGCAGCAGCAGCAGCAGCAGCAGCAGCAGCAGCGGCGGGTCGGCCGTCTCCCCCCCAGGTGGCCTGGAGCCGGTGGTGACGGTGGTCGCAGTGGTCGTGAGCGCGGCGTGCCGTCGGGTGGTGGTCAGCGTGACGGGCGCTGCCAGTACCAACTCCAGACTGGTCCTCGCCGCGGCCTCGTGTGCGTTAAGATCGGCCATACCCCCACTCGTTGCTTTCGTCGTCTACACGACCTTTTCCGTCTCCGCTTCAGCCCGTCACCTGACCTCCCCAAGAGGCACAATCTGCTCCATCGTGGTGTTCAGATCTTTGATATGGACATGGATGCGATTAGCTATGCTTTTTATGCACTGTATGTTGATGACTCTAGTGTGACTGGTTCTTATTACCCTGTGTTGCCTAGCGTAGGTGCGCCCCGTGTACCTAGTTCAGACTCCCCTGTTGTCTCAGGCGTAGGATCCCCTGCCTTGTTTAGCCTTGGGTCCTCCCTCGCTCCTCCAACATCGGTCGCCGCTGCCGCGCTCTCCTTCAACCTGGACTTCGGCGCTTCCCTGTGTTTCTTTCGCGACTCCACTACACTTACGCCGCTTGCCGCTCTTGCTGCAGTTGCTCTTGCAGACCCTTCCTCCGGTCCTGTAGTTGCCCGTAGCTCCCCTACTCTCCCCTGTTCGGCGGTTCCCTCAGGCTCCCTTACAGGCCTGCACCTCCCCTCATTCTCTAGGAACCTAGTTGGTGTCGGCTGCCTCTAGGACCTTGGTGTCAGCTTTACGTTCCCTTGGCACGAGCGGTACGCTGTCTGTACCAAGGCCGCCACTGGTACCCCCTTTACCACGTTCCCCTGGGACCCGGTGTTTGGCCTCTTCACGCTAGACACCACGTCCCCCCCGGTTGGAACGTGTGAGAGTACGACCCCGTTCCATTCTCTTCTCCTTTCCATATTCCCTTTCCAGAATCGGCGTCGAATTACGCCCCCCGCGCGTGTTTTGAACAGGATGGCGACCTTCGACAATGCTGAGGTTACCCAGCAGCTCTTCGCGAGCATCGCAGCCCTTCAGGAGGAAATGCGAGCGGATCGCGAAGCGTGGCAAAACGAGTTCGAGCGAGTAACTCGACTCGCCGGAGCGCAACACGAAACAACAACGGCGACGACGCAGCAGTCGCAGCAGTTTCTCGAGGCTCCAAAACCGCGCCCACCTGAGCCATTCAATCTGAGCGATCGAAACTCCGACGTCCGCAGATGGATCGCCGGCATGGAGATCTACTTCGCAGCCGTCGGATGGAGCTCGCAAGTCTGGGACGGTCAACGCGTACGACTCGCGGCGACACTGATGCGAGGAACGGCACTAGAGTGGATCGACGGTAACAACACCTTCATCCACGGCGAAGCCACGTGGCAGCAGTTCCGCACCGACCTGCTGAAACGTTTCGAGCCGATAAATTCGGGTTTCCTTGCCCGGGAAAAAAATCATCGCCAGCGACAGTTCGGGAGTGTAGCGTAGTACACGCAGCAGATGGAAGAATTTTATATCCGCATTCCCGACCTGATCGAAGGAGAAAAAGTACAGTCGTACCTCGCCGGGCTGAAGACCGAAGTCAAACGACAAGTGGCAGCGACAGAATATGCGAGCTACAATGACGTCGTATCGGCCGCGGAACGCTTCGACATGGTCAACGCCGCGACACGACGGACGCATGTCGGCAGTACGCAAAAGGGCGACCTCTCAGCTCACCCCACGTTCACCGATCCGATGGAAGTCGACAGGTTCGAAGGGCGGCCACGTCCGAAAAACACCAACTTCACGTTTGATTTTTGCGGGGTGCCGGGTCATCGAATCTTCGACTGCAACAAAATGAAAGCCGCACGTGCTGAGTATCGGGCACGCAACAGTGGCGGAAATCCTTCGGCCAATCAAAAGCCAAAACAGGGGACTCGCCAGTAATTGCGGATCTAGCTGGCGAAAAAGAAAAGATCCGAAAGCGGCCACAGACTTTTGGAAAAATCAACTTCGACGCAGCTGATTTGACGCGAACAGGATAAAATGATAGGGAAAAATCTCCACCCCACGAGAGCCTTCTAAACTCGAGAGGTCCAACGATCCAGCTAATGCCGCCGCCGAAGCAGTTTATGCTGCTACACTGCTCAAGTACAAGAATTGAGAGGAGGCCGATGGCACGGTCATTAGTGTCTTCATTGGCACCACTCCTCCCGAACTCGTCGAAACCTACCACAACTACCCGTCTGCCAACGCCATCTGGCTCTACCTCGAAGACCGCTTCCTGAACAAGACTATAGTGGAAGTTGCTATACTTATCCCCAGCATGTTCCTAGTGTGGCTCGAGGACTCGCCAGGCATGGCGGACTATGTCACCAAGGTGCAGTCCATTCATGGTGAACTCAAACAGTTGGGGATAGTCTTCCCCGAGCAAGCCCCTGCAGCCGCTCTCCTAGTCGGCCTCACACCGGCATAAGAAGTGAAGCGCAAGATACTCTTGGGCCTTGCTCCTGCGGACCTCACATTTGCCAAGGTGTCATCTGCGCTCCTTTCTGCTGAAAAGCTCAACAGCGAACAAGCCAAGGCCAATGTCACAGCTTTGCCAACCCAACCATCCTCTACCACCATCGCTTGGGTCATCCCAACTTCCGTATTCTTGCCGACATCGCTTCCAAGAAACTTCTTCTTGGCCTCCCGTCGGCGCTTCCTCCACCAACAGACTCACCTGCACCCACCCGGCCTGGACTGCACCTAGAGCAAGCTCAGGTAGCAGCCGCACCCTTCCTCCCTATCTGTCGCAGCTGCTCCGCTGGACCTAGTGCACATGGATGTCTGGGGCCCAGCTCCAGTCGCATCCCGAGGCGGTCATCGGTACTTTCATTCTCTAGTCGATGACCATTCGCAGTATGTTTTTGTGTACCTCCTGCATACCAAGGCGGAGGCACCTGACGGCATCATGGCATGGGTGCACCAGGCTCAAGTCATGTTTGGCATTCCTCTAAAGTGCCTCCAGTCCCTCCGGTCCCACCGCAGCCGCCTTCGTCTCCAGTCTCTAATCGCACTCGTTCCAAGGGATCGGCTCCGCCTCTCGCCTGGGGACCAGCCGCCTTATCCATCCGGTGTTCGGTCACCCCACCTCCTCCTGTCGGGGGTGATATCCCCTCCATCCATATTCCACCCCGTGCACTTCTGGAGGATAGGCATGAGGAGCTGTTTGACCTTCATGCGGTCTGCCAATTTCTCTCTCACATCTTCCCGGACATTACTGACTGCCCTTCCCTCAACCCGAGAACCCGACCATTCCGACTCCTCGCACAAAAGAGGAAGCTCTCTCGGGGCCTTATGAGAAGGTATGGAAGGCAGCAACGGATGTGGAGAACGAGGCATTCGTTTGCAACAACAGCTTTGACGATGTCGTTCCCCCTTCCGGTGCTAACATCGTCGGCGGAAAATGGATCTTCCGAGTCAAAAAACTCCCAGGCGAAGCTCCACTGTTCAAGGCACGATACGTGGCAAAGGGTTTCACCCAGAAGGAGTATCTCGACTTCTTTGAAACCTTCTCGCCCACAGCCAAGCTCCTGATTGTGCGAGCTCTTCTTGATATATCCGCTCTCGGCAATTTCGAGATCAAGTCCATGGATGCCTCTTCTGCCTTTCTCCAAGGCCAGCTCAAAGAGGATGTTCACATGGAACGCCCACCAGGGTTTCCTGGCACTTATCCTGCCAACACAGTGTGAACGATGAAGCGCCCAGTGTATGGCCTCAAGCAGGCTCCTCGTGAGTGGCACAACAAGGTGAAGGAAGTCCTCTTTGCACTGGACTTCCATGCCTCTGCCTCTGATTCTAGTCTCTTAATTCGTCACTCCTCCGAGCCCTTCTACATCCTCATCTACGTCGACGACTTCATTCTGGTCGCTAGAGATCCAGCCAAGATGGCAGCTGTCCAGCCTGCTCTCAGCTCCGCCCTTCTCATGAAGGATCTTGGTGACCTCAAGAACTGCCTCGGGATGGAGATCACTCGTGACCGCTAGGCTTGCACGATCACCCTCTCCCAGGAGTCCTACATCGACAACCTTCTCAAGCGTTTCGACATGGACTTCAGTAACTCTTTCTCCAATCTGCTCCCACTACAGCATCAGCTCACGGCCCCTGCGATTCCTTCTCCAAACGCCTGCAAGGACCCGTACCCTAAGCTAGTCGGTTCACTCATGTATGCCATGATGTGCACTCGACCAGACTTGGCATGTCCAGTTAGTGTCCTCTCTCGGTATGTCTCCCCCAGACGCTATACTGCCTCCCATTGGTCTGCAGCCAAGAGGGTCCTGCACTATCTACAAGCCACCAAGTCTCACATCCTCACTCTCGGTGGTACCTCTCCAGTCAAGCTTGAGGGATACACAGACTCCTCATGGGCCGATAACCAGACTGACAGACGCTCCTCCCAAGGGTACTGCTTCACCCTTGGTAGCGGAGTCATCAGCTGGCGCTCCACTCGGTTATCTGCAGTCTCCCTGTCGTCTTGCGAGGCCGAACTCTATGTAGGCACAATGGTTGCTCAAGAGGCACGCTGGCTCTCCTTTCTCCTCGCTGAGTTAGGCTACCCCCAGCAGTCGCCCACCCTGTGGTGTGACAACCAGAGTGCCATTCACCTCACCAAGGATCCTGTATTCCACTATCGCACCAAGCACATCGAACTTCGTCATTTCTTCATCCGAGATCTTGTTAAGAGTGACCAACTGACGGTACGGTACATCGCCTCAGATTGCAACCTCGCCGACCTCTTTACCAAGGCTCTCGGCAAGGCTGACCACCATCGCCTTCTCCGTTCCATGGGGCTATGTGCTCCTTGATCGGGTTTGCAGTCTATGGGGGTGTGCTAGAAATAGATTGCAAATCCCACTTTTGTATTTGTACTTTTATATCCTAGTTTAGGTTAGGAATGTTCTAGTGGGTTAGGGTGTACTCACAAATCCCAACCTCACCCAAGTGTGACCCCCCCAATCTCCAATTACCCAATTGGAGATTCCGGAGATCCCAATGGGGATTCCTTCCGATTCCCCCTTCATTCATTCTCTCTCACCTTGCCATGTACTTATAGAGCCTTGGGCTCCTTACCTAATTAATCCTTTCAGCTCCATTTCTTACACCCTCCTCACCCGCGCCTCCGTGCACACCCTACGTCGAGGGCCGGCTCCGCCGTGCCCCTCACTCCTTCTCGTTCCCCCTTACATCCGCACCACTGCAGACCCTGCACATGGACATCTGGGGCCCCGCCTCTGTCCATGGGCCGCATTGCGAGCTCTACTTCCTAGTGCTTGTCGACGACTACACCCGCTACACCACCGTTTTTCCCCTGGAGCGGAAGGCCGACGTGCCTGACGTTCTTCTCGCGTGGCTTGTCTTCGCGTGTGTTCACCGAGGTCTCCTTGTATCTTCACTCTGACCATGGTGGGGAGTTCGCTTCTGGCTGCCTTGGTCGCTTCTGTCGTGCCGAGGGCTTCACCCAGACGTTCACCCTGCCGGACTCCCAGCAGCAGAATGGGGTCGCTGAGTGACGCATCGGCTTGGTCATGGAGGTGGCTTGTACCTCCATGATCCATGCCGGTGCATCCCATTTTTTGTGGCCGTACACCGTTCGCTACGCCGCCCACCAGCTTAGCCTGTGGCCGCAACCTCACCGGCCATAGGTTTCGCCGACCCTCCTCTGGACCGGGTCTCCTGGTGACGCGTGTGCGTTCCACGTCTGGGGCTGCCTTGCTCACATTCGTGCCTCTGGCATAGACCAGCTCTCTGCCTGCACTGTCCCGTTTGTCATCCTAGGTTTTCCCCTCGACTCATCTAACTAGCAGTTCTACCACCCGCCTTCTCACCGTTTCTTTCACTCTCACGTTGTCACTTTTGACGAGTCCCTCTCCTTCTACCACCAATTTCCCCACCTTGGTCCCCCGGTCACTCCCCCCCAGTTCCTGGTTCCCCCCCTTCCCCCAGTTGCCCTTGTTCCCCCCCCTCCCCGCCCTGCCTCGTCTGGTGTGTCTCACGTCACCCCCCTCTCGTCGGTTGTCCCTGATGAGGAGTCTGCTGACTCTCATGGCTCGTCGGAGTCTCTTCCCCCGCCTATCCCCGCCCTGGTCTCCCCTCCCTGTTGACACCGTTGCTGTCACAGCCGCAGCCGCCTCCGCCGCTGCCGCCGCAGCCGCCGTCGTCACCACCGCTGGGGTTCGTGCATTCTGGGGGTGCTGGGGAGCGGGCTGGAGCTGGTACTGGAGCGGATTCTGGGGGTGCTGGCGTGGAGCTTCTCGGAGGGAGCCGTTCTGTCGCTGCAGGTTCTGCTGTTGGAGTTGGGCAGCAATCGCAGCCATCACCGCCAGTGTCCACTCTTCGCCTCCTTGGTCTTCCTTCCCCTGACCACCTGCTAGGGCCTCTCCCGTCGCCGCCGCCTCCTCCTCTGCCAGTCCACGGCCCAGTGTTTCCTCCTCCGGACTCCTCTCCGGCTCGTTTTCCTCCCCGTTCTCCTCCCCTGTTCAGCGTTCTCACCCTATGTTGCTTCGCTCCCACGTGTCTAGTGCTCCTCCTCTCCTCCCGTCTCCTCCCCCATTGTCGCTTGCTATGGCCCCACCTCCGTTCTCTGACTTTCTCTGTGCAGCGCATCCCATTGTTCCTCGTGTCCTGGCTTCTCTAGTTATCGACCCGTCAGTCCCTGTCTCGAGTCTGTCGGCTCTTGTCGCTGCTGTCTTTGACTTCCCTGCTACCCACCGCCTGGACTACGCCACCGCTCTGGTCTCTGACCTTGCCTGCCCTTCGGCCATCGGAGGTGTGGTTGCTCTTGGCAGTCACGTCCTAGAGGACAAGCAGTTCGAGCTCGCTTTCCTGTCTAAGGCCGCTCCGCATCTCTGTTCCATGCTACTAGTCCTTGAGGGTGACTTAGACGCCCTTGACATCCCGACCCCTCGCACCTACGCTGAGGCCACTTCGGGACCCTGGGCCTCTCAGTAAATAGCTGCCATGGAGCAGGAGATGGCATCTTGGAGATCCATCGGTACCTTCGTCGACGCAGTTCCCCCACCTGGGGTGAACGTAGTCGATGGCCGGTGGCTCTTCAAGGTGAAGCGCCCTCCTAGAGAGCCGCCTGTCTTCAAGGTGCGCTACGTCGCTCGAGGCTTCTGTGAGCGTGAAGGCCGAGCTGCTGAGGAACTGAAAGACTTACAAGATAATTTAGTACTACCATTCATTGTAGTCCCACATCTCTGAAAGTATTAAAAATGGCACCATTAGGAGTTGCGGCTTTTAATATAAATGGTTATACTATTCCTAATGCATTATTTATCCCGGTAATACAAAACAGACAAATTACGAATCTATCATCGGAACGTTTGAATACACTGAGGTCTAATTTGAAAGATGTGAAAGTGGTCATTGTTAACGAGATTTCAATGCTTCGTAAGCATACATTCCATTGGTTAGATTGGTGTTTGCATGAACTTCGGGGAATACAACGCATTCCATTCAGAGGATTACATGTGATAGTTGTAGGGGATTTTTTTCAGCTACCACCAGTAGCTGATAAATACTGGCTTAAAAAAAAAAAAACTATTTCGCCGCATACGATGATTCAAGACCATGTGTGCGAACTGTTCTCAATTATCGAACTAACCACTACCATGCAACAGAAAGATGAGACTATTTTTGCAGCGTGATTAAATCGATTGCGTGAGGGCAAGCATACACTCGATGACATCGAGTTCTTTCGGTCGTTAAACACATACGAACATATAGGGGGAGACCTTCAACATCTTTTCGGAAAAAAAAAACGCAGATAGAAATGAACACAAGGATAAGATGTATCAACAATCAATCGAGGAGAACCATGTCATAATTGAGGAGAAACATGTCATCAACAATCAATTGAAGAGAAACAATCAATGATGTGCATTTATCTAACAAGAAATATATTCGAAATAAAAACCCTTCAGAAGGTGCACCAAAATATCCGACGAAAACATCGGGGTTGTATGCATCACTCAAATTGTTTGTGCGTTGTAGAGTGCATGTTATCTTAAACATCGACACCACCGACAGTCTCGCAAATGGCACTTCTAGAATTGTGCATCTGTCATATTTATGTGGATGGAAATGGTGATACGTCTGTCATTTGGGTGATTTTTTATAACAAGCGCGTTGGCACCAGGTGCGAAACAATAGTAAGAGCATGTATTTAAAGTATGGAATAAAATATTATTCGCTTACGCCGGTCGTTTGTATCGAGCGAAGGTTCTCGATTAACCGTAAGTACGAAGAAATCTCAAGATTGCAGTTTCCACTTTGACCTAGTTTGGCAATCAACATACATCGCAGCCAGGGGTCAACTTTCAATTATGGGGTTAATTGTTTCTTAAAGATTTCTCAGAGATCTATTCGTGCCAATGATGATGTTATTCAGGAAATGGAACGATTGCGCTCAGCTAAGCTAGATACTTATCTAGTTCCAAAGCATAAGATTGGAAAGATTCCATCAAAGGAAAATATCTTCTTACAGAACATCCGAGCTTGTAAGAACATCGACAAAGTTTTCACCACCACATCTACTAATCTTTTTTATTTTATTGTACTAATGGAGACACATCTTACAGCACAGTATTTTCCATTGCAGTTTTGAAGGATTCAATATGTATCGACATGATCATGAATCAGGAGGTATTTTAGTTGCACACAAAGCAAGCGTTTCAGTTATCTATGAAAAAGAATGCAAAAAGATACAAATCCTTGTGTTACATTAATCTCTATTACACGATACATACATTATATGTGTTTATCGTAATCCACAATTTGCTTTCTATCCATTTCTTCAACGCATTTTAAATGTTATTCCAGATGGTTGCAAAATCGATATCGGTGATGAGATTTTTTATTACAACAAGTCCATTCCACGACCGTTGTATCAAATTAGGCGTTCTGTATAATTATCTCAACGTATCAAATCCTCTACAATCGTGTGTGGCACTTGTATAGACCATGTTTGGGCTAACGGCACTACATACAATATCGAAGTACTTGTTGGGGAAACGTATTTCAGCGATCATTTCCCCGTTTTTGTTGTGATAAAATGATTCATGCGTTTTTTATTTAAAAAAAAACATTTTTGCTTGTGCTGCAGAACCCCCCCCCCCCCCCATTTCCATATAACTGAACATCAAAGGTAAGTGCTCGTATAGTTATGCATGTTGCATGTGCAAGATACAGCAAGATTCTATCCCCCTCAATCTTTACTTGCTCGATTTTACTCTTCTTATGTTCTTTCGTCGCCCCATTCCTTCCTACTCATCCCCAATGTTTTATTGACCCCTCTAGGTAATTCTTCTCGTCGTTATCTTGCGTGTCTTTCATCTTTGTCATTTCTAATGCGTGTTCTTTTGCCTCTCCCACTTTCCCTTTCGATTAATATGCATTCTTCTTACGTCACTTAATATTGTTTCCCTCTATTTTCCGATTCTTCTAATAACTTTTGCTTGCAGAATCCGAGCGTGATTTCTTTCACCGAACTCACGAACCTCCTAAAGGTACATCCGACTGATGACTTCCTAATTCGAGCGATGGTTGTTGATGCGCGGACCCACACGGAAAAAGAGATCATGAAGGGTGTGTGTTCTCCGGCAAAGTTGATTCTCGTGGACATCGAGGGCACGATTATGGAGCTGCTTTTCTAGGGCGACTCTGTCTGGTCAAAAGGAAATTGCTCGAACAGAGTGGACAAGTTCGCTCTGGGAACGACGTACGACATTCTCTTCGTCAAATGCATGAATTCCAAGGATCCCAGGTATGGACTGAATTTATAGTACATGTAATTCCATATCGATATATAGATGTTATATATATTAGACCTTGTTGTTGTTTGTTTATTCCATATTGAGGGTTTTATGATTTTGTCACATGCACACAGCTGCATTCCTAAGTTGTATATTCTATTCAGAAACAATATAAAATGTCTCATACTCTTCCATATGGTCGTCCAATTTGTCATCGTGTTCAAAGCTGCCCCCTTTGGTAGCATAAAAAGAAAGGCCATTGCAATTTGTCTTGCTTTTTTTTCATATCATTGCGCTTTTGTGTGTCTGCCTTCCTTGTCCACTTCTGATCATTCATACCCCAAGCGTATCACTGTATCATTTATACCCCAAGCATAGTACTGTGAACAAATATATTTATATAGACTAGCTAGGTCATATTTGTTTATAGTCTAGCTAGTTTAGTTCTTAGAGAGTACAGCCCTAGTTTTGTATCCCTCAACATTTTCCCTTAGTCACACTTTTACCGCTACTCTGACATGATATTGAGCTAGGCTAGTTTTTACCGCGTTTACAGAAGGTTTTTTGTTTTTGTTTTTGTTTTTGTTTGTTTGTTTGTTTTTTGTTTTTTTTTTTTTTTTTTTTTTTTTCGCGCGTGTGCCCCTCTCAATTTCGCGCACCTCCTGCCCTCCAATTTCGCGCTCCGTAGCCTCGACTCCA
This sequence comes from Closterium sp. NIES-67, assembly GCA_027943415.1. Taxonomy (NCBI): domain Eukaryota; kingdom Viridiplantae; phylum Streptophyta; class Zygnematophyceae; order Desmidiales; family Closteriaceae; genus Closterium; species Closterium sp. NIES-67. Next base: position 538,254 of record BQMB01001424.1, on the reverse strand, counting down.
CCCCCCCCTCCTAGGGTTCGCACTATTTCATACGGCAGCCAGCAGGCCAGCACACTAGCCAGCACGCCCGCCAGTGCGCTAGCCAGCACGCTAGCCAGCCTACTAGCCAGCACGCTAGACAGCACGCCAGCCTTCGTGCCAGCCAGCTAGCTAGCCAGCCGCGTTAGCCAGCGCACCTCCAGCAACTGCTGCCAGCTCCTCGCCAGCAGCGCCAGCCAGCTAGCCGCCAGCAGCGTCCGCCAGCTCGCCACCAGCAGCTGCTGCCAGCTTCTCGCCAGCAGCGCGGGCCAGCTAGCCACCAGCAGCGTCCGCCAGCTCACCGCCAGCAGCTGCTGCCAGCTAGTCGCCAGACAGCCGCCGCCACTTCAGCCCCCACTGCCGCTGCCGCCGCTACTGCTGCAACTGCCGCAACCACTGCAGCCACAGCCGCAATCGCTGCAGCCATTGCCACTGCCGCAGTTGCTGCCCCCACTGCCGCTGCTGCAGCTGCCGCTACCGCAGCTTGTGCTGCCGCCGCTGCCACTGCGCCACTGCCGCTGCCGCCTCTGCCGCTGCAGGTTGAGTCTGAAGGATGCAATCCTGCGATTTTGTTGCATCAGTGAGGACAGCAACATCCGCAACCTTCCTATCCATCTGTCGCACTTGCTCTGCTTTCCCATAATCCCAAGCCCGTTGACGGTAAGGCCGCAGATATTGGGAGTCTCCAGCTTATTAATTCAACCAATGTCTGAAGGTCCTTGGTCATGCATAGGCCAGAGCTGATGCAAGAGAGGAAACTACTATAAATGGGGTGATACAAGGTGAATTCTGTTACACATCAGACAACATGTACTTCCCTAAATTCCAATGCCGATGTAGCTAAGCTACTATGCTGCCTAAAGAACTTGAAAGTGGGGTCCAGTCTCCTAGTCACGGTCCAAACTCTTTCTTCACTAGCGCCTTGCTGGCACGGGTGGTGGTGCCGAAGTTCAGTAGTCCTGTGGGGCGATGAGCTTTGCAGCCAGCTTGAAAGATGCGCCAAGTGCCTTCCCACAGCTTCCGTGAGTGAAGATCCAGTCCTCCCGGCTGGAGCCTGTCAAAAAAAGCGTGATGGTCGGGCCTTTGAGAAACTGCCCCCTTTGACCTCATCCACATGGACCTCTGGGGCCCTAACCCTTTCCCTTTCCCGCCAAGGGCACCAGTACATGCTTGTCCTAGTCGACGACCGCAGCAGATACTTCTCAATATTCCTTCTCCACACGAAGGCCGAGGCCCCTGCTGTCATTGTTGCCTGGACCGAGCAGGGACGTGTCCACCTTGGTCACCCCATCTGCCGCCTCCATTCCAATGGCGTTGGTGAGTTTTTCAGCCACCGCTGCTGCTCCTGTCACCAGCCGCCAGCAGCCAACCACTGGCAACCTGCCGCCGAACCCCAGCAGTCAGCCGTCAGCTGCCACCACTCGTGGCCAGTTGCCGATCATCGGCCGCCAGCCGCTAGTTGCCAGTCGGTCGCCATTCGCCAGTCGGCCGCCAGCCTTGTGAGTCCCCTGCGCTCTGTGGACCATCAATCGCCATGTGTCGCCTGTCCTAGTGACTCCTAGCTAGCCCCTCGATGTGCTCCTCCTAGTAGGTGCTCTCGCACGTACTTCCTCCTCGTTTGCTCCCTACTCATCCTAGCAGCTACAGCCTGCTGCCAGCTGGCCGCCACTGCCATCTTACTGTCACTCGCTCCTGCTACCATCAGCCTACTGCTAGCCGCTGCTACTACTAGCCTCCTGTTTGCTGCCACTGCTCCGGCTACAGTCGCCACTGCTAATACCTCAGTTAGTGCTCATGTAGCACCTAGTGCCTCCCACTGGTCTCCTCCTCGTTTTTATAGTTCTTCGCCGCCTCTCCTCTCGGCATGATGGCCTTGTTAGGGTCTGTCCCTCGGCCAGACCGCCAGGCACATCCCGGCGCTCTTCGGTTTCTCGCTCACCGGCTACAGCTGGTGAGCCCGCACCGAGACTGCATGCTCCTAGAGGATCACATTAATTACCTCCTTGGCTTCTGGCTCCACGACCTTGACGTCTGATTCCGCGCTCTTTGACTAGCGCCCGCAGCCACAGCAGCAGCAGCAGCAGCAACAGCAGCAGCAGCAGCGGCAGCAGCACTAGCAGCAGCAGTAGCGGCAGAAGCCGCAGCAGCAGCAGCAGCCGCAGTGGGGTCTTGAGGGTGATGGGCGCGTTGGGGGCTCTGGAGCAGGGCGGTCACTACCCTGGGGCCACAGTGGTTTCTTCGGAGGACTGGGGGCCTTAGGGCCTAGGGGTTTAGGTCCCACCGCTCTGTCTAGTGTAGGAGCCTCTACTACTTTTCCTTTGGCCTCCTCCCCTGGGCTCCTCCCCTGCCCCACCTGCGGCCACCTTTTTGACTCGTGAACATCTCGTTGCTTCTTTAGGGACAGCACTGCTCTCACCCGGCTTCCTGCGCCCGTCCGCATCGCACTAGCAGACTCCTCCGCCACAGCTGTCGCACGCAGCACCACCACTCTCCCTTGTCCAGCTGTCCCCTCCGGCTCCCTCACCGGTCTGTACATCCCCTCGTTTGTTAGGAACCTAGTGGGTGTCAGTCACCTCCAGTACCGAGGTGCCACCACTACATTCCCTGGCCACGAGAGACACGCCGCTTGCACAGACACAGCCACAGGTCAGCACTTAGCCACTGTTGAGCATGACCCAGGGTCAGGTCTCTTTACACTACACACAGAGTCCCCGCCGAAAGCTGCGTCTGCCGCGGTTGCCACGTCCTACTCCCGTCGCTCGATAGCCCACACGACCCTTCTGTGGCACCATCGCTTAGGTCACCCTGCACTCCCGTCTCTGAGGCACATGTCCCAGCACGGTCTAGTCACTGGTCTCACTGCATCGCTCCCCGCCCAACCTACGTCAGTAGCGCCACTATGCACGTCCTGCGTCGAGCCTCGACAACGCGCCGCCCCTCACTCCTCCTCGTTTCCTCCTACCTCAGCACCGCTACAGACATTGCACATGGATGTCTGGGGCCCTGCCCCAGTCCATGGTCTTAGTCGGGAGCGCTACTTTCTAGTCGTCGATGACGACTTCTCACGCTTCACCACAGTGTTCCCATAAGAGTGGAAGGCCGATGTGCCTACCGTTCTCCTCCCGTGGCTTCTCACTGTTCACACCCACCACCGCCTGCCTGTAGGTCACTTACACTCTGACCAAGGTGACAAGTTTGCCTCTCGCACTCTAGAACGGTTCTGTCGTGTGGAGAGCATCTGCCAGACGTAGACACTGCTGGATTCCCCACAGCAGAATGGGCATGCTGAGCGACGCTTCGGCCTGATCATACAGGTGGCTCGCACCTCCATGGTCCACGCCGGTGCACCCCATTTTCTGCGGCCGTTCGCAGTGTGCTACGCTGCTCACCAGCTTAACGTGTGGTCGTGCTCCTAGCGGCCACAGGTTTCGCCAACCCTCCTCTGGACCTGGTCTCCTAGTGACGCGTCTTTGTTCCACGTCTGGGACAGCCTTGCACACGTCCGCGACACTAGAGCGGACAAGCTCTCAGCCTGCATCTTTCCTTGTGTCTTCTTGGGGTTTCCGCTTGAAGCCTCTGTTTGGCTGTTCTACCACCCGTCACACGACCGCCTTTACCACTCTCGTGATGTTATATTCGATGAGACACTCCCCTACTACCGGCATTTCCTGCACCGCAGCGCTCCTATGCCTCCTCCTCCTCTCCTCCTTGTCCCTTCCCTGTCTGCCGCACCCCTCCCTCGCTGCCCGACCAAGTCTGGTGTCTCCCACGCCTGTGGGGAAGTCGTCTGACTCCGGGGGCCCAGCTGCTCGAGGCACGCCTACTGTCCCCGTGGCACCTCCCCCAGCCTTGGTACCCTAGTCCCCTCAGCCACCTCCCCCCTTGCATTAGCAGCAGCAGCAGCCGCCATTGCAGACTCAGCGGTCGCAGCAGCACCAGTAGCAGCAGGGAGTAGTGGGCTCTGGGGGTGCTGGTTTCTGGGGGTGCTGGTGTTGGACGTGTTGGTGTTGGGGGTGTTGGTTCAGGGGGTGCGAGTTCTGGGGGTGCTGACTCTGTGGGAGCTGGTTCTGGGGGATACTAGTTTTGGGGTTGATGACTCCGGAGGTGCTGGTTCTGTGGGTGGTGCGTCCGAGGGTCCTAGTCTTGGGGGTGCTGTTTCGGGGAGTGCTGGTAGCAGCCACGGTGCACCTGGAGGTCTTGGAGAGGACACAGAGCAGTTGCAAGCGCAGCAACATCTGCAGACGCAGGCGCAGCCGCCGCTGCAGGAGCAGCCGCAGTCTGCCCTTTGTCTCCTTGGTCTTGTTCCAGATTCACCTGTTCGCCTGCCCGTTCCCCCTCCGCTGCGTGACCCTGTTTACGGCCCGTTGTTCCCTCCTCCGGACTCCTCGCCGACTCGTTTTCCTCTGCGCTCCCCTCCGTCCCCTAACCTGTCCCCCGATACCCCTCGACCCAAGCCCAGTCTTTCCCTACTGGGTCCATCACCCCTATCGTGCTAGTCCTGTCTCTCCCCGTCCTAGTGTCCAACCTATAATCCTTCGTTCGCGTGCTCCTCCAGTCACATTCCTCCCGTTGCCTCCCCCGTCGTCAATCCCATTGTCCCCCCCTTCTCGCTCCGACGCTGGTCGCACTGCTCGTCCAGTCCTCTCGCGCCTGCTTGGTCGCTTGTCACTGACCTCATAAGTCTGTCTTGGCGCTAATCACTGCTGTCACTGACATTGCTACTAGCCACCGCCTTGACTACGCTACAGCTCTGGTCTCAGGTACTGCCCGTCCTCCGTCCGTCGGGGGTGCATCTACCCTAAGCACTGACGTGCTAGAGGACAGGCAGTACGAGTTGGCCTACCTTGCTGCCATTGTTCCCCAACTCTGCTCCATGCTTCTATCCCCATAGGGCAACCCAGATGCACTCGACATCCCTGTTATGCGCTCTTACGCTGAGGCGGTGTCGGAGACCTCCGCAGCCCACTGGATACAGGCCATGGAGGCTGAGATGGCATCCTACAGATCCACAAGCACTTTTTTCGACGCACTTCCCCCGCCTGGGGCGAATGTAGTCGATGGCATATGGAACTACAGGGTGAAGTGCGCACCTCAAGAGCTGCTGAATTTCAAGGAGTGTTACAGGGCTAGAGGCTTCAACCAGCGAGAGGGTGTGGACTTCCTCAAGACCTTCTCCCCGACCCTGAAGATGACTACACTTCAGGACTTCTTCATATAGCCGCGCAGCGTGACTACGAGCTCACTCCACCTGCACTCCCTCGCCTCACCTCCACTCCATCTACACTGCCTCGCCTCACCTCCACTCCACCAGCACTCCCTCGCCTCACCTCCAATACACCTGCTCAACCTCCCCTCAACTCCACTCCACCTGCACTGCCTCTCCTCACCTCCACTTCACCTGCTCTGCCTTGACTCACCTCCACTCCACCGGCACTGCCTCACCTCACCTCCACTCCACTGACACTACCTCGAACCACCTCCAATCCACCGGCACTCTCTTGCCTCACCTCCACTCCACCTACACTGCCTCGCCTCAACTCCAATGCACCTGCACTCCCTTGACTCACCTTAACTCCACCGGCACTCCCTCCCCTCACCTCCACTACACCTGCACTGCCTCGCCTCACCTCCACTCCACCTGCACTGCCTCGCCTCACCTCCATTCCACCTGCACTGCGTCGCCTCACCTCCACTCCACTTGCACTGCCTCGCCTCACCTTGACTCCGCCTGCACTCCTCCACTCCGCCTGCACTCCCTCGCCTCACCTCAACTCCACCGGCACTCACTCGCCTCACCTCCACTCCACCTGCACTCCCTCACCTCACCTCCACTTCACCGTCACTGCCTCACCTCACCGCCACTCAACCGGCACTCCCTCGCCCCACCTCCACTCCAACGGCACTCCCTCACCCCACCTCCGCTCCACCGGCACTCCCTCGCCTTACCTCCACTCCATCGGCACTCCCTCGCCCCACCTCCACTCCACGTGCACTCCCTCGTCCCACCTCCACTCCACCTGCACTGCCTCACCCCACCTCCACTCCACCTGCACTGCCTCGCCCAACCTCCACTCCACCTTCACTGCCTCGCCTCACCTCCACTCCATATGAACTGCCTCGCCTCACCTCCACCCCACCGGCACTGCCTCGCCTCACCTCCAATCCACCTGCACTCCCACGCCTCACCTCCACTCCACCTGCACTGCCTCGCCTCACCTCCACTCCAACGGCACTCCCTCACCCCACCTCCGCTCCACCGGCACTCCCTCGCCTTACCTCCACTCCATCGGCACTCCCTCGCCCCACCTCCACTCCACGTGCACTCCCTCCTCCCACCTCCACTCCACCTGCACTGCCTCACCCCACCTCCACTCCACCTGCACTGCCTCGCCCAACCTCCACTCCACCTTCACTGCCTCGCCTCACCTCCACTCCATATGAACTGCCTCGCCTCACCTCCACCCCACCGGCACTGCCTCGCCTCACCTCCAATCCACCTGCACTCCCACGCCTCACCTCCACTCCACCTGCACTGCCTCGCCTCACCTCCACTCCACCGGCACTCCGTTGCCTCACCTCCACTCGAACTGCACTTCCTCGCCTCACCTCCACTCCACCTGCATTGCCTTGCCTCACCTCCAGTCCACCTGCACTGCCTCGCCTCACCTCCACTCCAAAGGTAATCCCTCGCTTCACCTCCACTCCACCGGCACTCCCTAGCCTCACCTCAACTCCACCTGCACTCCCTCGCCTCACCTCCACTCCACCGGCACTGCCTCGCCTCACCTCCACCCCACAAGTACTGCCTCACCTCACCTCCACTCCACTTGCACTCCCTCCCCTCACCTCCACTCCACCTGCACTCCCTCACCTCACCTCCAATCCACATGCACTGCCTCCCCTCACCTGCACTCCACCGGAACTCCCTCACCTCACCTCCCCTCCACCGACACTACCTTCCCTCACCTCCACTCCACCTGCATTGCCTTGCCTCACCTCCACTCCACTTGCACTTCCTACCCTCACCTCCACTCCATCTGCACTCCCTCGCCTCACCTCCACTCCACCTGCACTCCCTCACCTCACCTCCACACCACCTGCACTTCCTCGCCTCACCTCTTCTCCACCTGCACTCCCTCGCATCACCTCCACTCCACCGGCACTCCCTCGCCTCACCTCCAGTCCACCTGCACTACCTCGCCTCACCTGCACTCCACCGGCACTCCCTCGCCTCACCTCCACTCCACCTGCACTGCCTCACCTCACCTGCACTCCACCGGCACTCCCTCATCTCACTTCCCCTCCACCGACACTACCTTGCCTCTCCTCCACTCCACCTGCACTGCCTTGCCTCACCTCCACTCCACCTGCACTTCCTACCCTCACCTCCACTCCACCTGCACTCCCTCGCCTCACCTCCACTCCACTTGCACTCCCTCGCCTCACGTCTACTCCACCTACACTCCCTCGCCTCACCTCCACTCCACCGCCACTGCCTCGCCTCACCTCCACTCCACCGGTAGTGCCTCGCCTCACCTCCACTCCACATGCACTCCCTCCCCTCACCTCCACTCCACCTGCACTCCCTCGCCTCACCTCCACTACACCTACAATGCCTCGCCTAAACTTCACTCCATAGAAACTCCCTCGCCTCACCTCCAATCCACATGTACTGCCTCGCCTCACCTGCACTCCACCGGCACTCCCTCACCTCACCTCCCCTCCATTGACACTACCTTGCCTCACCTCCACTCCACCTGCACTGCCTTGCCTCACCTCCACTCCACCTGCACTGCCTTGCCTCACCTCCACTCCACTTGCACTTCCTAGCCTCACCTCCACTCCACCTGCACGGCCTCGCCTCACCTCCACTCCACCTGCACTGCCTCGCCTCACCTCCACTTCACCTGCACTGCCTCGCCTCACCTCCACTCCACCTGCACTCCCTCGCCTCGCCTCCATTCTGCCTGCACTCCCTCGCCTCACCTCCACTCCATTGGCCCTCCCTCGCCTCACCTCCACTCCACCTGCACTCCCTCGCCTCACCTCCACTCCACCTGCACTCCCTCGCATCACCTCCACTCCACCGGCACTCCCTCGCCTCACCTCCAGTCCACCTGCACTGCCTCCCCTCACCTGCACTCCACCGGCACTGCCTCGCCTCACCTCCACTCCAACGGCAGTCCTTCGCTTCACCTCCACTCCACCGGCACTCCCTCGCCTCACCTCAACTCCACCTGCACTGACTCACCTCGCCTCCCGCCGACACCATTTCCTTTTTAGCGGCATTTCGGCGAAGCCGTCTGAGTGATTTTAAGGAATTCCCGTCGACCGATTTCCAGAAGTGCCGCGCTGCGCACCGAAGTTCTTATCGGTGAGTTAAGAGCGTTGCCTCGCGAAAATCAAATGGGAATGGCTTTCTTAACCACTTCACTCACCAACCCGATCCCGCTCCTTCGTCTCGAGCCTGGCGGTACACGCTCGAACTACAAGGCTTGGCGCTATGGTGTCGACAAGCACCTCCTCAGTCGCGAGGTGAAGGGGCTCGAGCTCAACGACGTTCTTCTCAACATTCGTAACGGCATAGAGCCTCCTAAATACGAGAGGTTCGCCGATCCAGCTAATGCCGCCGCCGAAGCAGTTTATGCTGCTGCACTGCTCAAGTACAAAAATTGGGAGAAGGCCGATGGTGCGGTCATTAGTGTCTTCATGGGCACCACTCCTCCCGAACTCGTCGAAACCTACTAATGGTGCAACCCTATGGCTTGCACTCGGCTTGTCGTCCTTGTTTGTGTCTGTGCATGCATGGCATGGAATGAATTGTGAGTATATGTCATTGCTATGTAGTGCTTGTGTGCGTGTTTGAATGGTGTATTACAATGTGGTTTGTGTCGGTCAAGACATTAGCGAATTTTTACAACTCGCATGTCAAGTCGTCGTTTGCGTGTCGCTTGTGTTTTTTCTATTTTGTCGAGTATGAAGTGTCCATCGCGTCGCAGGTGTGTGCAGCAAGCCCCCATCAACTCAAGAAGAATTCATCTTCCACAACCAAGACCAAGAGCTCAAGATTTCAAGCCCAAGGGACGCGGATAAATATTAAATAGTGAAAAATAGTAACGCTGCTTCGTGTAGTGTTACATTTCACTTGGTGTAGCTCCTTGGAGGGTTTGTTTCGAGAATCTTCATGGTTGGGGACTCTGTGGTGGTGTATCACCAACCTGGACCTCGGCTCTTGGGGTATGTAGAGGCTGGGAACCATCTCCATCTCGAATTCTTCTTGCTAAGTTTGTACTTCCAAGATTGTAGTGGCTGCTATACCTCCTGCCAGTCAAACCGGCACAGCGTCATCAAACCTTCATGGAATTTTATGATTCAACTTGCTGCTGATAGAAGACAGCAACGTCCTCTAGATCCATCTTACAAATCACCGTTTGAGGTAGCGAGAAGATCGTTATCAATATTTGAAGCCGTCTGACGGAAATCTGACTGTGCACTCTATTTCTCATTTTAGGCACATCTGAGCCTATTGTGATTATAACAAGTGGTATCAGAGCACCTTGGAGCCATCTAGACCTGAGGAAGGGGGTGGAAGAGGTGCTGGAGGCAGAGAAGACGCCCAAGCACAAGGTCAACACCAAGAACCACCCATTTCTCCGGTGCAACCTAGCCTTGGACCCTCTAAGGATGAGCCTAGAATGTTTGGCCTTGACAAGTTTATGACAACTTTGCTGAGTGGTCCTTCAAGATGGAGAACATCTTTGACCTCTACGATCTGCTGGAGGTGATGGAAGGAACGGAGAAGCGCCCCGAGAACGACCCGGAGAAGAGCCCGTGGGTGCGGAAGAGCGCACAAGGCTACCTTCTACTTGGGCAAGCGTTGGGGAGCAGCCAAAGCCGTCACATCAAGCCTTTTCAGCGTGAACCAGCAAAGGGACCAAAGGCATGGGCTGCTCTCAAGAGTGTACACGCTCCTGCAACAGCGGTGGTGGCTGTGGTTTTGGAGCGGCAAATGGCGGCACTTCGAATTGACGAAGGCGAACCGGTGGAGGAAGGAGTGCATAAATTCTTCGACTTGTTGACACGGCTCGAAGGAGCTGACCTGAACTATTGTGACCTTCAAAAGAAGACCAAGCTGCTGGCCTTACTTCCGGACTCATGGTCCTCGCTTATCATCAACCTAAATTGAGATCTGCACCGTCTCTCACTCGAAGATGTGAAGCGGGAAATCTTACAAGAAGATTTCCGCTGTCGCGAATTGGCTGGTCCCGATGGTGCCGGAGTTCCAAGCATGGGCCGTGGGCACGGCCGTGGAAGGGGCAGAGGACGAGGAGGAAGATTTGGCAGCAGTAACTTCAATGGAGGCCGTGGTAATGGAGGATATGGCAGCAACAACAACAACAATGGCTACGGGCGTGGCGCGGTCGATTTGATGGCGAATGCCACTTTTGCCACAAGACCAGCCAGATGTGGAGAGATTGCTTCAGATTGCCTGATGGATGGACCCCTTCTCAAGGCCAAGAGGGCAGAGGAGCAAGGGGAGGAAGAGGCAGAGGTCGTGGAGGCCGTGGTGGTCGTGGAAGCGAAGCGGCAAGCATTAAAGGTGGAGACTACGACAAGGACTCGAGTGAAGATCGATACCCGGGCCAATTCTTCTTTGCCTCCACACAAGCGGCAGCTGCAGCAGGAGGTGTGGAAGGCTTTGAGGAGCCATCTACTGTGGGAAAGGTCGCCCTTCACTCTCTGGACTTTTGGGTGATCGATAACGGCGCGATCTATAGCATGACACCTCGTGCAGACTTGCTCACCCAACTCGAACCGTCGCTAGTCAAGCATGTTACATCGGCTTTGGGGCAGCGAGCAGAGGTGAAAGGCATGGGCAAGGCCATGTTCAAGGGATCCAAAACCTATACCGCGAGGCTTGGTGAGTGGAAGCTTTGGGACCTTCATGAGGACAGGGACATCTACAATGAGGTGTGGCAAATCCCAGTGGTCCCCATGCCTAATGAGAGGCAAGTTGCAGCAAGCGTCAGCACCAAGAGTGAAGCGGTTGGTGGCGGTGATCACGGAAAACAAAGTGACACCAAGAGTGACTCCAAGGAGTGCAATCTTGGAGGGACCAGCAAGGCGTGTGAAACCAAGGAGAGTGGTGCAGCAGCCAAAGGTGGTGGAAATGATGAGGAGAAGCAAAAGATAAGCAAAGCAGCAGCGGCGAAGGAGAAAGGAGAGAGCTTGTGGGGTACAATTGCGAGTGCCGCTTTCTCCAACCCGACTTCCGCTACGGGAGAGTGCGATTGGCTGACCTTGCATCGGCGAATGGGGCATGTCGCATTGCCCATTTTGCAGCAGATAGTTAAGCAAGAGATGGTCAGTGGGATACGTGTCAAGGGGGAGCCCAATGAGGTGCTTGGCTGTCCAACATGCATGCAAGCCAAGTTCACGCGCTACTCGTTTTATAGCTCGGAGACAATGGCGAAGGCACCACTTGATAAGGTGGTGATGGATGTGGTGGGCCCCTTGAAGCTTGGAGCTGCTGGAGCAGAGTACTTCCTCACCATTGTGGACGTCTACACTCGCATGACTTGGGTGTATGTGCTGCCCAAGAAGAGTGACGTAGCTGAAACGGTGAAGACCGATTGGTTGCCGATGGTGGAGCGGCAACAAGACCGGCTTGTGAAGGCGATTTGCACTGACCATAGGGGAGAGTTCCTGAGCAAGGACTTCTCAACTTGGCTGAAGAAGCAGGGCATAAGGCACTCTCTTACCATGCCCTACTCTCCTACAATGAACGGCATCGCCGAGCGTGCGAATCGGACACTCACGGAGACGGCTCGGGGACTTCTCATTGAAGCCGCTCTACCCAATTACTTTTGGCCAGATGCGGTGCGGCATGCTTGTGTGGCCAAGAACAGAGCATTGACTCACGTGGGAGAAGACAAATGGGTGCCCTATGTGGAGTGGATTGGAAGGAAACCGAAGGTGGATATGCTTCGGGTGTTCGGGTGCATGTGCATGGCACTTGTGCCTAAGAAACTTCGGCACAACAAGCTTGGTGCCAAGGCAACATGGGCCGTGCACCTGGGCATGGCTCAAAACAGCAAGGGATGGCTTCTTTGGGACCCATCTACCAAGAAGTTCTTGGTGAGCAGAGATTGCAAGTTCATGGAGAACTTACCGTACAAGGAGTGGAAGGCGGAGAACCAAGCGAAGATTGGTGTGCGGCTTGGAGAGGTGAAGAGTACCGGCTTGGAGCATGTGGAGCTGCCCTTGGAGCTGAGTAGCAGCAGCACAATCACGAGGCAATCAGCAGCAAGGTGATGAGCGTGCACCGCCACTTCCGCCTCACGCTACAAGTGCTCGCGGGAACCGACCAGAATTACCGCAATGCCATGAGAGCATTCAATTCCCTGCAGCAGAGGAGGAAGGAAGGGGGAGAAGGAGGACTCAGCCCCCCAATAGGTTGAGCTATGAGCGCCTTGGAGGACCAGCCAACTCAACCTTGACCGGTTCGGCTCTCATGCTAGGCGATGATGCGGAAGATGAAAGCGAGGAGTGCGCTTTTGCCTTCTTCTCTCCGGTGGAGATGCCGGGGGAGCCTACAAATCCCAAGGAGGCTTGGGAGGGCCCCAATGGGAAGGAGTGGAAGAAGGCCTCAGATGAAGAAATGGGGAGCATCATAGAGAACGACACATTTGACTTGGTGAACCTACCTCTGGGGCGGAAGGCGATCTCTTCCAAGTGGCTCTTCAAGTGCAAGACCAACGCCGACGGCAACATCGAGCGCTACAAGAGCAGACTTGTAGCCAAGGGGTATCAGCAGCAAGAGAAGAAGGACTACAATGAACTGTTTTCCCTTGTTGTGAAGGGTACTACCCTTCGAACCCTCTTCGCCGCAGTGGCCATCAAAGGATGGATGGTGAAGCAAATGGATATAGTAACGGCCTTCCTCAACGGCGTTTTGGAGGAAGAGACCTACATGGAGCAGCCAGAGGGGTACAATAATGGGAGTGGCAGAGTGTGGAAGCTGAAGAAAGCACTCTATGGCCTCAAGAAATCCCCTAGGCAATGGTACATCAAGCTGCGTGAAGTCTTGGAGGCGATTGGCTTCACTCCCTCAACGGCCGATCAATCGTTGTTCAAGCTTTGCGAGGGGGAGCAGAGGAGCTTCATGGTGGTTGATGTGGATGACATCCTCATATTGTCACCCTCCTTTGACCTTGTGAAAGATGTGATGCTGAAGCTTCAAGACAAAATCAAGTGCAAGACCCTTGGTGACGTCAACTACTACCTTGGGCTCCACATTGAGCGAGATGTGGAGAAGCGGTGGATGCGAGTGCATCAAAAGAAGTACTTGGAGGCCTTGGCTGCAAACTTTGGGAAGATTGAAGGTCATGTGGATACTCCTCTACCCTCGGGGTTCAAGTGTGTGAAAGGACCAGCGGAGGAAAGTGTTGGTGAAAAGGAGAGCCGCCATTTTCACTCCTTGGTGGGCAGCCTCATGTATGCGGCCGTTCACACAAGGCCGGATGCAGCCTTTGCTACCGGGCAGCTGGCTAGGGTTGTCCAATGCCCTAATGAAGAGCAGGTAGAAGCTGGAGAGAGAGTGGCCAAGTATCTTGGCCAAACAGCAACTGTTGGACTGCAATACTCCGCGGCGGCACAAAGGCGTCAAAAGGGTGCGGATGGAGTTGAACCCGGGAGGCTCTTTCTCACCGCCTTCTCTGATGCATCTTGGGCATCAGAACCAGAGGACATGACAAGTGTGGGAGGCTTCATCTGCTGTGTTGGTGGAGGCCCAACTGCTTGGGAGAGCAAGAAGCAAGTGGACCAAGCATTGAGCTCGGTGGAGTCCGAGTACATGGCACTCTTCCGTGCCATAAGGGAGGTTGTGTGGCAGCGGCGTTTGCTAGCTGAATTGGGGGAGGAGCAGCAAGGACCTACCCCAATCTATTGTGATAGCCAGGGTGCTATTGCATTGGCTAAGAACCCCGTTCTTCATGGCCTTACCAAGCACATGAAGGTGAAGTGGCATTGGGTGAGGAGCATGGTAACCGCAGGTGAAGTGGAGTTGCACTACGTGAAGACAACGGCGCAGCCTGCTGATATGATGACCAAAAGGCTGGTTGAACTGCAGCATTGGAAGTGTTGCAAGCTTGCTGGGATGGCTCTGAACTAAGGGGAGCAGATTCTAAGGCCAACAATCCGAGGGGGAGTTTGTTGGTGCAACCCTATGGCTTGCACTTGGCTTGTCGTCCTTGTTTGTGTGTGTGCATGCATGGCATGGAATGAATTGTGAGTATATGTCATTGCTATCTAGTTCTTGTGTGTGTGTTTAAATGGTGTATCACAATGTGGTTTGTGTCGGTCAAGAAATTAGCGAGTTTTTACATCTCGCATGTCAAGTCGTCGTTTGCGTGTCGCATGTGTTTTTTTCTATTTTGTCGAGTGTGAAGTGTCCATCGCGTCGCAGGTGTGTGCAGCAAGCCCCCATCAACTCAAGAAGAATTTATCTTCCACAACCAAGACCAAGAGTTCAAGATTTCAAGCCCAAGGGACACGGATAAATATTAAATTGTGAAAATAGTAACGCTACTTCGTGTAGTGTTACATTTCACTTGGTGTAGCTCCTTGGAGGGTTTGTTTCGAGACTCTTCATGGTTGGGGACTCTTTTGTGGTGTACCACCAACCTGGACCTCGGATCTTGGGGTATGTAGAGGCTGGGAACCATCTCCATCTCGAATTCTTCTTGCTAAGTTTGTACTTCCAAGACTGTAGTGGCTGCTATACCTCCTGCCAGTCAAACCGCCACAGCGTCATCAAATCTTCATGGAATTTTATGATTCAACTTGCTGCGGATAGATGACAGCAACGCCCTCCAGATCCAATTTGAGGTAGCGAGGAGATCGTCATCAATATCTGAAGCCGTTTGACGGAAATCCGACTGTGCTCTCTATCTCTCATTATAGGCACATCTGAGCCTATTGTGATTATAACACCTACCACAACTACCCGTCTACCAACGCCATTTGGCTCTACCTCGAAGACCGCTTCCTGAACAAGACTGCAGTGGGAGTTGCTATACTCATCCCCAGCATGTTCCAAGTGCGGCTCGAGGACTTGCCAGGCATGGCGGACTATGTCACCAAGGTGCAGTCCATTCATGGTGAACTCAGGCAGTTGGGGATAGTCTTCCCCGAGCAAGCCCCTGCAGCCGCTCTCCTAGTCGGCCTCACTCCGGCATACGAAGTCACACGCAAGATGCTCTTGGGCCTTCCTCCTGCAGACCTCACATTTGCCAAGGTCTCATCTGCCCTCCTTTCTGCCGAAAAGGACAACAGCGCTCAAGCCAACGCCAAAGCAATCCGTGCTCCCGTTCCTCAAGCCTGTGCCGCTTCGGCGCCATTCCAGCGCAACCGCTTCCCCCCGTGTCCCTATGTCATCAAGCGCGGCCCTCGTGCCGGCCAGGTGTGTGGTGGCACCAACCACGCCCTTGCCTCGTACTTCAACAAGAAGGATGACGAGTGGTATGCCGTCAATGGGACCGCCTCCAAGCCGCAAAGCTGGATGGTCAATCGTGCTCCTCGCAAGGTCAATCAAGTCGAAGTGCAGAAATCTGTGCAGGCTGCTGTAGCTCCCCCTGCTGGTGTGCGCCTCAACATGTTGTTCCCTGGCACTACCATGATTAATGAGACGATTTTGCAGTGTCCCGGCTCACAAAGCACCTTAGCCACAATAGAGTTCAGCCTCGACAGTGGGGCCACTCACACGGTTCTCAAGGAAGAACACTCCTTCAAGCCATATGAGACACCAATCCCTCTACTAGAAGAAGACTCCAGTTTCACAACACAAACCAAGGGCTCCTCCACAGTTCCGTGCCCAGCTTTCCCTTCGGGCAGTGTCACCGGCAAGTGTGTTCCCATACTACGCCATAATCTCGTGGCCCAACACGAGCTCCAACGGGCACGCGTTTCCACGATTTTCCCAGCACACTCAGATCATTGTGATGTCCTTAACCCTAAGTCCAACAAGCTCCTAGCACGCTTCACACTCAACAGTAGCAAGCTCTACACGCTGCGTTCACCTGCACCTCTCGCCGCCCTCTCCCAAGCGCAAGCTGCCAACACCACTCTGTGTTCCTATTGCAGCTTCGCCAACCCAACCATCCTCTACCACCATCGCTTGGGTCACCCCAACTTCCGTAGGCTTGCCGACATTGCTTCCAAGAAACTTCTTCTTGGCCTCCCGTCGGTACTTCCTCCACCAACAGACTCACCTGCACCCACCTGCCTGGACTGCACCAAAAGCAAGCTCAGGCAACAGCCGCACCCTTCCTCCCCATCCGTCGCAGCTGCTCCGCTGGACCTAGTGCACATGGATGTCTTGGGCCCAGCTCCAGTCGCATCCCGTGGCGGTCATCGATACTTTATTGCACTAGTCGATGACCACTCGCGGTATGTTTTCGTGCACCTCCCGCATACCAAGGCGGAGGCACCTGACGGCATCATGGCATGGGTGCGCCAGGCTCAAGTCACGTTCGGCACTCCTCTGAAGTGCCTCCATTCTGATGGTGGGAGAGAATTTTGCAATGGCAAACTCGATAACTTCTGCACAGCCCAAGGTATTCGGCAAACCTTCACGCTCCCCGAAAGCCCGCAGCAGAACGGCATTGCAGAGAGCCTCAACCACACCTTGGTTCAAATCGCTCGCTCCCTCCTTAGTCACGCCAACGCACCACGGTCACTCTGGGGATATGCCCTCTTCCATGCGGCTCTCCTCTACAATCTTTATCCGCATCCCCACCGGCCCGACACCACACCTACCACTCTCTGGATTGGAGCCACGCCCTCAGCCCACTCTCTATGCATCTGGGGGTGTACCGCATATGTGTTGCTCAGCCCCCACACGCGCAGGAAGCAAGGTGGCAAGCTTGGTCCCAAAACCCAGACCTGCATGTACCTGGGGCACAACTCCGATTCCCCATACTACTTTTTCCTAAACGCAATCACCAGACAGCTCATTCGCAGCCGTGATGTCGTCTTCGATGAGACACGCCCATTCCACTCTGCGGCCACGGGCGAGCCTCCTCCACCTCCCCCGACGCTTGTATGGGCAGACTTCGATGCCCCACCTCCGGCCGCTGCCCCTTCTGCGGGGCCTTCTCCGTCTGGCGTGTCTAACCCGGCCTCCCCGGTATCCTTCGAGCCCGGCTCACTCGTGTCCTACTGGAAGCGCCCAGTCCCTCCGGTCCAACCGTAGCCGCCTTCGTCTCCGGTCTCTAGACGCACTCCTTCCAAGGGATCGGCCCCGCCTCTCGCCTGGGGACCAGCCGCCTTCTCCATCCGGTGTTTGGTCACCCCGCCTCCTCCTGCCGGGGATGATGTCCCCTCCATCTGTATTCCCCCCCGTGCACTTCTGGAGGACAGGCATGAGGAGCTGTTTGACCTTCACGCGGTCTGCCAATTTCTCTCTCACATCTTCCCAGACATTACTGACTGCCCTTCCCTCAACTTTACCGAGAACCCGACCATTCCGACTCCTCGCACAAAAGAGGAAGCTCTCTCGGGGCCTTATAAGAAGGAGTGGAAGGCAGCAATGGATGTGGAGAACGAGGCGTTCATTTGCAACAACAGCTTTGACGATGTTGTTCCCCTTTCCAGTGTTAACATCGTCGGCGGAAAATGGATCTTCCGAGTCAAACAACTCCCAGGCGAAGCTCCACTGTTCAAGGCACGATACGTGGCGAAGAGTTTCACCCTCAAGGAGTATCTCAACTTCTTCGAAACATTCTCGCCCACGGCCAAGCTCCTGACTGTTCGCGCTCTTCTTGATATAACCGCTCGCGGCAGCTTTGGGATCATGTCCATGGACGCCTCCTCCGCTTTTCTCCAAGGCCTGCTCAAGGAGGATGTTCACATGGAACGCCCATCAAGGTTTCCTGGCACTTATCCTGCCAACACAGTGTGGAAGTTGAAGCGCCCAGTGTATGGCCTCAAGCAGGCTCCTTATGAGTGGCACAACAAGGTGAAAGAAGTCCTCCTCGCACTTGACTTTCATCCCTCCAACTCAGATTCCAGTCTTTTCGTTCGTCACTCCTGCGAGCCCTTCTACATCCTCGTCTACGTCGACAACTTCATTCTAGCTGCCAGAGATCCAGCCGACATGGCAGCTGTCCAGTCTGCTCTCAGCTCCGCCCTTCTCATAAAGGATCTTGGTGGCCTCAAGAACTACCTGGGGATGGAGACTACTCGTGACCGCTAGGCTTGCACGATCACCCTCTCCCAGGAGTCCTACATCGACAACCTTCTCAAGCGGTTCGACATGAACTCCAGTAACTCTGTCTTGACTCCTCTCCCACTAGAGCATCAGCTCATGGCCCCTCCGGTTCCTTCTCCTAACACATGCAAGGACCCGTACCCTGAGCTAGTCGGTTCACTCATGTATGCCATGATGTACAATCGACCTGACTTGGCATACCCGGTTAGTGTCCTCTCTCGGTACGTCTCCCTCGGACGCTACACTGCCTCGCATTGGTCTGCAGCCAAGAGGGTCCTCCGCTATCTACAAGCCACCAAGTCTCACATCCTCTCTCTCGGTGGTACCTCTCCAGTCAAGCTCGAGGGATACACAGACTCCTCATGGGCCGATGACCAAACTGACAGACGCTCCTCCCAAGGGTACTACTTCAGTCTTGGTAGCGTAGTCATCAGTTGGCGTTCCACTCAGTCCTCTGCAGTCTCCCTGTCGTCCTGCGAGGCCGAGCTCTATGCAAGCACGAGGCACGCTGGCTCTCCTTTCTCCTCGCTGAATTAGGCTACCCCTAGCAGTCGCCCACCCTATGGTGTGACAACTAGATTGCCATTCACCTCACCAAGGATCCTGTGTTCCACTCTCACAACATTTGCCTCGCCTTACCTCCACTCCATTTGCACCGCCTCGCCTCACCTCCACTCCACCTGCACTCCCTCGCCTCACCTCCACTCCACCTGCACTCCCTTGCCTCACCTCCACTCCACCGGCACTGCCTCGCCTCACGTACACTCCACCGCCACTCCCTCGCCTTACCTCCACTCCACCGGCACTCAATTGCCTTGCCTCCACTCCACCTACACTGCCTCGCCTCACCTCCACTCCACGTGCACTCCCTCGCCTCACCTGCACTCCACGTGCACTCCCTCGCCTCACCTCCACTCCACCTACACTGCCTTGCCTCACTTGCACTCCATCGGCACTCCCTCGCCTCACCTCCACTCCATCGGCACTTCCTCGCCTCACCTCCACTCCACCTGCACTGCCTCGCCTCACCTCCACTCCACCTGCACTGCCTCGCCTCACTTCCACTCCACCTGCACTCCCTCGCCTCACCTCCACTACACGTGCACTCCCTTGCCTCACCTCCACTCCACGTGCACTCTCTCGCCTCACCTCCACTCCACCTACACTGCCTCGCCTCACCTCCACTCTACCGGCACTGCCTCGCCTCACGTGCACTCCACCGGCACTGCCTTGCCTCACCTCCACTCCACCGGCACTGCCTCGCCTCACTTCCACTCCACCTGCCTAAAATGAGAGATAGAGAGCACAGTCGGATTTCTGTCAGACGGCTTCAAATATTGATACCGATCTGATATGTGCCTCAAATGGTGATCTGTAATATGGATCTGGAGCGCGTTGCTGTCGCCTATCAGCAGCAAGTTGAATCATGAAATTCCATGAAGATTCTACTGGAAGTACAACCTTAGCAAGAAGAATCGAGATTGGGATGGTTCTCAGCCTCTACAAGCCCCAAGAGCCGAGGTCCCGGTTGGTGGTACACCACCACAGAGTTCCCAACCACGAGGGGACTCGAAACAAACTCAACAAGGGGCTGGACCATGGGAAATATAACACTACATGAAGTAGTACTACGATTTTCACTATTTTAATATCTATCTACTTCCCTTGGGCTTGAAATCTTGAGCTCTTGGTCTTGGTTCTGCAAGATAAATTCTTCTTGAAGTGATGAGGGCTTGCTGCACACACCTGCGACGCGATGGACACATCACACTCGACAAAATAGAAAAACACATGCGACACGCAAACGACGACTTGACATGCGTGTTATGAAAACTCGCAAATGTCTTGACCGACACAAACCACATTGTGATACACCATTCAAACACACACACAAGCACTCGATAGCAATGACATAGACTCACAAGTCATTCCATGCCATGCATGCACACACACAAACAAGGACGACAAGTCCAGTGCAATTCATAGGATTGCACCAACAAACTCCCCATCGGATTGTTGGTCTTAGAATCTGCTCCCCTTATTTCAGAGCCATCCCAGCAAGCTTGCAACACTTCCTATGCTGCTGCTCAACCAGCCTCTTGGTCATCATGTCAGCTGGCTGCGCCGTTGTCTTCACGTAGTGCAACTCCACTTCACCCGAAGTTACCATGCTCCTCACCCAATGCCACTTCACCTGTATGTGCTTGGTGAGGCCATGAAGAATGGGGTTCTTAGCCAATGCAATAGCACCCTGGCTATCACAATTATGTGGGGTAGGTCCTTGCTGCTCCTCCCCCGATTCAGCTAGCAAATGCCGCCTCCACACAACCTCTTTTATGGCACGGAAGAGTGCCATGTACTCGGACTCCACTGAGCTCAATGCTTGGTCGACTTGTTTCTTGCTCTCCCAAGCTATTGGGCCTCCACCAACACAGCAGATGAATCCTCCCACACTTGTCATATCCTCTGGTTCTGATGCCCAAGATGCATCAGAGAAGGCGGTGAGAAAGAGCCTCCCGGGTTCAACTCCATCCGCACCCTTTTGACGCCTTTGTGCCGCCGCGGAGTATTGCAGTCCAACAGTTGCTGTTCGGCCAAGGTACTTGGCCACTCTCTCTCCAGCTGCTACCTGCTCTTCATTAGGGCATTGGACAACCCTAGCCAGCTGCCCGGTAGCAAAGGCTGCATCCGGCCTTGTGTGAACGGCCGCATTCATGAGGTTGCCCACCGGGGAGTGAAAATTGCGTCTCTCCTCTTCACCAACCCATTCCTCCACTGATCCTTTCACACACTTGAACCCCGAGGGTAGAGGAGTAGCCACATGACCTTCATTCTTCCCAAATTTTGCAGCCAAGGCCTTCAAGTACTTCTTTTGATGCACTTGCATCCGCCGCTTCTCCACATCTCGCTCAACGTGAAGCCCAAGGTAGTAGTTGATGTCACCGAGGGTCTTGCACTTGAACTTTTCTTGAAGCTTCAGCGTCATCTCCTTCACAAGGTCAGAGGAGGGTGAGAGTATGAGGATGTCATCCACATCAACCACCATGAAGCTCCTCTGCTCCCCCTCGCCAAGCATGAACAATGATTGATCGGCCGTCGAGGGAGTGCAGCCGATTGCCTCCAAGACTTCACGCAGCTTGATGTACCATTGCCAAGGGGCTTGCTTGAGGCCATAGAGTGCTTTCTTCAGCTTCCACACTCTGCCATACCCATCATTGTACCCCTCTAGCTGCTCCATGAAGGTCTCTTCCTCCAAAACTCCGTTGAGGAAGGCCGTTACATTGGTCTCCGCGGCAAAGAGAGTTTGAAGGGTTGTACCCTTCACCACAGGAGCATATACTTCATTGTAGTCCTTCTTCTCCTGCTGCTGGTACACCTTGGCTACAAGTCTGCTCTTGTAGCGCTCAATGTTGCCGTCGGCATCGGTCTTGCGCTTGAAAAGCCACTTGCAAGAAATCGCCTTACGCCCCGGAGGTTGGTTCACCAAGTCTATGATGCTCCCCATTTCTTCATCTGAGGCCTTCTTTCACTCCTTCTCAATGGGGCCCTCCCAAGCCTCCTTGGGATTTGTAGGCTCCCCCGGTATCTCCACCGGAGAGAAGAAGGCAAAAGCGCACTCCTCGCTTTCATCTTCCGCATCATCGCCTAGCATGAGAGCCGAACCGGTCAAGGCTGAGTTGGCTGTGCTTCCAAGTCGATCATAGCTCAACCTATTGGGGGGCTGAGTCTTCCTTCTCCCCCTTTCGTCCTCCTCTGCTGCAGGGACTTGGCTGCTCTCATGGCGTTGCTGCAAATCTGGTCGGTTCCCGCGAGCACTTGTAGCATGAGGCGAAAGTGACGGTGTACGCTCATCACCTTGCTGCACCTCCTCCTCCTCTTCTCCCCCATTCATTTGAGGAGATTGCCTTGTGATTGTGCTGCTGCTACTCAGCTCCAAGGGCAGCTCCATATGCTCCAAGCCGATACTGTTGGTGCAACCCTATGGCTTGCACTCGGCTTGTCGTCCTTGCTTGTGTGTGTGCATGCATGGCATGGAATGAATTGTGAGTCTATGTCATTGCTATCCAGTGCTTGTGTGTGTGTTTGAATGGTGTATCACAATGTGGTTTGTGTCGGTCAAGACATTAGCGAGGTTTTACAACTCGCATGTCAAGTCGTCATTTGTGTGTCGCATGTGTTATTTCTGTTTTGTCGAGTGTGAAGTGTCCATCGTATCGCAGGTGTGTGCAGCAAGCCCCCATCAACTCAAGAAGAATTTATCTTGCAGAACCAAGACCAAGAGCTCAAGATTTCAAGCCCAAGGGACGCGGATAAATATTAAATAGTGAAAATAGTAACGTTACTTCGTGTAGTGTTACATTTTACTTGGTGTAGCCCCTTGGAGGGTTGGTTTCGAGACTCTTCATGGTTGGGGACTCTGTGGTGGTGTACCACCAACCTGGACCACGGCTCTTGGGATATGTAGAGGCTGGGAACCATCTCCCTCTCGAACTCTTCTTGCTAAGTTTGTACTTCCAAGACTATAGTGGCTGCTATACCTCCTGCCAGTCAAACCGCCATAGCGTCGTCAAATCTTCATGGAATTTTATGATTCAACTTGCTGCTGATAGGCGAGAACATCGCGCTCCAGATCCAACTTACAGATCACCGTTTGATTCAGAGACCAGATCGTTATCAATATTTGAAGCCGTCTGACGGAAATCCGACTGTGCTCTCTATCTCTCAATATAGGCACATCTAAGCCTATTGTGACTATAACAGATACTCTTCACCTCTCCAAGCCGCACACCAATCTTCGCTTGGTTCTCCGCCTTCCACTCCTTGTACGGTAAGTTCTCCATGAACTTGCAATCTCTGCTAACCAAGAACTTCTTGGGAAATGGGTCCCAAAGAAGCCATCCCTTGCTCTTTTTAGCCATGCCCAGGTGCACAGCCCATATTGCCTTGGCATCAAGCTTGTTGTGCCGAAGTTTCTTAGGCACAAGTGCCATGCACATGCACCCGAACACCCGAAGCATATCCACCTTCGGTTTCCTTCCAATCCACTCCACATAGGGCACCCATTTGTCTTCTCCCACGTGATTCAACGCTCTGTTCTTGGCCACACAAGCATGCCGCACCGCATCTGGCCAAAAGTAATTGGGTAGAGCGGCTTCAATGAGAAGTCCCCGAGCCGTCTCCGTGAGTGTCCGATTCGCACGCTCGTCGATGCCGTTCGTTGCAGGAGAGTAGGGCATGGTAAGAGAGTGCCTTATGCCCTGCTTCTTCAGCCAAGTTGAGAAGTCCTTGCTCAGGAACTCTCCCCCATGGTCAGTGCGAATCGCCTTCACAAGCCGGTCTTGTTGCCGCTCCACCATCGGCAACCAATCGGTCTTCACCGTTTCAGCTACGTCACTCTTCTTGGGCAGCACATACACCCAAGTCATGCAAGTGTAGACGTCCACAATGGTGAGGAAGTACTCTGCTCCAGCAGCTCCAAGCTTCAAGGGGCCCACCACATCCATCACCACCTCATCAAGTGGTGCCTTCGCCATTGTCTCCGAGCTATGGAACGAGTAGCGGGTGAACTTGGCTTGCATGCATGTTGGACAGCCAAGCACCTCATTGGGCTCCCCCTTGACACGTATCCCACTGACCATCTCTTGCTTAACTATCTGCTGCAAAATGGGCAATGCCACATGCCCCATTCGCCGATGCAAGGTCAGCCAATCGCACTCTCCCGTAGCGGAAGTCATTTTGGAGAAAGCGGCACTCGCAAATGTGCCCCACAAGCTCTCTCCTTTCTCCTTCAGCGCTGCTGCTTTGCTGACCTTAGGCTTCTCCTCCTCATTTCCACCACCTTTGGCTGCTGCACCACTCTCCTTGGGTTTACACGCCTTGCTGGTCTCCCCAAGATTGCACTCATTCGAGTCACTCTTGGTGTCACTTTGCTTTCCGTGATCACCGCCCCCAACCGTTTCACTCTTGGTGATGACGCTTGCTGCCACTTGCCTTCCCTTAGGCATGGGGACCACTGGTATTTGTCTCATCTCAATGTAGATGTCCTTGTCCTCATGAAGGTCCCAAAGCTTCCGCTCACCAAGCCTCGCGGATTATGTTTTGGAACCCTTGGAAGATGTGTCCATGCCGGCCTTTTGCATACGCCGCACGGAAATCAGGTTGGCTGCGAGGTTGGTCACCCAAAGCACGTTCTTGAGGCCTACCATCTTCCCATCAGCACCCTTGAACATGGCCTTGCCCATGCCTTTCACCTCTGCTCGCTGCCCCAAAGCCGATGTAACATGCTTGACCGGCGACGGTTCGAGTTCGGTGAGCAAGTCTGCACAAGGTGTCATGCTATAGGTGGATCCGCTATCAATCACCCAAAAGTCCAGAGAGTGAAGGGTGACCTTTCCCACAGTAGCTGGCTCCTCAAAGCCTTCCACACCTCCTGCTGCAGCTGCCGCTTGCGTGGAGACGAAGAAGAATGGGCCCGGGTATCGATCTTTACTCGGGCCCGTCTCGTAGTCTCCACCTTTAATGCTTGCCGCTTCGCTTCCACGACCACCACGGCCTCCACGACCTCTGCCTCTTCCTCCCCTTGCTCCTCTACCCTCTTGGCCTTGAGAAGGGGTCCATCCATAAGGCAATCTGTAGCAATCTCTCCACATGTGGCTGGTCTTGTGACCAAAGTGACATTCGCCATCAAATCGACCGCGCCCATGACCGTAGCCATTATTGTTGTTGTTGCTGCCATATCCTCCATTACCACGGCCTCCATTGAAGTTACTGCTGCCAAATCTGCCTCCTCGCCCTCTGCCGCTTCCACGGCCATGCCCACGGCCCATGCTTGCAACTCCGGCACCATCGAGACCCGCCAATTCGCGACGGTGGAAATCTTGAAAATTTTCCTGCTTCACATCTTCGAGCGAGAGGCGGGGCAGATCTCGATTTAGGTTGTTGATGAGCGAGGACCATGAGTCCGGAAGTAAGGCCAGCAGCTTGGTCTTCTTTTGAAGGTCACTGCCATTTTCCGCTCCAAAACCACAGCCACTGCCACTGTTACAGGAGCGTGTACACCCTTGAGAGCAGCCCATGCCTTTGGTCCCTTTGCTGGTTCACGCTGAAAAGGCTTGATGTGACGGATTTGGCTGCTCCCCAACGCTTGCCCAAGTAGAAGTTAGCCTTGTGTGCTCTTCCGCACCCATGGGCTCTTCTCCGGATCGTTCTCGGGGCGCTTCTCCATTCCTTCCATCACCTCCAGCAGATCATAGTGGTGAAAGATGTTCTCCATCTTGAAGGACCACTCAGCAAAGTTGTCATAAACTTGTCAAGGCCAAACATTCTAGGCTCATCCCTAGAGGGACCAAAGCTAGGTTGCACGGGAGCAATGGGTGGATCTTGGTGTTGGCCTTGTACTTGGGCATCTTCTCTGCCTCCAGCACCTCTGCCACCCCCTTCCCCAGATCTAGGCATGGTCTAAATGGCTCCAAGGGGCTTTGATACCACTTGTTATAATCACAATAGGCTCAGATGTGCCAAAAATGAGAGATAGAGTGCACAGTCGGATTTCCGTTAGACGGATTCAAATATTGATACCGATCTGTTATTTGCTTTAAATGGTGATCTGTAAACTGGATCTGGAGCACATCGTTGTCGCCTTTTAGCAGCAAGTTTAATCATGAAATTGCATGAAAAATTGACAACTCTATGGCGGTTTGACTAGCAAGAGGTATTGCAGCAATTCGAGCATTAGAAGTACAACCTTAGCAAGAAGAATCGAGCTTGAGATGGTTCTCAGCCTCTACAAGCCCCAAGAGCCGAGGTCCAGGTTGGTGGTACACCACCACAGAGTTCCCAACCACAAAGGGACTCGAAACAAACTCAACAAGGGGCTGGACCAAGTGAAATGTAACACTACATCAAGTAGTATTACGATTTTCACTATTTTAATATTTATCAACTTCCCTTGGGCTTGAAATCTTGAGCTCTTGGTCTTGAAACTGCAAGAAAATTTCTTCATGAAGTAATGAGGGCCTGCTGCACACACCTGTGACGCAATGAACACTTCACACTCAAACGACGACTTGACATGCAGATTGTGTAAACTCGCTAATGTCTTGACCAACACAAACCACATTGTGATACACCATTAAAACACAGACACAAGCACTCGATAGCAATGACATAGACTCACAATTCATTCCATGCCATGCATGCACACACATAAACAAGGACGACAAGCCGAGTGCAAGCCATAGGGCTACACCAACACTCAACTCCACCGGCACTCCCTCGCCTCACCTCCACTCCACCGGCAATGCCTCGCCTCACCTCAACTCCACTTGCACTCCCTCGCCTCACCTCCATTCCACCTACACTGCCTGGCCTAATCTCCACTCCACCGGCTCTCCCTCGCCTCACCTCCACTCCACTTGCACTGCCTTGCCTCCACTTACACTCCATCGGCACTCCCTTGCCTTACCTCCACTCCACCTGCACTCCCTTGCCTCACCTCCACTCCACCTGCACTCCCTCGCCTCACCTAAACTCCACCGGCACTCCCTCGCCTCACCTACACTCCACCTGCACTACCTCGCCTCACCTCCACTCCACACCGGCATTTCCTCCCCTCACCTTCACTCCACCGGCACTCCCTCGCCTCACTCAAACTGCACTCCCTCACCTCACCTCCACTCCACCTGCACTCCCTCCCCTCACCTCTACTACACCTGCACTCCCTTGCCTCACCTCCACTCAACCAGCACTCCCTCGCCTCACCTCCACTCCACCAGCACTCCCTCGCCTAACCTCCACTCCATCTGCACTGCCTCGCCTCACCTCCAATCCACCTGCACTCCCTCGCCTCACCTCCACTCCTCCTGCACTCCATCGCCTCACCTCCACTCCACCGGCACTACCTCGCCTCACCTCCACTCCACACCGGTACTGCCTACCCTCACCTTCACTCCACCGGCACTCCCTCGCCTCACCTCCACTCCACTTCCAGTGCCTCGCCTGACCTGCACTCCACATGCACTACCTCGCCTCACCTCAACTCCATGTGCACTCCCTCGCCTCAACTCCACTCCACCTGCACTCCCTCGCCTCACCTCCACTCCACATGCACTGCCTCACCTAACGTGCACTCCACTAGCACTCCCTCGCTTCATCTCTACTCCACCTGCACTGCCTCGCCTCACCTCCACTCCACCTGCACTCCCTTGCCTCACCCCTACTCCACTTGCACTGCCTCGCATCACCTGCACTCCACCAGCACTCCCTTGCCTCACCTCCACCCCACCGGCAATGCCTCGCCTCACCTCCACTCCACACCGGCACTGCCTCACCTCACCTCCACTCCACCTGCACTCCCTCCCCTCACCTCCACTACACCTGCACTCCCTCGCCTCACCTCCACTCCACCTGCACTCCCTCGCCTCACCTCCACTCCACCTGCACTCCCTCGCCTCACCTCCACTCCATCTGCACTGCCTCGCCTCACCTCCATTCCACCTGCACTCCCTCGCCTCACCTCCACTCCTCGTGCACTCCATCACCTCACCTCCACTCCACCTGCACTGCCTCGCCTTACCTCCACTCCACCGGCACTACCTTCCTCACCTCCACTCCACACCGGCACTGCCTCCCCTCACCTTCACTCCACCGGCACTCCCTCGCCTCACCTCCACTCAACTTCCAGTGCCTCGCCTGACCTGCACTCCACTGGCACTGCCTCGCCTCACCTCCACTCCACGTGCACTCCCTCGCGTCACCTCCACTCCACCTGCCCTGCCTCACCTAACCTGCACTCCAACGGCACTCCCTTGCCTCACCTCCACTCCACCTGCACTCCCTCGCCTCACCTCAACTCCAACGGCACTCCCTCGCCTCACCTCAACTACAACTGCACTGCCTCCCCTCACCTTCACTCCACCTGCACTGCCTCGCCTCACCTCCACTCCACCTGCACTCCCTCCCATCACCTCCACTCAACCGGCACTACCTCGCCTCACCTCCACTCCACTTGCACTGCCTCGCCTCACCTGCACTCCACCCGCACTCCCTTGCCTCACCTCCACTTCACCTGCACTCCCTCGCCTCACCTAAACTCCGTCGGCACTCCCTCGCCTCACCTCCACTCCGCGTGCACTCCCTCGCCTCACCTCCACTCTATCTGCACTCCCTCGCCTCACCTCCACTCCATCTGCACTGCCTCGCTTCACCTACACTCCACCTACACACCCTCGCCTCACCTCCACTCCACCTGCACTCCCTCGCCTCACCTCCACTCCATCTGCACTCCCTCGCCTCACCTCCATTCCATCTGCACTGCTTCGCCTCACCTCCATTCCACCTGCACTCCCTCGCCTCACCTCCACTCCTCCTGCACTCCATCGCGTCACCTCCACTCCACCTGCACTGCCTCGCCTTACCTCCACTCCACCAACACTACCTTCCTCACCTCAACTCCACACCGGCACTGCCTCCCCTCACCTTCACTCCACCGGCACTCCCTCGCCTCAACTCCTCTCCACTTCCAGTGCCTCGCCTGACTTGCACTCCACTGGCACTGCCTCCCCTCACCTCCACTCCAGGTGCACTCCCTTACGTCACCTCCACTCCACCTGCACTGCCTCACCTAACGTGCACTCCACTAGCACTCCCTCGCTTCACCTCCATTCCACCTGCACTGCCTCGCCTCACCTGCACTCCAACGGCATTCCCTCGCCTCACCTGCACTCCCTCGCGTCACCTTAACTCTACCGGTACTCCCTCGCCTCACCTCCACTCTGTGTGCACTCCCTCGCCTCACCTCCACTACACCTGCACTCCCTCGACTTACCTCCACTCCACCTGCACTCCCTCGCCTCACCTCCACTCCATCTGCACTCCCTCGTCTCACCGCCACTCCATCTGCACTGCCTCGCTTCACCTACACTCCACCTGCAGTCCCTCACCTCACCTCCACTTCACCTGCACTCCCTCGCCTCACCTCCACTCCATCTGCACTACATCGCCTCACCTCCACTCCGCCTGCACTTCCTCTCCTCAACTCCACTCCACCTCCACTCCCTCGCCTTACCTCCACTCCACCTGCACTGCCTCGCCTCACCTCCACTCGACCTGCACTCCCTCGCATCACCTCCATTCCACCTGCACTCCCTCGCCTCACCTCCACTCCACCGGCACTCCCTCGCCTCACCTCCACTCCACCTGCACTCCCTTGCCTCACCTCAACTGCATCTGCACACCCTCGCCTCACCTCCACTCTACTTGCACTGCCTCGTCTCACCTCCACTCCACCTGCACTCCCTCGCCTCACCTCCACTCCACCTGCACTCCCTCGCCTCACCTCAACTCCATCGGCACAGCCTCGCCTCACCTCCACTCCACTTGCACTGCCTCGCCTCACCTCCACTTCACCTGCACTGCCTCACCTCATCTCCATTCCACTTGCACTACCTCCCCTCACCTCCACTCAACCGGCACTCCCACGCCTCACCTGATCTCAACCGGCACTCCCTTGCCTAACCTCTATTTCACCTGCACTCCCACGCATCACCTCCACTCAACCGGCACTCCCTTGCCTCACCTCCACTCCACCTGCACCACTTCGCCCCACCTCAACTCCACCGCCACTGCCTCGCCTTACCTCCACCCCACCGGCATTGCCTCGCTTCACCTCCAGTCCACACCGGCACTGCCTTGCCTCACCTCCACTCCGCCTGCACTGCCTCGCCTCACCTCCACTTCACCTGCACTCCCTCGCCTCACCTCTACAACACCTGCACTCCCTCGCCTCACCTCCGCTCCATCTGCACTACATCGCCTCACCTCCACTCCGCCTGCACTTCGTCTCCTCAACTCCACTCCACCTCCACTCCCTCGCCTTACCTCCACTCCACCTGCACTGCCTCGCCTCACCTCCACTACACCGGCACTGCCTCGCCTCACCTCCACTCCATCGGCACGGCCTCGCCTCACCTCAACTATGCTTCCATTCACTCGCCTCACCTCCACTCCATCTGCACTGCCTCGCCTCACCTCCATTCCACCTGCACTGTCTCGCATCACCTCCACTCAACCGGCACTGCCTCGCCTCACCTCCACTCCCCACCGGCACTGCCTCGCCTCACCTCCACTCAACCGCACTCCCTCGCCTCACCTCGCCCCTCTTCCACTCCACCGGCACTCCCTCGTCTCATCTCCACTCCACCTGCACTCCCTCGCCTTACATCCACTCCACCTGCACTGCCTCGCCTCACCACCACTCCACCAGCACTGCCTCGCCTAACCTCCACTCCACACCGGCACTGCCTCGCCTCACCTCCACTCCATCTGCACACTCTCTCGCCTCACCTCAACTACACTTGCACTCCCTCGCCTCATCTCCGCTCCACCTGCACTCCCTCGCCTCACCTCCACTCCACCTGCATTCCCTCGCCTCACCTCCACTCCACTAGCACTCCCTCGCCTCACCTCCACTCCACCTGCGGTCCCTCGCCTCACCTCCTCTTCACCTGTACTGCATCGCCTCACCTCCAGTTCACCAGTTCTCCCTCGCCTAACCTCCACTCCACCTGCACTCCATCACCTCACCTCCACTCCACCTGCACTCCCTCGCCTCACCTCCACTCCACCTGTACTCCCTCGCCTAACCTCCTCTCCACCTGCACTGCCTCGCCTCACCTCCACTTCAACCTGCACTCCCTCGCCTCACCTCCACTCCACACCCGCAGTGCCTCGCCTCACTTCCCCTCAACCGGCACTCCCTCACCTCACCTCAACTTTACTTGCATTCCATCGCCTCACCTCCACTCCACCTGCACTGCATCGCCTCACCTCCACTCTACCGGCAATGCATCGCCTCAACTCCACCCCACCGCCACTGCCTCGCCTCACCTCCAGTCCCCACCGGCACTGCCTCGACTCGCTTCCACTCCACCTGCACTCCCTCGCCTTACCTCCACTACACCTGCACTCCACCTGCACTCCCTCGCGTAACCTCCACTCCATCTGCACTGCCTCGTCTCAATTGCCCTCCACCTACACTCCCCCGCCTCACCTCCACTGCACCTGCAATTCCTCGCCTCATCCCCAATCCACCTGCACTGCCTCCCCTCAGCTCCAACGGCACTCTCTCGCCTCACCTCAACTCCACCGGCACTCCCTCGCCTCACCTCCACTCCACCTGCGCTTCCTCGCCTCACCTCAAATCCACCTGCACTGCTTCACCTCACCTCCACTCCATCTGCACTCCCTCGCCTCACCTCAAATCCACCTGCACTACCTCGCCTCACCTCCACTCCACCTGCACTCCCTCGCCTCACCTCAACTCCACCAGCACTCCCTCGCCTCACCTCCACTACACTACCTCTCCCTCGCCTAAACTCCACTCGACCTGCACTGCCTCGCCTCAGCTCCACTCCACCGGCACTCTCTCGCCTGACCTCCACTCCACCTACAGTGCCTCGTCTCACGTCAACTCCACCGGCACTCCCTCGCCTCACCTCAACTCCACGGGCACTCCCTCGCTTCACCTCCACTCCACCGTCACACCCTCGCCTCAACTTCACTTCACCGGCACTGACTCACCTCACCTCCACTCCACCGGCACTCTCTTGCCTCACCTCCACTCCACCTACAGTGCCTCACCTCACGTCGACTTCACCGGCACTCCCTCGCCTCACCTCAACTCCACGGGAAATGCCTCGCCTCACCTCCACTCCACCTGCACTGCCTCGCCTCACCTCCAGTCCACCTACACTCCCTCACCTCATGTCCACTTCAACTTGCATTCCCTCGCCTCACCTCCACTCCACCTACACTCCCTTGCCTCACCTCCACTCCACCTGCACTCCCTCTCCTCACCTCACCTCCACCGACACTCCTTCGCCTCACCTCAACTCCACGGTCACTCACTCGCCTCACCTCCACTCCAACACCTCCCTCGCCTCAACTCCACTCCACCCGCACTGCCTTGCCTCACCTCCACTCCACTTGCATTGCTCGCCTCACCTCCACTCCACCTGCACTCCCTCGCCTCACCTCCACTCCACCGGCACTCCCTCGCCTCACCTCCACTACACCTGCACTCCCTCGCCTCACCTCCTCTCCACACCAGCACTGCCTGGCCTCACCTCCACTCCACCGGCACTACTTCGCATCACCTCCACTCAATTGCACTGCCTTGCCTCACCTCCACTCCACCTGCACTCTCTCGCCTCACCTCCACTCCACCTGCACTGCCTCGCCTCACTTCCACTCAACCTGCACAGCCTCGCCTCACCTCCACTCCACCTGCACTGCCTCACCTCACCTCCTCTCCACCAGCACTGCCTCCCCTCACCTCCCCTCGACCATCACAGCCTCCCCTCACCTCCACTCCACCTGCACTGCCTTCCCTGACCTCCACTCCACCTGCACTGCCTCGCCTCACCTTCACTCCACCTGCACTCCCTCGCCTCACCTCCACTCCTCTTCCACCCTATCGCCTCCCCTCCACTCCACCGCCACTCCATCGCCTCACCTCCACTCCTCCAGCACTCCCTTGCCTCACCTCCACGCCACCGGCACTCTCTCACCTCACCTCCACCCCACCTGCACTGCCTCGCCTCACCTCCACTCCACCTGCACTCCCTCGCCTCACCACCACTCCACCTGCACTGCCTCGCCTCACCTCCACTTACCTGCACTGCCTCGCCTCACCTCCACTTACCTGCACTCCCTCGCCTCACCTCCACTCCACCAGCACTGCCTCACCTCACCTCCAATCCAGCTGCACTGCCTCGCCTCAACTCCACTCCACCTGCACTCCCTCGCCTCACCTCCACTCCACCTGCACTCCCTCGCCTCGCCTCCACACCAGAGGCACTCTCTGGCCTCACCTTCACTCCACCTGCACTGCCTCGCCTCACCTCCACTCGACCTGCACTCCCTCTCGTCACCTCCACTCCACCGGGACTCCCTCGCCTCACCTGCACTCCACCTGCACTCCCTCGCGTCACCTGCACTCCTTGTGCACTCCCTCGCCTCACCTCCTCTCCTCCTGCTCGCCCTCGCCTCATCTCAACTCCACGGGAACTCCCTCGCCTCACCCCCACTCCACCGTCCCTACCTCGCCTCACCTCCACTCCACCTGCACTGCCTCACCTCACCTCCACTCCACCGGCACTCCCACGCCCCACCTCCACTCCACCTGCACTCCCTCTCCCCACCTCCACTCCACCTGCTCTGCCTCGCCTCACCTCCACTCCACCTGCACTCCCTCGCCCAACCTCCACTCCACCTACACTGCCTCGCCCCACCTCCACTCCACCTGCACTCCCTCACCCCACCTCCACTCCACCTGCACTGCCTCGCTCCATCTCCACTCCACCGGTACTCCCACGCCCCACCTCCACTCCACCTGCACTCCCTCTCCCCACCTCCACTCCACCTGCACTACCTCGCCTCACCTCCACTCCACCTACACTGCCTCGCCCCACCTCCACTCCACCGTCATATCCTCGCCCCACCTCCACTCTACCGGCACTCCCTCGCCCCACCTCCACTCCAGAGGCACTCCCTCTCCTCGCCTCCACTCCACGGCACTCCCTCGCCTCACCTCCACTCCACCTGCACTCCCTCGCCTCACGTCAACTCAACCTGCACTGCCTCGCCTCACCTCAACTCTGTCTGCACTCCCTCGCCTCCCCTCAACTCCACCTGCACTCACGCATCACCTCCACTCCACTATCACTCCCTCACCTCACCTCCACTCCACCTGCACTCCCTCTACTAACCCCCAGTCCACGTGCACTGCCTCGCACCACCTCCACACCACCTCCACTGCCTCGCCCCACCTGCACTCCACCTCCACTGCCTCGCCCCACCTCCACTCCACCTGCAATCCCTCTCCCCACCTCCACTCCACCTGCAGTGCCTCGCCCCACCTCCACTCCACCGGCACTCCCTCGCCCCACCTCCACTCCACTTGCACTACCTCGCCCCACCTCCACTCCACCGGCACGGCCTCGCCCCACCTCCACTCCACCGTCATATCCTCGCCCCACCTCCACTCCACCGGCACTCCCTCGCCCCACCTCCACTCCAGAGGCACTCCCTTTCCTCACCTCCACTCCACGGCACTCCCTCGCCTCACCTCCACTCCATCTGCACTCCCTCGCCTCACCTCAACTCCACCTGCACTGCCTCGCCTCACCTCAACTTTGTCTGCACTCCCTCGCCTCCCCTCAACTCCACCTACACTCACGCATCACCTCCACTCCACTAGCACTCCCTCACCTCACCTCCACTCCACCCGCACTCCCTCAACTCACCCCCAGTCCACGTGCACTACCTCGCCCCACCTCCACTCCACCTCCACTGCCTCGCCCCACCTCCACTCCACCTCCACTGCCTCGCCCCACCTCCACTCCACCTGTACTCCCTCGCCCCACCTCCACTCCACTTGCACTACCTCGCCCCACATCCACTCCACCATAACTGCCTCGCCCCACCTCCTCTCCACCGGCACTCCCTTGCCTCACCTCCACTCCACGGCACTCCCTCGCCTCACCTCCACTCCACCGGCACTCCCTCGCCTCACCTCCACTCCACCTGCGCTGCCTAGCCTCACCTCCACTTCCATCTGTACTCCCTCGCCTCACCACCACTCCACGTGCACTCCCTCGCCTCACCTCAACTCCACCTGCACTTCCTCGCCTCACCTCGACTCCACCTGCACTGCCTCGCCTCACCTGGACTCCACCAGCACTCCCTCGCCTCCACTCCACGAGAACTCCCTCGCCTCACCTACACTCCACCTGCACTGCCTCGCCTCACCTCCACTCCACCTCCACTACCTCGGCCAACCTCCACTCCATCCGCACTACCTCGCCCCACCTCCACTCCACCTGCACTTCCTCGCCCCACCTCCACTCCACCTGCACTGCCTCGCCCCACCTCCTCTCCACTTGCACTGCCTCGCCCCACCTCCACTCCACCTGCACTGCCTCTCCCCACCTCCACTCAACCTGCACTGCCTCGCCCCACCTCCACTCCTCCTGCGCTGACTCGCCCCACCTCCACTCCTCCTGCGCTGAATCGCCGCACCTCCTCTCCACCTGCGCTGCCTCGACCCACCTCCACTCCACCTGCGCTGCCTCGCCGCACCTCCACTCCACCTGCGCTGCCTCGCCTCACCTCCACTCCACCTGCTCTGCCTCGCCTCACCTCCACTCAACCTGCGCTGCCTTGCCTCACCTCCACTCCACATGCGCTGCCTCGCCTCACCTCCACTCCACCTGCGCTGCTTCGCCTCACCTCCACGCCACCTGCACTGCCTCCCATCACCTCCACCCCACCTGCGCTGCCTCGCCTCACCTCCACCACACCTGCGCTGCCTCGCCTCACCTCCACCACACCTGAGCTGCCTCGCCTCACTTTCACTCCACCTGCGCTGCCTCGCCTCACCTCCACTCTACCTGCGCTAGCTCGCCTCACCTCCACTTCACCTGCGCTGCCTCGCCTCAACTCCACTCCACCTGCGCGGCCTCGCCTCACCTGCACTCCACCTGCGCGGCCTCTCCTCACCTCCACTCCACTTGCGCTGCCTCGCCTCAATTCCACTCCACCTGCGCTGCCTCGCCTCACCTCCACTCCACCAGCATTGCTTCGCCTCACCTCCACTCTAGCTGCACTGCCTCGCCTCACCTCCACTCCACCTGCACTCCTTTGATCACCTCCACTCAACCGGCACTACCTCGTGTCTCCACTCCACCTGCACGACCTCGCCTCACCTCCACCCCACCGGCACTGCCTCGCCTCATCTCCACTACACCAGCACTGCCTCGCCTCACCTCCACTCCACCTGCACTGCCTCGCCTCACCTCCACTCCACCTGTACTGCCTCGCCTCACCTCCACACCAACGGTACTCCCACGCCTCACCTCACCTCCGCTCCACCTGCATTGTCTCGCCTAACCTCCACTCCAACTGCACTCCCTCGCCTCACCTCCACTCCACGTTCTTTCCCTCCCATCACCTCCACTCCACCTGCATTGCCTCGACTCACCTCAACGCAATCGGCACTTCCTTGCCTCACCTCCACTCCACCTGCGCTGCCTTGCCTCACCTTCACTCCACATGCGCTGCCTCGCCTCACCTCCACTCCACTAGCGATGCCTCGCCTCACCTCCACTCCACCAGCACGGCCTCGCCTCACCTCCACTCCACTTGCGCGGCCTCGCCTCACCTCCACTCCACCTGCGCGGCCTCTCCTCACCTCCACTCCACCTGCGCTGCCTCGCCTCACCTTCTCTCCACCTGCGCTGTGCGCTGCCTCGCCTCACCTCCACTCCAACTGCACTACATCGCCTCACCTCCACTCCACTTGCGCTGCCTCGCCTCACTTCCACTCCACCTGCCCTGCCTCCCCTCACCTCCACTCCAACGGCACTCCCTCGCCTCACCTTAACTACACCGGCACTCCCTCACCTCACATCCACTCCACGTGCATTGCCTCGCCTCACCTCCACTCCAGCTGCACTGCCTCGCCTCACCTCCACTCCACCTGCACTCCCTCGTATCACCTCCACTCAACCGGCACTACCTGGTCTTTCCACTCCACCTGCACTACCTCGCCTCACCTCCTCACCGGCGGCACTGACTCGCCTCACCTCCACCTCACTAGCACTGCCTCGCCTCGCCTCCACTGCACCTACACTGCCTCGCCTCACCTCCACTCCACCTGCACTAACTCGCCTCACCTACACTCCACCTGCACTGCCTCGCCTAACCTCCACTCCACCTGCACTACCTCGCCTAACCTCCAATCCACCAGCACTGCCTCGCCTCACCTCCACTCCACCTGCACTGCCTCGCCTCACCTCAACTCCACCTACACAGCCTCGCCTCACCTCCACTCTAACTGCACTACCTCGCCTCACCTCCACTCCACCTGCCTTCCCTCGCCTCACCTCCACTCAACCTGCACAGCCTCGCCTCACCTCCACTCCAACAGCACTCCCTCGCCTCACCTCAACTCCACCGGCACTCCCTCGCCTCACCTCCACTCCACTTGCATTGTGTCGCCTCACCTCCACTCCACCTGCACAGCCTCGCCTCACCTCCACTCCAGCTAGACTCCCTCGCCTCACGTCCACTCCACCAGCATTGCCTCGCCTCACCTCAACTCAACCAGCACTGCCTCGCCTCACCTCTACTCCACCTGCCTGCCTCTCCTCACCTCCACTCCACCTGGGCTGCCTCGCCTCACCTCCACTCCACCTGCGCGGCCTTGCCTCACCTCCACTCCAACGGCACTCCCTCGCCTCACCTCAACTACACCAGCACTCCCTCACCTCATATCCACTCCACGTGCATTGCCTCGCCTCACCTCCACTCCAGCTGCACTGCCTCGCCTCACCTCCACTCCACCTGCACTCCCTCGTATCACCTCCACTCAACCGGCACTACCTGGTCTTTCCACTCCACCTGCACTACCTCGCCTCACCTCCTCACCACCGACACTGACTCGCCTCACCTCCACGCCACCGGCTCTGCCTCGCCTCACCTCCACTGCACCTGTACTGCCTCGCCTAACCTCCACTCCACCTGCACTGCCTCGCCTAACCTCCAATCCACCAGCACTGCCTCGCCTCACCTCCACTCCACCTGCACTGCCTCGCCTCACCTCAACTCCAACTACACAGCCTCGTCTCCCCTCCACTCTAACTGCACTACCTCGCCTCACCTCCACTCCACCTGCTTTCCCTCGCCTCACCTCCACTCAACCTGCACAGCCTCGCCTCACCTCCACACCAACAGCACTCCCTCGCCTCACCTCAACTCCACCGGCACTCCCTCGCCTCACCTCCACTCCACTTGCATTGTGTCGCCTCACCTCCACTCCACCTGCACAGCCTCGCCTCACCTCCACTCCAGCTAGACTCCCTCGCCTCACCTCCACTCCACCAGCATTGCCTCGCCTCACCTTAACTCAACCTGCACTGCCTCGCCTCACCTCTACTCCACCTGCGCTGCCTCTCCTCACCTCCACTCCACCTGGGCTGCCTCGCCTCACCTCCACTCCACCTGCGCGGCCTTGCCTCACCTCCACTCCAACGGCACTCCCTCGCCTCACCTCAACTACACCAGCACTCCCTCACCTCACATCCACTCCACGTGCATTGCCTCGCCTCACCTCCACTCCAGCTGCACTGCCTCGCCTCACCTCCACTCCACCTGCACTCCCTCGTATCACCTCCACTCAACCGGCACTACCTGGTCTTTCCACTCCACCTGCACTACCTCGCGTCACCTCCTCACCACCGACACTGACTCGCCTCTCCTCCACGCCACCGGCTCTGCCTCGCCTCACCTCCACTGCACCTGTACTGCCTCACCTAACCTCCACTCCACCTGCACTACCTCGCCTAACCTCCAATCCACCAGCACTGCCTCGCCTCACCTCCACTCCACCTGCACTGCCTCGCCTCACCTCAACTCCAACTACACTGACTCGCCTCACCTCCACGCCACCGGCTCTGCCTCGCCTCACCTCCACTGCACCTGTACTGCCTCGCCTAACCTCCACTCCACCTGCACTGCCTCGCCTAACCTCCAATCCACCAGCACTGCCTCGCCTCACCTCCACTCCACCTGCACTGCCTCGCCTCACCTCAACTCCAACTACACAGCCTCGTCTCCCCTCCACTCTAACTGCACTACCTCGCCTCACCTCCACTCCACCTGCTTTCCCTCGCCTCACCTCCACTCAACCTGCACAGCCTCGCCTCACCTCCACACCAACAGCACTCCCTCGCCTCACCTCTACTCCACCGGCACTCCCTCGCCTCACCTCCACTCCACTTGCATTGTGTCGCCTCACCTCCACTCCACCTGCACAGCCTCGCCTCACCTCCACTCCAGCTAGACTCCCTCGCCTCACCTCCACTCCACCAGCATTGCCTCGCCTCACCTCAACTCAACCTGCACTGCCTCGCCTCACCTCTACTCCACATGCGCTGCCTCTCCTCACCTCCACTCCACCTGGGCTGCCTCGCCTCACCTCCACTCCACCTGCTCGGCCTCGCCTCACCTCC
Source organism: Closterium sp. NIES-67 (assembly GCA_027943415.1). Taxonomy (NCBI): domain Eukaryota; kingdom Viridiplantae; phylum Streptophyta; class Zygnematophyceae; order Desmidiales; family Closteriaceae; genus Closterium; species Closterium sp. NIES-67. Next base: position 498,894 of record BQMB01001424.1, on the reverse strand, counting down.
ACTCCACCTGCGCGGCCTCGTCTCACCTCCACTCCACCTGCGCTGCTTCGCCTCACCTCCACTCCATCTGCGCTGCCTCGCCTCACCTACACTCCACCTGCGCTGCCTCGCCTCACCTCCACTCCACCTGCGCTGCCTCGCCTCACCTCCACTCCACATGCCCTGCCTCCCCTCACCCCCACTCCAACGGCACTCCCTCGCCTCACCTCAACTCCACCGGCACTCCCTCGCCTCACATCCACTCCACCTGCATTGCCTCTCCTCACCTCTGCTTGTGCAGTACTGCCTCGCCTCACCTCCACTCCACTTGCACTCCCTCGTATCACCTCCACTCAACCGGCACTACCTCGTCTTTCCACTCCGCCTGCACTACCTCGCCTCACCTCCACTACACCTGCACTGCCTTGCCTCACCTCCACTCCACCTGCACTGCCTCGCCTCACCTCCACTCCACCAGCACTGCCTCGCCTCACCTCCAATCCACCTGCACTGCCTCGCCTAAACTCCACTCCACCTGCACTGCCTCGCCTCACCTCCACTCCACCTGCACTGCCTCGCCTCACCTCACCTCCACTCCAACAGCACTCCCTCGCCTCACCTCAACTCCACCGGCACTCCCTCGCCTCACCTCCACTCCAATTGCATTGTCTCGCCTCACCTCCACTCCTCCTGCACAGCCTCGCCTCACCTCCACTCCAACTGCACTACCTCGCCTCACCTCCACTCCACTTGCTTTCCCTCCCCTCAACTCCACTCCACCTGCACTCCCTCGCCTCACCTCCACTCCACCAGCATTGCCTCGCCTCACCTCAACTCAACCGGCACAGCCTCGCCTCACCTCCACTCCACTCCACCTGCGCTGCCTCGCCTCACCTCCACTCCACCTGCGCTGCCTCGCCTCACCTTCACTCCACCTGCGCTGCCTCGCCTCACCTCCACTCCACCTGCGCTGCCTCGCTTCACCTCCACTCCACCTGCACTTCCTCGACTCACCTCCACTCCACCTGCATTGCCTCGCCTATCCTCCACTCTACCGGCACTGCCTCGCCTCACCTCCACTCCACCTGCACTCCCTCGTATCACCTCCACTCAACCGGCCCTTCCTCTCCTTTCAACTCCACCTACACTACCTTGCCTCACCTCCACTCCACCGGCATTGCCTCGCCTCACCTCCAACCCACCGGCACTGCCTCGACTCACCTCCACTGCACCGGCACTGCCTCACCTCACCTCCACTCCCCCTGCACTGCCTCACCTAACCTCCACTCCACCTGCACTCCCTCGCCTCACCTCCACTCCACCTGCACTGCCTCGACTCACCTCCACTCCACCTGCATTGTCTCGCCTCACCTCCACTCCACGTGCACTGCCTCGCCTCACCTCCACTCCACCTGCTTTCCCTCCCCACACCTCCACTCCACCTGCACTTCCTCGCCTCACCTCCACTCCACCGGCATTGCCTCACCACACCTCAACTCAACCGGCACTCCCTCGCCTCCTCTCAAGTCCAACTGCACTGCCTCGCCTCACCTCCACTCCACCTGCACTCCCTTGCCTCACCTCCACTCCACCAGGATTCCCTAGCCCCACCTCCTCTCCACCGGCACTCCCTCGCCTCACCTCCACTCAACCTGCACTGTCTCGCCTTACCTCCACTCCACCAGCACTGCCTCGCCTCACCTCCACTCCACCAGCACTGCCTTGCCTCACCTCCACTTCCACCTGCACTGCCTTGCCTCACCTCCACTTCCAGCTGCACTCCCTCGCCTCACCTCCACTCCACCAGCACTCCCTCGCCCACCTCCACTCCACCTTCACTCCCTCGCCCCACCTCCACTCCACCTCCACTGCCTCGTCTCACCTCCACTCCACCTGCACTGTCTCGCCCCATCTCCACTCCGCTTGCACTACCTCGCCCCACCTCCACTCCACCTGCACTGCCTCGTCCCACCTCCACTCCACCTGCACTGCCTCGCCCCACCTCCACTGCACCTGCACTCCCTCCTCTCACCTCCACTCCACAGACTCTGCCTCGCCTCACCTCCACTCCACCAGCACTCTCTCGCCTCACCTCAACTCCATCGGCACTCCCTTGCCTCACCTCCACTCCACCAGCACACCCTCGCCTCACTTCCACTCCACCAGCACTCCCTCGCCTCACCTCCAAATCCACCTGCACTGCCTCGCCTCACCTACCCTCAACCTGCACCGCCTCGCCTCACCTGCACTCCACCTGCACTGCCTCGCCACACCTCAACTCCACGGCACTCCCTTGCTCACCCCTACTCCACCGGCACTCCCTCGCCTGACCTCCACTCCACCGCCACTCCCTGACCTCACCTCCACTCCACCGGCACTGCCTCGCCTCACCTCCACTCCACCGGCACTGCCTCGCCTCACCTCCACTCCACGGGCACTGCCTCGCCTCACCTCCACTCCACCGGCACTGCCTCGCCTCACCTCCACTCCACGGGCACTGCCTCGCCTCACCTCCACTCCACCGGCACTGCCTCGCCACACCTCCACTTCCACTGTCACTCCCTCGCCTCACCTCCACTTCCACCTGCACTCCCTCGCCTCACCTCCTCTCCACCTGCACTGCATCGCCTCACCTCCACTTCACCTGCACTGCCTCGCCTCACCTCCATTGCACCTGCACTCCCTCGCCTCACCTCCACTACACAGACTAGGTCCTGTGCTTAGTCACAGTTCGCCATGTTTTAGCAGCCACTTTGGCTGTGCAAGCACCTGTTTTTGGCAGCCATCAAGGCAAGTTTGGCCTTTCAGAATCTGCTGCAGATTCCTTCACAAACCTTCCACCACCGTCGAGTGCACACAATGTCCCAAACTGGACGGTCGTAAAGGGCCCGTCGTTGGTGATTTGGGTTGGGGAGTCGCCCACATCCCCTTCATCCCCTCCAAGCCGCTCTTATAAGGGGTATAGGCTGGCTCCAGAGGTCATTTCTGCATTTTTGCATTTCTGCATTTGCTATGACCATTGGCTTAGGCCTTAGCCGTCTCCTCAGCCAGCGAGGCCCGAATGGCTTGCAAACGCTCTTTCGTCGTGCGTCCCACCCTTCCGTCTCATCGCCTCTTCGAAGCCCTATCCGTGCTGCTAGTGATGCGGAAATTCCAGCATCCACCCAACAGAAAACTAGTTGTGAAGGGAAAGAGAGACGGGGGCTAGGAGTCTAGCAGCGGCGATGGAGGGGACGGCAATGTGGTGCACGTCGGAAGGGGACGGGGCGGAAGCGTGGGGAAGGATCGGGATTCAAAGTTGGCGTGAGCCATTATTGCTCTATACCATGTTAGAAACAGAAAGGTTGAGTTTGTTGATCAAGCAAAGGCATTACATAGGAAGAGAGAGATGAGCTAGGAAGGGAAGGTTGGAAGGGAAGGGGGGGTTAAGGTCAATCACAAGGGAGGGAGGATCCTTCCAAATGGGGTTGACCACAAGTGGGAGGTGGTCCAAGTATGGTGGACCACAAATGGCTTAAGTAGCCCAATTGTGGTGCCCCCACAATTGTTGTCCTTGTGTTTGGGGGCTCCAACCACAATTGGGTTGGATTGACACCCCAACACAAGTGTACACCCAACTAGGGATGTAAACACAATATACACAACTAGCATAGCATGGTATATTCTAACATTGGTAACCAGCTTGGTCTGCGCCATGTCAAACTGCTGCAAGACATGTTCGGTCTAGAAGGGCTGCGAGAGGATAATGGTGTGTGCCGCGCGGTCTCTTATGGTCATGCACAGTTAGTGTTTGAGAACACCCAGTCTTTGCACTTGAGGCGAGTGTACAGGTCATCCTTTACCTGTAGCATATCAGCAGCATCGTCAGCAAACATGATCATGTCATCGACATACACCAGGATAAAGAAGCAGTTGGGAGAGGAGCGGAGGAAGAGGCTGCCATCGGACTGAGAGGCGTGGAACCCTTGGGACTGTAGAATGGTGGCCAGCTTGTTGTGTCATTCGCGAGGGAAGGGCTCAAGGCCATAGACAAGGCGGCGCAGCTCCCAGACTGTGTTGGGAAGGAAGGCCGCATGAAAGCGTCGAGGCAGCCACAAGAGAACACACTTCTGGAGCTTGCCTTGCAAGAACGCATTGGAGACATCCGTGGAGGCAATCTTCATGCCAATGCAGACGACACAATCAAGGAGGGCACGGAGAGTGGAGAGGCTGGCAGTGGAGGAGAATGTCTCCAAGTAGTCAATATCATGGGTTTGGGTAAAGCGGTTGGCACAGTACTGTGCTTTGTAGTACGTTTCCTTATTCATAAGGAATACCCAAAAGACTTCGATAATCTTGTTGTCAGGAAAGGGGGCGACATCATTAAATGAAGCAATGAGAATGAAGGCTTTGCATTCAACAAAGATAGTCTAGATCCACATGGCCGTAACCAAGCAAGTGATGGCCTCGATAAAGTTGGACAGGGTGAATATGCTGAGAGCGCTACTAATGCCAAGGATGAGGAGGCTTAGGAAGCCAGGGTAGAGAGGCGTGACGGAAGGTGTTTGCTACTAGATGCCAAGGCGCTCCTCATGGGAGAATTCGATAAAGGGAAGGTAGGATAGAGGTGGAAGAGGCCACCATCATGGGTGGCTGATGAGTGGGTCGTGAAAGGGAGTGTGGACACGCAGGAGGATGAAGGGAGAAGTGGTGGGGTGATGCCGCGAGGCTGCAACTTCGGCAGCTGCTCCTTCGGCTTATGTGGCTGCTAGTGCTACTGCGAGTCCGACTGTTGCTGCTGGTGCTGCTTCTCAGGCCCTGCTGCAGCTGCAGACGCAAGGAGGCAGAGTGAGCAGAGGATTTAGGGGCAGCTCGGTCGTATATTTTGCCAGAGTATGAATGAGGGGGGTGGAGTGGGAGGCAGAGGAAGGAGGGGAGCCTGGGGAAGGAGTGGGAGAATAACAACATCAGCCCAAGTAACGGGGTAGGAGGGAGGCAGAAAGGGGTCGGACGGTGGAGGGGAAAGATAGAATGGGAACACCACATTACGCTCTGGAGAAAGGCGCCCGCCCTAAGGACGGCTGAAGGAGAGGTACTCGGAGGAAGAGCGAGCGCAATCAAGGTAGACACACTCGAGAGCCTTACAGGCGAGGTTATCTGCCTGTCAAGAGCGCTGTGGAGGGGGGATGAGGATATATGTCTTGCAACCCCATACACGGAGAATGGCACCATCAGACTTGGTGTAGGCCCACAACTCTGTTGGAGTGATGGACTGGCGTGTTGGGTGGGGGTAAAGTTTAGAAAGGAAAGAAGCATGGGCAAGGGCATAGCCACTGAGGGAAGAGGGGAGGCTTAGTGAGAAGACAGCAGGCTATCTTGGTGATCTCTTGGATGCGGCACTCAGCCACACCAATCTGCTGAGGGGAGTGGAGATGGGTATGATTCCGCTGGATGCGATGGCTCTGCAGTAGAAGGAGAGGGTGTGGCCAGACGCCTCAGTATTTATATGGAGAAGGAACACCAAGGAGTAGATGCTGTAGTTGTTGGTTAGGACAAGTGTTTAATGGTGGTCCCCATTTAATGGTGTCACTGGCAGGAAGGGGAAGGGTTAGGACCCCTGAGGTCCACGTGGATGAGGTCAATGTGGGGCAGCAACAAAGGAAGGTTGACTGCAGTGAGGCTACTATTTAAGCTTGCCAACAATGCATGTGGTGCATGGGGGAGTAGAAGAGGACGAGATGGGAGAGGGAGAGAGGAGGAGAGAGAGAGAGAGAGAGAGAGAGAGAGAGAGAGAGAGAGAGAGAGAGAGAGAGAGAGAGAGAGAGAGAGAGAGAGAGAGAGGGAGAGATAGATAGAGAGAGAAGAAGAGAGAGAGAAAGGGAGGGACTGAGAGGGAGAGAGAGAGAAAGAGAGAGAGAGAGAGAGAGAGAGAGAGAGAGAGAGAGAGAGAGAGAGAGAGAGAGAGAGAGAGAGAGAGAGAGAGAGAGAGAGAGAGGGAGAGATAGATAGGGAGAGAAGAAGAGAGAGAGAAAGGGAGGGACTGAGAGGGAGTGAGAGAGAGAGAGATAGAGAGATAGAGAGAGAAAGAGAGAGATAGAGGGAGAGAGAGAGAGAGAGAGAGAGAGAGAGAGAGAGAGAGAGAGAGAGGAAAGGAGAAGGGGGGGGAGGAGAGGATGCAACAACGCAGAATCCATTCTTTCTTTGCTACAGATGCAACCTGCTCACACCACAAAAGACGACAGTTCCCGCTAAAGTCCAACCCGCACACAAGGGCCTCCTGACACATGAGGATCATGGCCCTGTTGTCAGCAAATAGGACTGGGGCAGACCTAGGCAGCTCACCTAAGTCAGTAAGCAAGAACGCCAGCTAGTGGAGCTCTTGAGCGGCCATGGCGCCAGCATAGATCTCTGCCTCACAACTAGACTGAGCTCCAGCCGATGACCTAATGGACCTCCACAAGACTACATCCGCACCAAGACTGAAGCAGTAGCCCTGCGAGGACATGAGCGTCTCCAAGTTGTCAGCACACGACGCGTCTTTGTGTCCAGTGAGAACCATTCACTCCCATCCTCCTACCACAAGCCCCAGTCCTGATGTACTCGCTAGATACGGCAGCACCATCTTGGCAGCCCACCAGTGCTCTGGTCAGTGCCTGCAAGTCGCAACAAAGTGAGCAAGGATAATGCAAGGTTATGCCTGATCTGGCCGAGTGCACCCAAGTACATGAGGTACCCCACCAGCTCTGCGTATGGACCACTGGGCTTGGCCGACTCAGCCAGAACAGGAGCAAAGAGCTTGTGATCTACAGGCAGAGGGTGGGCTGTGCTGAGGAGAAATGGAGACTGAACCTCTGGAGAATCTGCTGCACCATGTGGGACAGGGAGAGCGTGATCATGCATGCGGCACGGTCACGAGAAATCTCCAAGCCCAGATAGAGCCGCTGCTCCCCAAGGTCAGTGCAAGTGTTCCTCCTAAGTATGAGGCCTGTCTCTATAAGGGGTAGCAAAGATGAAATCGTCTATGTACACTAGGATATTGAACGAAGTCTGACCTGTACGGACAAAGAGCGGGGGGTCGCAGAAGACCGAAAGGATTGCAAAGCAGCAAGTGTAGTGTGGAGCATGTCGTGCCACTCACGGAGCGCCTGATGAAGATAGTAGACAGGGCGGCGTAGGCTCCACTGGGTGCTAGAAGCAAAGGACCCAGAGAATCCTAGTGGGCATCGCATATAGATCTGCTCGTGCAGACTACCTTGCGGGAAGGCTGTGGAGAAGTTGAGTGAGTGAAGCTCGTAGTCATGCTGCGCAACTAGGTGGAGGAGCACCCAAAGTGTGATCATCTTCGGGGTAAGGGAGAAGGTCTCCCCCACACCCTCCCACTAACTAAAGCCTCTAACTCCGTAGCGCGCCTGCTCTCCATTTCGTGCTTCTCCCTGTACATACACATGCCATCGACTAAGTTCGCCCCATGTGGGGAACTGCATTGACGTAAGCACCTGTGGATCTGTAGTATGTCATCTCTGCCTCCATGGCCTGTAGCCGCTGGTTGCACAGGCACCTGCGACCGCCTTAGCGTAAGAGCACAGGATAGTGATGTCCAGGGCGTCCATGTCACCCTCAATGGATACTAGCATGGCGTCGAAATAGGGTACAGCGGCAGCAAGGTAAGCCATATCGTACTGCCTGTCCTCTAGTATGTCATTGCCAGGGGCAGGTGCACCCGCGATGGACGGAGGATGGCAGGGTCAGAGACCAGAGAGGCAGTGTAGTCAAGGCGGTGGCGAGCAGCAAAGTCAGAAAAGTACGCGACAGCAGTGAGAAGCTCAGAGACAGTCTCAGGAGGAGCAGTAGGATTAGTGACAAGCAACGCAAACAAGCAGGAGATGACTGGACTAGCAATGCGAGTAGAGTCAAAGGAATGAGCATTATACAGCGAGAGCGACGGCGGGGGAGGTAGCGGTAGGATAGGGACTGGAGGAGCTTGAGAATGAAGGACCATAGGGTGGACAATAGGACGAGAAGAGACAGGACGACCACCAGGGGGACGACGGACCCAGTGGGGAAGGACGGGGGACTGGGGACGAGGAGGGAAGGGGGACAGGACAGGGGACGGAGGAGAGCGAGGGGGGAAACAAGCCAAAGAGGAGTCCGGAAGGCGGAACAGTGGGTCGTAGACAGGGTCAGGCGGGAGGGGGGGGACAGGAGGAGAGGCGGGCGATCAGTCAAGTGAACCAGAGGAAAGTCAAAGGAGACGAAGGACAGACTACTGTTGCTACTGCTCCTGCTGCTGCTGCTCCCAGTCCACTCCACGACCTCCAGCTCCACCTCGTCTACCACATGTACTCTCCGAGACAACACCCCCAATACTAGCACCCCCAGACATAACCCGCAGAACTAGCACCCCCATGAATGGCAATCCCGGAACCAGCACCCCCAAAATCAGAACCCCCAGATTCAGCTCCCCCAGAACCAGCACCCCCAAAGTCCACTGTCCCCCACTGCTGCTGCTGCGACTGCGGTCGCTGAGCCTGCTGCGGGTGCTATTGCTGCAGCAGCTACTATGGCATGAGGGGAGGCGGCTGAGAGCCTAGGGCACCGGGGCTAGGGGGGAAGGCTCCGCAGGGACGGCAAGTGCACCCCCAGCGACAGGGGCCCCCCAAGTCAGCAGACTCCCCCACGAGCCCAACCTTGGGGAACGGGGTGGTGTGAAAGACACAAGACGGGGCCGGGCGGGGTGGGAGGGGTGCGGCAGGCGGGGTAGGGGCGAGGAAGAGAGGAGGAGGAGGGATACGAGAGGCACGATGAGGGAAGTGGGTGTAATTGGGAAGCGTTTCGTTGAAGTTAACATTACGAGAGCGGTAGACGTGGTGGTGTACCGGGTGGTAAAATAGCTAGTCAGGGTCGTCAAGCAGAAATCCGAGGGAGACACAGGGGAGAGTGCAACCTAAGAGCTTGTCCACGCCTGTGGCACGGACGTGAGTAAGGCTGCCTCAGACGTGGAAAGCAGAGGCGTCACCAGGGGACCCGGTCCAGAGGATGATCGGCAAAACCTATGGGCGTAAGAAGTGTGGCCACAAGTTAAGCAGATGTGCTGCGTAGTGCAGTGCGAACGGCCAAGGAGGTGTGAGCTACCTCCATGACCAGGCCGATGCATAGCAACTCCATTCAGCTACGGGAAGTCCGGCAGTGTGTACGTCTGGCGGATGCCCTCCGCATGGCAGAAATAACGTACACGCCTGGAGGCGAACTCGTCACCATGGACAGAGTGCAGACGGACAACGGGCAGGCGACGCTGGGTGCGGGGAGTGAGCAGCCACGAGATAAGCACGTCAGGCAGGTTGGCCTTCCACTCCAGTGGGAACACCGTAGTGAAGCACGTGAAGTCGTCAACAACGACAAGGAGGAAGCGCTCCCTGCTAAGACCATGGATCGAGGCGGGGCCCCGGGCGTTCATGTGCAGTGTATGTAGCGGTGCTGTGGTGGGAGGAAACGAGGAGGAGTGAGGTGTGGCGCGCTGTCGGCCCTCGATGCTGGAGGTGAATAGGGGCGCAACTGATGCTAGTAGAGCTCAGAGCGATGCAAAAAGACCGGTAACTAGACCGTGCTGGGACATGTGCCTAAGACACGGAAGCGCCGGTGACCTAAGCGGTGGTGCCACAGAAGGGTCGGGTGAGCGAGGGAGCAACACGAGCACGACGCGGCTACCTCGGCGAACGCAGCAACTGGCGGGGACTCTGTGTGCAGCGTAAAGAGACCGGGCGGCCTCCACAGCGGGGGCCAGTGAGGTAACGCTAGGAGAGCCTACTCCTGACGCAGCAGGGGGGTCGTAGAATACACACAACAGTGGATCCTAGACTACAAACAGCAGGATAAAATGAACCAACAGCATCAGAGTCATCAAGATACAGAGAGTATATGGCATGTTCTATCTGAATCATATCGAAATCAAAGATCTGAACTCCAAGGCCAGTGAGGTACCTGCTGTTGGGGTCCAAACTGGCGGCGGTAGAGGTTGTCCACGCTTCGGTAGCAGCGGGCTGCGGTGTGGCCCATGTGCTGGAAGACCTGGCCTGCCTGGGGGCCGGTCAGCAACTGATACTTGCAGGTCACAACGACTCTAGGACGGCCAACACCCTGGCCCACAGAAGAGCCACGTGATCCCCAGGTCACCGACTGCCTGTGGCCCAACCTCCACGGTCGCCACCACGACCACCACTCCAAGGGCCCACCAGCCCGTACGGCAGCTGCTGGTACGGCTGTTGCTTCTGCTGCGCAGTCCCTGACTCTGTCGGATCGACCGCTCCGTCCACCCCAGTACCCCCTCAACCCACCGCTGCAGATGCCCATGACCCTTGCCCTCCTTGCCCTTGCCCCTCTGTCCCAAAGAGCAACCTGGCGTGGTAACTGCTGCAGCTGTCTTGGTGACCGCCACAATAGAGGCGGAGGCATCGGAGACAGGTAGCTGGGGGGTAAAGCAGCCCGACGGGGACCGCCACTGTTCTAGTGGTGCCAGCGATGGCACGGAGGCGCAACTCAACTATATTCAGGGCTGTGCAAAACTCAGCAACAGTAAGAGTAGTGAGGTGTTGTGCGAGGAGAGCGTCTCGCAAAGGGGCGAGGCGGTCAGGAAGGCGGGTGGCAAGGAGGTACAGGGTCATGTAGGTGGGTGGGAAGTGGGTGGTTCACTGGTGCGCTCACCAGAGCGTCACACACCGTATGCGACAATGCAGCAATCGACCCACTTCGGGAAGAGAGCAAGCCTTCGGCATTCTCTGCAATGATGGTGGACACCAGCAAGTTACCAATCTATGGCGAAGCAGTGTTATGCCTACAAATCGGACCACTGCGCTGGAGACCTGCCCTCCCCATCGCCAACATGAAAGTGCTTGACTTGATCTTTGGGCTAGACTTTCTCAAAAAATTCAACCCCGAGATCAACAGGATCAACCCTATACAAGCGTCCATAACGGTAGGAGAGTCCAGCTACCAAAATAGGACGAGACATAAGATATCCCAGTAGAGACACTCACCAGGTTCAAGAAGGACGTGAAACGAACCGACACCTGGTTCTTGGGGATAGCAGCAGATGCGGAAGACGACGAAGAAAAGGCCTAAAAAAAAAATCATGGAATTACTGAAGGAGTATTAAGATATTCTTCCCGACGACCTTTTGAACCAGCTACCTGCCATACCGAACGCACAAATACAAAATCGTGGAAGAACAAGGTTCGAAGCCGACCTTCCGAGCACCATACCGGCTCAGCCCGATAGAGCTAACCGACTTGAAGAAACAGATCGAGTATCTCCTCAAGAAGGACTCATCCATCCATTTGCTTCAAGATACGGTGCCCCATTACTCTTCACAACAAAATCGGATGGAAGCCTGCCCTGTGCATTGATTACCGAGCTCTCAACAAGTAGACCATCAAGAATAAATACCTGAATCCACGAATGGATGACCTGATTGACCAGCTTCAGGGAGCCACGGTATTTTCCAAACTGGATTTGAGGTTCGGATACTGGCAGATAAGGATGGCGGACAACTCCATCCACAAAACAGCCTTCCGAAATCAGTATAGGTCGTACGAGTATCCAACCATGCCGTTTGGACTCACCAATGCACCCGCAACATTCCAAACCAAAATGAACCATATTCTATGCCCACTCTTGGACGAGTGCATGGTGGTTACCTGGATGACATTCTCATCTACTCATGTGACATGAAGCAGTACGTCGAACACCTGCGACGTATCTTCGACATTCTTCTACGGGGACACTTCTACGTCAAATTATCCAAAGGCGAATTCACCCTCAAGAAGGTCCAATTCCTAGGACACATGATGAGCGCTCAAGGAGTTCACGTCGACCCCAAGAAGATCAAAGTCGTACTCACATGGAAGACACCCGAGAACGTGAAGGAGTTGCAGCAGTTCCTAGGCTTCGCCAACTATTACAACAGGTTCGTGCCACAGTACGCGAAAATCGTCGCACCACTCACGAATATGCTGAAGATGAACACACCCTATAAGTGGGAACCAAAACATCAGGAAGCTGTGGAGAAGCTAAAGCAAGCAGTCACATCCGCACCCGTACTCATCTTGCCAGACCCCGAACGCGACTACGTCATCGAAGCTGATGCCAGAGACCAGGCAGTGGGAGTAGTCTTGATGTAAGACCAGGGGAATGGACTGCAACTAATCACCAACCTCAGCAAGAAACTACACAGGGCAGAACTTAACCACCCGATACACGACAAGGAGGCCCTTGCTATTGTCATTTCCTTCAAAATGTGGAGATGTTATCTCGAAGGGCGAAAAACGACCATCTACACCAACCACTGCAGAGTGAAATATTTAAAGACATAGCCAAACCTCTCTAGGTGGCAGGTCTGGTGGATTTACTTCCTTGAGACGCACTTCCACTACGATATTGTGTACAAGCTCGGCCACAAAAACAAGCAGACACTCTTAGCCGGCCTGCACACGTTGCCACTATCCAGGTCAAAGGGATGAATCCGTTACTCAAGGGACTCTTCACACACGGGTACACCATCAACCCCAAAATTCCCTTGACAGAGAAGGGGCATCTGCTAATGTGGAACAGTAATATCGCATACCAAAAAGGCTCAACGAAAATATGGGTACCCAACCATCCACCTTTGTGGCAGTTACTACTCGAAGAATACCACGATGTCCTGTACGCCGGACACTTCGGTAGCAACAAGACGCTCTCTGGTATTGGAAAACACTACTACTGGCCCACATGGCAGATGACGTACAAAAAAATCGTCACTTCGTGCGACACATGTCAGCATATGAAGAGCAGGAATTAGAAGAAAGTAGGACTGCTACAGCCTGTTCCCGTCCCATAAGAGCCATGGCAAGTGGTTAGCCTGGACTTCATAACTGAGTTACCAACTACCACAAGCGGTCATGACGCAATCCTTGTTGTTATCGACAAATTCTCCAAAATGAGACACTTCATCCCGACACACACGACAGCATGCACTGAGGAGACGGCACAACAGTTCGTTCGACACATTATCCCTCAGCATGGCATCCCAAGCACCCTCATCTCCAACTGAGACCCTAAGTTCACCAACAAGTTCTGGAGGGAACTGATGTCTCTGCTCGGGACCAGACTTGCCACGTCATCCGCCTACCATCCACAGACCGACGGACAAACCGAACGCCTCAACCAAATTGTAGAGCAACTCCTCCGCGCAGCATGCAAGGACAAGATCTCTAAATGGGACTTGCATCTGCCCATCTTGGAGTTTGCCTACAACAATGCCACTCACGCCGCTACTGGAGAGACACCAGTCTTTCTCTGTTACGGACGCAACCCGCTCACTCCATAGAAACCAACAGCACCAGCCACTGTCCAGCCTGCACACGACTTCATCACTACCATGCATCAGCTTTGGGATAGGACCCATAAGCGCCTCAAAGATATTCAACAGCAACAAAAGCACTAGGCCGATCGCCACCGCAATGACCACACCATCACCGTGGGAGAACGTGTTCTACTCAACACACGCAATCTCAATATCAGCCATCTCCCATCCAAACTACGACTTTGCTTCTGTGGGCCTTTTCTCGTTGAAGCACAGGTCACCCCCGTTACCTTCCGCTTACCCCTACCAGGTTCCTGGAAATTCACAACGCCTTCCACGTCCAACTTTTGAAACCCTACCGAGATCCCAATACGATCTTCACTGGATGCCAACCATCGCTGCAACCGCCCGTCCTCGTCCACGATGAACCCGAGTACGAGGTTGAGTCTGTGCTTGCACACCGCCATCATCAGACTGCACCTTGGAGCTTCTCATCGGTTGGAAAGGCTATGATCCTTCTGAGGATAGCTGGGTCTCTGAATTCAACATGGGTAACACCCGTCATCCTCTTCGCGACTACCTTGTCAAGTAGGGTGTCACTTCTATCACCCAGCTTTGAGGGGGGAAAGTGTGAGAGTACGACCCTGTTACACTTCTTTCTCCTTTCTCTATTTCTTCTCTATTTTTTATCCTGATTCATTTGGTCTTTTTCTCATCTCATTTGGTTTCCATTATCATTTGGGTTATCACCGACCAGGCTCGGGATGTACTGGCATGCTATATCTAGCATAATCGTGCCGTAATCCCTTAAAGCCACTAGCCTCGCATGGCTATACGCAGGGTGATTCTATTTCTTGAAGGATCTATTCCCTTTGGATAGGATAAAACCGGTTTCCTGATATACCTTGGAGGTATAGAAGCGCCTTGTATCGATCGATGGTGCAACTTTTCTCTCGACCATTTCGATCCTGTAACAAGCTGGCTGTGAGTAGTGGCAGCGGACGGTGCCAGAAGGAGGTTGCTAGTGACGGCAGCAGCGGGCTGTTCGCGGGCAGTGGCAGCTGCTGGCGGCTGGCAGCTGGCAGCGGCTGACTACTAGCGGCAAGCGGTTGGCGGTTGCTGGCCGCAAGCAGCTGGCTGCGACGGGCAGAAGGCTGGCGACTGGTGGGCAGCGGGCTGCAGGGGAGGGACAGTAGGCTGCAGGTGCCAGCAAGCAGTAGCGGGCGGCAGCGGCAACGGCACCGACAGCGGGCGGTAGGGAGCAGCGGGCGGCAGCGGCTGCAGAAGTGGCAGCTGCAGCGGCAGCAGCAATGGCAGCGGGCAGCAGCGACGGGCGAGCACAGCCTGGCACAGCCTGGCGGGGGCCGGCGCTGGCTGGTGCGGGATGGCAGTCGTCGGCTGGCGCTGGCTTGCACTGGCTGGTGCTGGCTGGATGATGCTGGCAATGGCTGGTGCTGGCTGGCGCTGGCTGGCTGGCGTTGGCCGGCTGGCGCTGGTAGGCGCTGGCTGGCATTGGCTGGCGCTGGCTTGCACTAGCGGGCTGGCGCTGGCGCTGGCTGGCACGGGTGAACGCTGGCTGGCGGCGGTTGGCGCTTGCTGCCTGGCTGGCGCTGGCGCGGGCTTGCGCTAGCTTGCGTTGGCTGGCGCTAGTTAGCTGGCACTGGCGCTGGCTGGCAGGCGCTCGCTAGCCAGTGCTGGTGCTGGCTGGCACTGGCTGGCACTGACTAGCACTGATTGGCGCTTGCTAGCTGGCGCTAACGTTGGCTAGCGCGGGCTGGCACTGGCTGGCTGGCTGGTTCACGAGGGGCGAGGGAGGGCGGCGGCGAGCCACGGAGAGGCACCAATGGGCGCTGGCTGGCGGCGCTAGCGCGAGGCCAGCTGCGGTCTAGTGAGGAGGGAGCAACGACTAGATACAAAGCACTCGGGGCCGGGCGCGCCAGGCTAGGGCATGTGCTAGGGCGGAAGCGTGAGGGGAAGATTGACTAGGGGAGATGAGAGTACAGGAATATGGCTAAGTGTTGTACTCTCCATGTGGTGTGTGTGTGTGTGTGTGTGTATATATATATACATATATACATATATACATATATACATATATACATATGTATATGTTCCTAACAAAAATACATAGTCGAGTTACCAAAAAAATTGGGTTGTTCGGGGTGTTGGGGGGATTGTGCCCGACAACAAAACTTAGTCGAAATTTTCAATGGGTTGTGGGGTTTGTGGGGGATGTCTCTGGCGTTCTGGGACTAAGCCGAAATTATTGATGGGCTGTGGGGTGTGTGGGGTTCATCTCTAGCGTTTGAAGACTTCGCCAAAATTTTCGTAAGGGTTGTGGGGTGTGTGGGGCATGTCTCTAGCGGTCGAGGACCCTACCGAAAATTCCGGAGGTTGGTAGTACGGTATCTATTTTAGGGCAGTGCTCTGGAAACTCAGTACTGGGTTAGCGACATGTCTGAGTTTTTCTCATGATCCCTAGAATCGTACTCTGAAGTGATTAGGATTGGGAAAATGGGTTATCTAGAAATTCAGGTTTTGGCCAAAAAGAGGGTATGAAATCATAGACTAATCTGTTGAAAGAAGCTTAAGCATAGAAGCTAGCTAGGCATGAGAAACGTAGAGGTTTTAGCTAGGGAGAAAAGTTGAGGAGAGAAAAGAGAGTTTGGATAAGAAGAGAGAGGGGTACAAGAAGGGTGTTGTAGCACACCAAACCTACCAAGCCTACACAACTATATATAAATAATATATATAAGTTGACACACCCCCTAGGCTTCGTAGGTGCTAGCACACCACACAAGCAACACCCCCAAACCCTTGCACCCCCATGCCCTGAAGCAGCTGTGGCGTCTACGAGCGGGTCGACCCCTTGGAAATCAAAGTGGCAACGTCAGCGGCGGGTCACAGCGGCGGCGGCAGCGTCGGCGACTGCAACGGCTGCAGCGGCAGGGCCTGCAGCACCTGCGGCGGCGGCGGCAACATTGAGGCACCCGGCGGCGGCGCCAGAGGCACCCGGCGGCGTGGCTCACACTGTGACGACGGGGGGGAGGACGGCACGAGACCGCCAGCAGCTGCGGCGGGGAGGAGGGGAAATGCAGTGAGGGGGGGCGAATCTTCAGCGAGGTGCCCTGGCTGGTGCGGCGCTGGCTGGCATGCGGGCGAGCTGGCCGGCGCTAAAACCGTGCGCTGGCCGCTGCCGTCCATGCGCTGGCGCGTCAACGACGCCACGGCAGCACGACGACGCTGCCACGACATGGCGTCGATGCCTCGGCAGCGCATAAAGGCCACCGTGGCAGCACTACGTGGCCGTCACAGTGGCGCGTAAGTGACAGGAGGGGTGAGAGGGCGCTGCGGAAGCGTGATGACAAGGCTCAGCAGGATCGGCCTGCTCTGAAACCATGTTGAAAGAATCTTAAGCCTAGAAGCTAGCTAGGCATGAGAAATGTCGAGGTTTTAACTAGGGAGAAAAGTTGACGAGAGAAAAGAGAGTTTGGACTAGAAGAGAGAGGGGTACAAGAAGGGTGTTGTACCCTTTACAGTAGGATCCAGTATTGTAGTACACCTAACCTACCAAGCCTACACAACTAGAAATAAATAATATATATAAGTTGACATAATCTGACTAAATATTTTGATAAAATCAGCCCTGCTACTTGGCATGACAGAATCGCAAATGTTCTTCATAGTACAATTTTCCTACAAGCCTTGTTTTAGATAATGTGCATACCATAACTCGTTGCACTGACCTTGTAGTGCGCCGGTGTTTCTTACATGGTTTTCCCGGCCCAAAATGTAAGGAATTTCCATTCCTTATTGAGTCGTACGCTAGCGCGTACACCCGAACTCCTCGACTCGTGACATTCTGCCTCATTTATCGGCCCAACCCTTTCCCGAGTCGCGTCCGGCACTGTCGCCACATTACCAAACCTACCCACGTTCCGAGGTTATCGCCCTAGCACGCCAACTCCTATATAACCTTGTGCCTTCATTGCAATAGCGACCTTGTATTCTCACGTTATAGTACATTGACACTTCCTATATTATAACAACTGGTATCAGAGCCCAAACTTTCTAGGAACCTTCCATTTTCCCGTTTGATTAGTTAAGGGTGGTCAGAGGGGATTAGCACGGCTGCACAGCAGTTGTCTTCGATCGTCAACAACTACAGCGTGTGCGCTAGCGTCTGCCCCGTCCTGACCGCCATGGCCCCGGTAGATTCGACGGTTGAGGAACAGACGACCTTGACTGCTGCGAACTCTGCCCGGGAAACTGTGGACCTGCAAACATTAATGGAGCAGTTGAATAATTTGACAAGCGTTGTCAACAACCTCCGCGACGAGAACCAACGACTTTGCCAGGCACAGGAAAGGCGTTCAGAGGAGCCGGGCGACGATGCACGAAGCGAGGCGGGTGAGCAGCAACCGTCGCCAGTGGAGCTGGCACGACTAGCGGCAATAGCCCCGCGCTCGACAAGTGGCGGCGTAAGATATCAGCAACCTGCTCCTTTCGACCCAGCCAATAAAGGTGTGACGGTGCGGCAGTGGATATTCGCCATGAATATCTATTTTAATGCGGCGGGAATCCGAGACGATCAGAAGCGGATCAGCCACGCGTTACAATGGCGGAATCAATTGTCTGTATGTTTTACATTAATTTGGGTTTTTAGGCTTTAAGACCACTATACATTAAGCCTTAATGTTTAATGGTGGTACGATTTGGGAGGGGCACATAGTGGATGTGTCCATAGAACAAATATCAAGAATAGTACATTAGATCTAACTCATATGCCAAAAGTTATACAAAGGGTACATCCGGACAAATATTTCCAAGCAGAGAGAGCAAACTTCGAACGTGCATTTCTAGTTCCTAGCCCACCGACCTTTGGCCTTGATCACCACCCACACCCTCCTTGGCGAGTTGTCGATGAGGCTAGAGCAAACCTCGGCATGGATCTTCTCCCATTCGTCCTGAACCAACACTTAAAGCTCTAGCATCTTAGAGGAAGGCCTTTTTTGCTTGGCTAGCTCCCTTTTCAGGTAAGCTCAGAGGTTGAGGTTCGGTGAGAAAGAAGGCCCTCCAGGGCTCCATACTCATGTTCTCCATGTCATTCATGCACTAAGCATAACAAACTCTTGGGGTCATTGTCTGCACCGAGATGACCTCAAAGGGGAAAATGCTATAGAAATGGAGGTTCAATTCGAGTTCGTCATGCAAAATGCCCTCATACAGGGGCCTCTCCATGCGTCCGTCAATCTTGCGTATGAACCCCACCCCCGCACATGTCATACATCCCCACACCATCACCGATCCTTGTCCCCATGGTTTACCGTTAGTTTGATTTGGTTGTGTTGCAGAGTTGTGCCTTCACAAATCCAGGCAAACGCGCGGCCATTGGAGCTGAAGCAGTTGATGCTGGTCCCATTTGACCAGATCACATGCTTTCGAACACTAATTGTCCACCCAGCTTGCGACTCCACGAATTGAAGCCGACCCCTGATTATTTTCCAGAATAGTCTTGGCATCTATGACTGGTGCACCATGACTAGACCCGCAGACGCTAGTGTGTTTTTAATGGTGCAAGGATGCACACTCAACCGTGCAATGTTACCCTCAGTTCCGTGGTGTCTATGCTAGATTTGGCCGCTCTATTCGTGATTTTACCCTACAATGGTACGATGAAGACGATCGGTGATAAGATGGGGCTGACCGGCTAATTGCATCTTTGGCCACACCTCAGCATGGCTAGTCTCAAAGATACCATTCAATCCAAATTCGTCCACGATACTCTAGCCTACGCCCAAAATTTTCGCAATTTTCCTTGTGCTCACCCCCTTAAGCAAAATGGTGGGTCCAGGAAGAGTGCAAGAAGTTCCCTGCCGAGGTTTGTACTAACCTCGTAGGTAATATGCCTAGGAGGTTGCGGGTGGTGATCAAGGCCAAAGGTCGGTGGGCTATGTACCAAATACGCAATTCTGAAGTTTGCTCTCTCTGCTTGGAAATAGGTAATTCAGACGACACGCCGATCCACCGGTGTTCCATGGATCCAAATGTCACTATGATTCGTAATTCATCCAACGGCTTGGGTGCTGCAAGCCATCATGGCCATATGCAGCTGCGTTTTAATTTTGCCCCACCAGTATCACTAAGGAAATGCAAGGCTACCAAATCAGCAAGGGAAACCTCTCCTGTTGCTCCTGATAGTGTAATCTACCCAGCCAGCATGGAGGGGATTACTGCTGCCAAACCACTTTGGGAAACCGCCACAGCAGAGGAAACCGCAATGGCGACCACTGTGGTGGGAGATTCCCCAGCTGCAGAACCCATAATCTCAGCAGAGGAGCGTAAGCTGAAGAGCTGATACAGTCCAAAATGGATTTTGGAGGTCCCTTGGCTGTTGCTGGAGATTGACAAAACACACGCGAAATATGGCATCAAATGTAATGTCTGCGAGAAGTGGGCCGTGGATCGACGAAACACACCACTCGGACGGCTAGGCATATGCGCATGTGATATTCAGCGGTCATGTGCCACGGGCCATCAATGCAGCGACACTTACAAGAATGCAGAGGCTAAAGAAGCCACGGAGAAGCGGGAGGAGGCAATAAAACAGCAGTGGGAGGGCTTTCGGCATGCATGCTCTACATACGGATCGCGTACTTTATTGGATACCATGACATACCAACCAGTAATTATCCCAGCTTGGCGCTGTGGCTGCTGGAGCTAGGATTGGATGATATGCTGAATACAAAAGAGAGTGGGACCAATTATACGACGTAACTGCCTAATCCTATTGCATGCTGGTAGTTTGTTTGGAATTGTACGCATGATAACATGTTGAACTGTGATTCCTCGCATTCCTATCCACACTTGTTCTTTAAATGGGCAGCAGGCCAGTCCCTACACGCTCTAGCAATCCATATGCATGAGCAACAGCACGTTCACATCAAGGGCTGCCCATGGTTGAGTATTTCCCTTGACAAAAGCACAAATTTTGCACTTTTGAACAACCACATGACTACAACTAAGTTCCTTGCCCATCTTCCACTTGAAAGGTGCGTTGCAGCATCCCTGTATGAAGTCTTGATAGCGCACCTTGATGAAAACGGCCAGTATATGAAGAGACAGGTGGGTATAAGCACAGAAGGAGCATCAGTTATGATAGGGGAGAGGAAGGGTCCAGCGCTTGGAGAAACGCTGCCCATGGCTGGTATCATTCCACTGCGCTGCTCACTGGTAAGCTTGGAGACGTGCCCTTTGATTTGCACTGATTTCAAGTTAGAAATTGTAAGAAATAGAGCTGAAAATGATTAATTAGGTAAGGAGCCCAAAGGCTCTATAAGAACATGGCAAGGTGAGAGAGAATGGATGAAGGGGGAATCGGGGGGGATCTCCAGAATCTCCAATTGGATAATCGGATATTGGGGGAATCACAATTGGGTGAGGTTGGGATTTGTGAGTACACCCCGACCCACTAGAACATTCCTATCCTAAACTAGGATATAAAAGTACAAATACAAAAGTGGGATTTGCGATCTATTTCTAACATAACTTACATAACCTTGCCTTGTCCAACCAATGGTATCCTACTGCCAGCATGACACTGTCCATCAACCCAAACTTTATTCCCATCTCACCCTTTTCCCCCAACCTTACATCCAGAGAAGCACTGGCCACAATGGATGTTGCGTCAAAGTTTCCGGATCAGGAAATTGTTGAATTTGTCATCAAGACCACAGCAAAGCAGCTCGGATGGTTCAACGTGCATGGAGAGGTCTTTCTGCACCTGCAGTACGCGATTTGCAAGACCAACCTAGAGGTGTTGGGGATGATCACGATCCAGTGGTTGTCTCGATGGGAGGCAGTCTCCCGTTTCTGTGACATGATGTGAGTTTTTTTTTGCAAGACGGTAGAATCTGCGATAATCTTTCACATTTGATCTGGCTTCGTTTTATCTTTCAAGAAGCATGCAGGGGTTCGAGGGGTTGGATGCAGGGGGAAACACGGTCATTGACAGTGTAGAACTGCTTGATGAGGCAATAGGGGAGGATAGCTTGTGTGGCATATCACTGGAGGAGTGCTTTGCCCTTGGCATGGAGTTGGCCCTCAAGTCGATTGCTGCCCTAGAAACACGACTAAGTTATCTGAAAAAATCTGAGGGGGTTACAGAAAACCAGGTAAAGGGAGGAGTATTGGTATGGGAATCTAGACAAGCTTATTCTCCTCTTTACGAACAAGTTTCCTGGTAACACAGTGATACTTTTAACCGCCCAAGGTGTGACCTCCATTGGCTCTCTTCCTTGCCATTGATTCTGTTTTTTGTGCCTCTACACCTACGCCCTCATTTAACAGGCATCTCAAGTTGTGCATGCAATGCCGACATCGGCATGCTTACCAATATTTTCCAGAATGTAATGCTTCAGCAAGGGCTGCTGTCCTTTTATTCGCACCTTCAATGGGCGTTCCTCACAGCAAGAGGTGTTTCGTAATTCCTTTACTTTGGTGGGTCTCCTGTGCAGTCGCTTCACCAAAAAGTTACTTATGCCGGAGCAGCAGCAGTAGCTGTGCATCATGCCTTCGTCCTGGATTACGGAGCCGATGAAAGCGCACCAAAAGGCGTCACATCTGGCGGAGACATACAAGGAGAGCATGCTGCAAAAACAGATCGTTGTGATACCCCTATGGAAGAAGTAAGAAGCTCAATAACTTTAGGACGTCCGTGGTTAAACTTGACTTCTGTGAAATGTCTGACGGTGGACCAATTTCACTTAGTAGTAAGGCTCCTCCAAGGGCCAATGTGAACCTGCTCATACTTCGCCCAGACGACCTGGTGGAGTGCGGGAGGACAATTGAAAAAACTGCGTCGTGTACAACGACACGAAAGGGGGGCACTCACAATTGTCGGACATGGAATTTGCTAAGAATGTCATAAGTGAGTGGTTTGCAGAAAGGCAGTTCAAGGTGGAATGGGGCGGCGGAAAACAACGGGGCACATCGACACAGCCATGAAGGATATAAAGG
Organism: Closterium sp. NIES-67; assembly: GCA_027943415.1. Taxonomy (NCBI): domain Eukaryota; kingdom Viridiplantae; phylum Streptophyta; class Zygnematophyceae; order Desmidiales; family Closteriaceae; genus Closterium; species Closterium sp. NIES-67. Next base: position 476,582 of record BQMB01001424.1, on the reverse strand, counting down.
AACACCTGGCAGAGATGAATTACAATTAAGAAGAGGTAAGTGTTCATCACCGCAACCTGAGTTTACCAACTCAATATCAGTTGGTTGGGATGAGATGCTGTGATTGGCTAGCAGAGGCGAAAACTGCAGCAATTTCAGAAATTTCATGACTACCATTCGCGACCCCTGTTTCTCCCGTTGTATCAGTGGGATCCTAGAGAGACCCAAGTTTGGGGAGCTTGTATTACAGATGGATCACATGCCCAGGTTAGCAAGCTAAACCCAATCGCGACCAACAGATTCACGCAAATCCATGACACAAAACCAGACAATTCCCAACCAAGAACACACCGGCACAAATTCTAGAATCTCGCCTCCCTGGCTTTTGATCTTGGATAATCAGAAGTCATACTATGCATGTTGCTTAAGGACTTGCCACCTAGAGCATGGTCCTACACATCACGTTACTCCTACAGACTACAAGCATGCTCTCATCGTGTTCAGGGTCCTCAAACTCGGAGTGAGGCTCGTCATTGGAATGAAAGGCGGGAATGCCAGAACTTGGCCCAGCAGATGCAGCACCTACCATGCCCTCAGAGCGCATTGTCTCTCGTGAAGCTGTCAGTGCCAATCTCATTGTTCACATCCACCTCCGGCTCCGCATTGGGCTTGTGCTACATCTTCACTGCAGTCCAGAGCATGGCTGATGTCATAGAAGGCTTTCTGAATCAGAGAAGTAGGAAACGCTTTCCAGGCCTTGGAGATGCACTTGAGGGTCTTTAGATTGGAGGCTGGAGGCTTCTTTAGATTTCCTAAAAAAACCCCAAGACATATAGGATATGAGTGCATGGTTGCAAAAACATGAACACACATGAACCCTCAGATTCGAACTCACCCTTTGGAGTCTTGGCATTGATGCCCATGGTGTTGAACCGGTTTTGGTACTGCAGCCGCATAAACGAAACCATCAGTTAAGGGCATGGGGGAAACAAGATCGAAAACAGTCTATTGCATAAACATAGAGCTAACCCAATAAAGAACGGAAGGGAACTTTCTATCTGTCATCTTCTGTTTGACATTCGTATTGGCATCGAAAGTCAAGTTCAAGCAAGCCTTGAAGCGCTCGGTCCAACGGTGGTGCCCTTTCCAGTCAACGGTGCGATGCCGCACCTTCGTAATCTCCCAACCCCAATTTTTTAGCCTGGAGACCGTGACCAGAGTGCCCACTTCTTGCGCCACGATGACTTTCGTGTATACCTGCAACTCCATGTCACCATACCAAGACTTGTACCCATGGCCGTGAAGGCCCTCAACTCAGCCTCTTGCAGCGTCCATGCATGGATCCGATGCCTATCCTGTTAGCCCCTATCAGAGCAGGAATTACGGTATTTATATCTACTACTGCTATACCTATCGCTGATCGATGAGGGCTTATCGACCCTGCTCAAAAGCGTTACAACTCGTTTCTCTAAGTGATAAATAATTATTCATCGTAGGAATGGTCTCATGGTCGTGTGTCCCTTGAAGAGGTGCAAGTTCAGGGCCCAAAATTAGTTTAGGGGCACCCTTAGGAATTAGGGTGTCTCGTAGATTTCAACCTGACTTCTTGGGTGAAACTTTTTGCGAATGATCAAAATCAGAGTTCTATGGTTTGCCTTGCATGTAGGGCATGGGGGTCCGCTTCTTGCCCAAACCACATAGCAACCCCACCCGCTTCTCCCTCATAGTCAAAACAGCCAATATTGCAATTCAATGGATGTGTGAAGCCACTACTGCCCCCTTCCATTTTCCTAAACCTTTGTAGATTGTCTGCACATCGATTTTGCTGCTCCTCCTTTTCTTGCCATGGAAGAACCAGACGATAATTTGCAGGATGAGGCTGCCATTTTGGATGATGAAGGTGATGGCAAGGCCAACCACCATAACAAGGTGCGCACTGGGCTAGAACTCTTGCGGTTATCACTAACAAGTGCCCAAGATCTTATGTGTAGGCTTGTGGTGATAATACTGCATCGGTCGTTGTTAAAATTGTTGTGATGGTTTCCAAAGGCGCCATTGAGCTTACTGCTTTGCCATCTACAATGATTCCGTCGATTGCAGCCTTCCCATGCGATGTTTGCCAAGCGTGCTGGGCACAATAGGTAGACAATGCTCCCCATCGCCACTCCCACCACCTGCCGACTGCCACAGGAGAAGTTCAAGGGAAATCTAGAGCAGGCGTACGACGCGTACTACAACTCGTAAGTGTTTTCAAGGTGCTCTTGTTTTGACTTGCAGGTATGGCTTTAGCGAGCTGACAAAGGTGACAACAACTTGGCTGCAGACTACTTAAAGCCCACATTCCAAATTGCAAGTCACGTGGTTCACGTTTTACAAACTTGAAATAGCTCTGCCCAGAGGACGTTTTCACGAAACGTGGGTTTTACGTATCTCGCAAAAGTGTCTGATTGGCCAAAAAATTGAAAGAGTGTTTTGCCTGGGCGGACATGCGGCAAATTGAAACAAGTCTTTGCAATTCGTGACTCCCGCAACCAAACCCAGCCCCCGCCCTTGGCTTTTGCTGAGTTAGAGAAACAATTCTCAGTCGTTTGACGTTTGTTGAAATCTAAGCTCTCGCCACTCCCAACCCTTCTCAACAACCCCTGTCAACTTTGTAAAGCCTGAACGGTTTGGGTCATGGGTTTTAACAAGATCACAGGCTGTCTATCCCATTCAGCTGTTACCAAGAACACCTGGATGAGAGAATTCATAAAGATGACGGGGTAAATGTTGGTGCAACCCTATAGCTTGCACTCGGCTTGTCGTCCTTGTTTGTGTGTGTGCATGCATGGCATGGAATGACTTGTGAGTCTATGTCATTGCTATCTAGTGCTTGTGTGTGTGTTTGAATGGTGTATCACAATGTGGTTTGTGTCGGTTAAGACATTAGCGAGTTTTCACAACTCGCATGACAAGTCGTCGTTTGCGTGTAGCATGTGTCTTTCTATTTTGTCGAGTGTGAAGTGTCCATCGCGACGCAGGTGTGTCCAGCAAGCCCTCATCAACTCAAGAAGAACTTATCTTGCAGAATCAAGACCAAGAGCTCAAGATTTCAAGCCCAAGGGAAGTGGATAAATATTAAAATAGTGAAAATAGTAACGCTACTTCATGTAGTCTTACATTTCACTTGGTCCAGCCCCTTGTTGAGTTTGTTTCGAGTCCCTTCGTGGTTGGGGACTCTGTGGTGGTGTACCACCAGCCTGGACCTCGGCTCTTGGGGCTTGTAGAGGCTGAGAACTATCTCAATCTCGATTCTTCTTGCTAAGGTTGTACTTCTAAGACTATAGTGGCTGCTATACCTCCTGCCATTCAAACCACCATAGCATCGTCAAATCTTCATGGAATTTCATGATTCAATTTGCTTCTAAAACACGATAGCAACGCGCTCCATATTCAGTCTACATATCACCGTTTGAGGCACACATCAGATCGGTATCAATATTTGAAGTCGTCTGACGGAAATCCGACTATGCACTCTATCTCTCATTTTAGGCACATCTGAGCCTATTGTGATTATAACAGTAAACACGTCATAGTCCTCGAAACCTTAATCCATGAGAACTGTCTAATCTGTCAATAGAAAGCTATCTTGACAGTTCACAAGCATGACACCACCTCGCTGCTTGCACTCTTGCTCTCCTAGAAGCTATCAACCTCCAGGGATCTCCAAGGTCAGCACCGTCGGCAGTGTGGTCATGCTGGGTATGTGCTATGGAATTGTTTCCCGGCTCCGGCCTTGCATCCCGCATCTAGACTCATGTCACTGCATAACAGACAGAGGTAAGCAGCCGGTATTATTGTGCATGCTTCGTTGTGCATCGCGTGTTTCCTCACGAGTGGGTATTGAATTGCCATTACCTGTGTACAGGTTGGCGCTTGCAAAAGTGGCGGGGCCATGGATCTGGCACTTCCTTGATCACCAGGCGGTTTTCACCTCAACCAAAATCGAGCTCCAATGCATCCATCACATCCAACAGCTCTTACGTGGTGAGGCGATCATCAGGTTGGTCATGATGTTGCATGAGAATACATCGACAAGAGCGTGGCTGTAAGAACTTTTGCAACCCATCCTTGCTGGTCTCACCAAGAGCGACAAGAACGTATATGCCAGCCTCACAGCTATGCTGAATATGCTTGATGGGGCTGGCAAATACCCCAACCTTAGGTGGCGGTGGCCATTCTGCCCCATAGTAGTATAGAGTGTGAATGGAGGTTTCTCGCCATGAGACATGAGAGTATGAAACCATACTGGGAGGAAGTCGTGCTGATATGGAGGGCCTATAATGAGGAAGCCCTTCAGCAACAACCTGTGGCTCAATGCAAGTTAGAGAAAGGAAACAAATTGTTGGAGAGTTGAGGTTGAGGCGATGGTTGACAAGGAAATGTATGCTTTGGCTGATGTAATGATGAGATGTAATTGTTGTGTAATTCGTTGAAATACAAAAATTCAGCCCAATTTTGTGATGTAACTCTGATCGTTCATTACAGATTCTTCAGGTCACTGAAACATCTGCCCTACGGGGGGGGGGGGGGGGGGGGGGGGGAGGCTGATGGATCAGCCTGGTTCAAATGAACCCGGGGGCCTGATAGTGTGCCGGATTATGTAGTATATTTGTGGAATTCTTGGAATGCTTGATTCCTTTTTCCTACTCCAACACTCCCATTCATTGTTGGTTTTTGAGGTTGGTGAAATGCTATGCTATTTTTGTTACAATATCCGTTGATGCTAAGAAATATATGTTTTTTTTAGAATATGGTATGCTATGCTATTTTTGTACATTAAGGTTGGAGCCCCCAAACACTAGGACCATAATTGTGGGAGCAACACAAGTGGGTTCCTCAAGTCACTTGTGGTCCACCATATTTGGACCATCTCCGACTTGTGCTCAACACTTGGAGAAATCCCCCCACCCTTGTAATTGGTCCTCAACCCCCCTTCCCTTCCAACCTTCTCTTCCTAACTCATCTCTCTTCCTATGTAATGCCTTTGCTTCATCAATAAACCAAATTTGTTTTTTATAAGATAGTATAGAGCTACAATGGCCTGCGCCAAATTATAAACCCGATCCTTCCCCTTGCTTCCGACACATCCCCTTCGGATGTGCACCCAATTGCCATCCCCTCTATCATTTCCGCTAGTCTTCTAGCCGAGGTCTCTCATTCTCGCCGTTGTTTTCTCTCTCTTTTTTTGGTGCATTTTCAAACCACCACTGTGTGCCTCTCGTTCTCGCCGTTGCTTGTTCACGGAATTGAGTGACTTCAGGTGCAATAGATAGCTGAAGTATTAAGTTATGGCATCATCGATTTTTATCATGTTTCGCTGACTGGGTTACCGAATATTACTTTCCAAAGGTTGCGAACTATCGTGTATGTCATGGTGATGTGTGTCTAAAAAATTACGCCTCCATAGTGCGAAGCACCATGGATCGCTCGGTCATGCACAGAATCGGGTGATTTTACTTCCATTGAAAAACTGAGGTTGTAAGCTACAATGTATTCTATTTTCATATTGTTTCACCCATCAAATTCCTACGTATCATTTTCAGAGTGTGCCGCAGTTTCCTGGACGTCATAACAAAGTGCTGCTGAAAATTTTACGTCCTAATTTTATTTGATATTAGCCATCGTTCCCCAAAATTCCCTAACCACCGCCATTCACTTTGCCGCCGCCAACTCTCCTAGCTGCCACATCCCGGCGCTGCCCCCTCGTCGCTCGCCCGTGTGCGCTACCCGCATTGTTCCTCGTGCGCCCTGCCCGGCCCATAGCATGAGCTCCATGCTTGCCTGCTCACCTATGCCTGCTCATCGCCGCCTGTCCGTCGCTGCAGTCATCACAGCAGCAGCTCCAGCAGGTAAAGGAGTAGCAGCAACACCAGCCTGAGCAGCAGCAGTAATGCAGCAGCAGCCAGTGGAACAACAAAAGTAGCAGCAGCAGCAGCCGGAGGAGCAGCGGCAGTAGCAACAGTAGCAGCACCAAATGGAAGATAAGCAGCAGTAGCCGCAAACACCCCAGTCCTCCCCTCCTCCTCTTCGAGCCGTCATGGGTGCACCCGCCGACGCTCTCTCCCGGCCACAGGAGGTCTACCCGCCTTCGCTTTCCTCCCTCTCCTCGCCACTAATGGTGGTCTTTCACTTGCCCGCCGACGTCTTGATCCTCAACCACCTCGTCCGCGCTGCCGACAACTCGGCAACTAACTGGTATTCCTTTATCGACAACCTCCACCGCATCCTCTACAGCGCATATGTACTTCCATTTCGCCTCCTAAACATTATGCGGGTATACTGGAGGGGTCACTTGGGGATCCACCGCCTGACCCTGGCGACCCCCTCCCTCTCATTCCCCATCTGGAGAGGAACCCGCCCCCCTCCGTGGTCCCCGTTGGTACCACCACTCGCACCACCACCACTGAAGCTCAGCAGCTCTTCGTCACTTAGCGACTCGACTTACATACTAATAACATGATCGCTCTGGCGGAACACGACCGCCTCGCCACCCTTCTCACCCTGCATGCCGCGTCCACTACTGTTGACTCCGCTCGATTGGCTGGTTCGAGGCCGACAGTCGTGCTACTGTTGCTCTTCTTCTCGACATGTCGTCTGCGCACATGCGCAACGTTCAAGAGCGTTGCATTGTCTGGTGTGCTAGGCACTTGTCATGCTTGTTGAGTCCGCTGCAAACATTTTTTCGGCCAACCCAACATCACCTGCTTTTTAGGGCGTTAGTACTGCAGTCATGCCCAATCTTTTTGCTCTTTTCAACACCTCGTTGGTTACCCCTTGTTAGCATAACCAACAAGGAATTTGGCTCGGCCCAAAATCTTTGCTAGCTGAAGCTAAGCATCCACTTTGCTTGTGGCGGAATGTGCTTAGAGGCATCGTGCACCATGGTTGCCAGTGTTAAGAGCGTGTTCCTGCGAACCTCTTCCCATGCAACCTCTTCCCAGATGCACGCATGACCTTGGAGAGTGTGTTCCGAGGAGCCCTTTGAGGATCTGTTCCCAGGAGTGTGTTCCCAGGAGCATGCCAGCGCTCTCAACCATATATAAATAGCTCGCATCAAAATTTTAATGTTCCAATTCGTGCGCTTCTGTAAATATATTCGCCTGAAAAGAGGTTTTAAAACATGCCCCTGAATCTCGGCAAGCCGAACCTCGCATCGCACCTCGCGGGACCACACTGAAATATTTCATGTCGAAATTTGTGACATCGTAGCGCGCAAGTCAGAGGTTGCGTGGGAAGAGTCTCATAGGAACACGCTCTAAGGCCCCAGGTCCATTGTGACTAATTTGAAGGGGTGGCCTTAAAAGCCCGTGGCTAAAATAGCAATCAAGATTCCTAATTAATTTCCTCTTGAACCTAGCATGTGATTAATATTCATAGTGATTGAAACAGATTGGAAAAGAAATCGTTTTCAACAACTGGAACCTGATCATTGCGGTTTGACGATGTTGGAAATGATGAACAAGAATCTCCAGCAATTTAGGAATGTCGCTAGTTATGCAATACGCGAGTACAGCAACATCGAGGACTGACGAGTCAACCATGCTACAGTACCTTCTGACGGTTGACGCAGTCTGACGACACACGACAGGGGTTGCGAAGGGCAACGGTCACTGGCTGTTGACCTTGCAATGCAGCAGTCAGAAGTGCAAGGGTTGAAGTCCGCACAACAGCAGGGAAACATAACCATCTCGGTGTTACAGTACGGTTGGTTGCCCAAGTCGTGCTCAACGAGTCGTAAAAGGGAATGTGCCCGTATGAATTGCATAGTTAGTTAGACCTTACACATTCTCTTGTAATACTATATAAACCATTGTATCTTCTTGCTATAATCAATTACTTGTTCTCACATGCCAATACAAGGGTTCAACTCGGACTTCTGCTGTGCTACTAAGCACTCTACCTACCCCAGGACTTAGTCTTTGCCAGAGATCCTAGGGCTGTTCACAGCCCAATATGGAATCAGAGCTACTCAAAGACTAGGTTCTTGTTACAAACTCCCTCGGTTGAATTTCTACCACTACAGTTCTCAGAACGCTTGCAAGTTGATAGCATTGCACCATCAATACAAGACATGGCATCATCTAAGGATGGGGGGCCCTCTACTGGATCCCCAGGTCTCGAAGCATCTACACCACTAGTCTCTAAGCTATAGACTGCGGCTCCCATAACCCAAGGCACAACTTTAGGGGCACCCACGCATCAGTTGGCTCCCCCTTCAGACATCGACCCTGACTTCGCGGAGAAGTCAGCACCTGCTCAGTCAACAAACAGCAACAACGTCAGTCGTGTCAACAACGGTGTGGTGCCCATGAGTATCGACAACTCATCCTGCGGAAAAGGCAACCAGCAGCCCGTGCAACATCCACCTTACCAGTCGTCGCCCGGCTCCTTCACCTTCCTGTCGACGCGAGAACCTGTGACACAATCTGAACCAAGTGACAAGCCGTCAGAGATCGTGCACATGCAAGCACAGTTTGCCAACATCCTAAAACTACAGAGTTCCTTCCTCTTCAACGACAAGGACTTCTATACCTGGATTTTTTAGCTCAAATTGATGATGGAGGGCAAGCAGATCTTCAAGTTCTTCACTGGCTCCTGGGCATATCCAGCAAATGGGACTAAGCACGAGAAAAACATTTATACGTATCAATCACTGATGGCGTATACGATCCTTCTTCGCAACCTGGCACCAACATAGCAGCAGAACATAAAAACTTACCGCATCTACGGCAACTCCACCGAACTGGCATACTGTCATCTCAAAAGCATATATCAAGCATCAGATATTGTAACACAAAGCCGACTCATAGCGCAACTCACGATGAGGTTCCAGGCCACAGATTAAGTTGGTAAGCTGCGTATCGCACCGCGAACGGCCACAAAAAATGGGGGGCACTGGCATGGACCATAGAGGTGCAAGCCACCTCCATGATCAGGCCAATGCGCCGCTTAGCTACCCCATTCTACTAGGGTGAATCCGGTAGGGTAAAAGTATGGGTGATGCCCTCCGCGCGGCAGAACGCTCCAAGACGGCCGAAGTCGAAATCACCACCACAGCCGGAGTGAAGGCAGAGCATGGGCAGGGAGTGTTGTGCACGCACAACTCGGAGCCACGGGAGGAGGGCACCTCGGCCTTCCGCTCCTACAGGAACACCATGGTATAGCGCGAGAAGTCATCTACAACAACCAAGAAGCAGCGCTTCCTGTGAGGCCCAAGGATCAGGGTGTTAGAAAGAGAGAATGACTAGAATAGGAAGATACAGGGCAATATAGACTAGTGTGCTATACTCTCTAAGGCACAAACCTGTATAATCTACAGCAACATATAAGTTATGTTTGACACACCCCCTAGACTATATACGGGCAGTGCCTAACAAGGGAGGAAGCAGCTCAGGGCGGTACTACTAGTCCAGCCTCTGAGACAAGGGTCTGAAGACCAGTCAAAAAGGAGTACAGACAAGGCAAGAGAAAGACCAGGGCGGCACTACTAGTCCAGCCACTAGGAGAGGCCACAAGGCCAGTCAGGGTAAAAAATATATATATAGATAAAGGGCAGTACAAAGTCAAGGACCTAGCAAGCGAGAGGCTACAGGAACGAGACCTGGCTGTAAACAGTGCCGCTGATGATCTTTAGGCGCAAGCGCCTTCGTAAAGATATCAGCTGTGTTGGCACCGGAGGCCAAGTGTACTACGCGAGCCTGGCGGCACTGCTGTAGCTCACGCAGGAGGAAGTACCGCAGCTGGATGTGCTTCGCTCTGCCCTCGAGTCGAGGCTCCTGACACAGGAGGATCATGGCCCTGTTGTTAGCGTACAGGACCGGGGCAGAGCTAGGCCGCTCACCTAAGTTAGTGAGCAAGAAGGTCAGCCAGCGGAGCTCCAGTGCCGCCATGGCACCGGCGTGGATCTTAGCCTCACAACAAGACTGGGCAACAGATGAGGAGCGAGTGGTCCTCGACGAGATTGCACCCGAACCAAGGCTAAATCAGTAGCCCTGGGAGGACTTGAGGGTCTGAGCATCATCTGCCCAAGAAGCGTGTGTGTGCCCAGTAAGGACCACAGGCCGGCGTCCTCCCAGCACTAGCCCCATGCCCGATGTACTTGCTAGATAACACAAAACCCTCTTAGCGGCCAACCAGTGCTGAGGTCCGTGTCTACCTGTGGCCACGAAGTAAGCCAGGATGCTGAGAGGGTATGCGAGATCTGGGCGAGTGCATGTCATCAGGTACATGAGGCAACCCACCAGCTATGCGTAAGGACCACTAGGCTCTGCTGACTCCTCAAGAACTGGAGCGGAGAGCCTGTGGTCTAGAGGTAGAGGAGTGGGCTGTGCGGAGGAGAACTGAAGGCCGAACCTCTGAAGGACCTGGCGCACCAAGTGTGACTGAGTCAAAGTGATGGTGCGCACTGATCTGTCCCTGGAGATCTGCAAGCCAAGGTAGTGGCGCAGTTCTCCAAGGTCAGTGCTAGTGTGTCTCTTTAGCAGCTCTGCCTTCACTGAGGCCACTGCGTCCCTGTCTGTAGTGGCAAAGACCAGGTCGTCTACGTAAACAAGGATGTAGAAGGGAGTCTGGCCAGCACGAACGAAGAGCGAGGGGTCTGCAGAGGACGGAAAGAACTGCAGGTCAGCAAGGGTAGCACGCAGCGTGTTGTGCCACTCATGAGGAGCATGGCGCAGGCCGTAGACGGGGCGCCGGAGGAGCCACTGGGTCCCTAGAGGGAAGGTACTAGTGGAGCCTTGAGGGCGGCGCAGATAGACCTGCTCCTGAAGACTGCCCTGAAGAAAAGCAATGGAGAAGTCGAGGGAGTGAAGCTCGTAGTCACGCTGAACTGCCACATGCAGCAGTACCCGAAGAGTAGTCATCTTCGGGGTCGAAGCAAAGGTCGGAAAGAAGTCCACCCCCTCTTGCTGACTGAAACCTCTAGCCACGTAGCGCGCCTTGAACACAAGTGGCTCTCCAGGAGGGCGCTTCGCCTTGAAGAGCCAGCGGCCATCGACTACGTTCACCCCAGGTGGGGGAACTGCGTCGATGTAGGTGCCGGTGGATCTCTAAGTTGCCATCTCCTGCTCCATGGCAGCTATCCACTGAGAGGCCCAGTGTCCCAAAACCGCCTCAGCGTAAGTGCGAGGGGTCGGGATGTCGAAAGCGTCTAGGTCACCCTCTGGGACTAGCAGCATGGAACAGAGATGGGGAGCAGCCTCGGAAAGGAGAGCAAGCTCGTACTGGCTGTCCTCCAGGACGTCACTGCCAAGGGCAGGAGCACCCCCGATAGACGGAGGACAGGCAGGGTTAGAGACCAGAGCAGTGGCATAGTTAAGGCGGCGGCTAGAGGCGAAGTCAGCGACCGCAGTGACAAGAGCGTCAAGGCGCGAAACCGGAATAGACGGGTCGGTAACGAGAGAGGCAAGGACCCGAGGAACAAGAGGACGAGTGGCACGAAGGTAGCTAGACAGAGGCAGGGGCGCAACGACAAGGGAGGATGGCGGAGGCGATGGGAGGAGGGGAGGACGAGACACGTGGGAATGAAGCAACATAGGGTGGGAGCGCGAGACAGGGGAGACAGGGCGAGCACAGGAGGGACGGCACGACCAGACATGTGACGGAGGCGTCGGGTCAGGAGACAGAGGAGAAGACACAAGAGGGGAACGAGGAGGGAGACGAGCCAGGGACGAGTCCGGGGGAGGGAACACAGGGCCGTAGATCGGAAGAGGAGGGGACGGCAAGAGAGGAACAGACGCAGGGTCAGGGGACGGAAGGCCGAGCAGGCGAAGGGCTGACACCGGCGGGGACGGCGGCTGCTGCGGCACAACACCGACGCCAGGGCCGAAAGTGGCTCCACGGCTACCGTCGAAACACTCCACTCCTGCACCCCCAGAAGGAACACCCCCAGAGCCAGAAATCCCTCCAGCACCAGTTCCACTCCCAACTCCAGCACCACCAGAGGCGACGAACGGCTGCGGCTGCAGTGACGGCGGCAGCGGCGGCGACGACTGCTGCGGCAGCGGCGACGACTGCTGCTGCGGCGGCAGAGGAGGAGACACCGGGGGGAGGGGGCAGGCGGCAAGGACTGGGCCGCAGGACCACCAGAGGTAGCAGACTCCTCAACCGGGACAACCGACGGGAGGGGAGTGACATGAGACACACCGGACAGGGCAGGACGCGGGGGGGGCGGGGCTGGGACTACCAGGGACGGGGGAACCAGGAATAGGGGGGGGGTAACCAGGGGACCAGGGTGTGGAAAGCGGTAGTAGAAGGAAACGGACTTGTCAAAGGTAACGTCGCGGGAGTGAAAGAAACGGTGGGACGGCGGGTGGTAGAAGTGCCAATCGGACGAGTCAAGGGGGAAACCAAGGAAGACGCAGGGGATGGTGCGGGCAGTAAGCTTGTCCGTGTCAGAGGCACGAACGTGAGCAAGGCAGCCCCAGACGTGGAACGCAGACGCGGCACCACGAGACCCGGTCCAAAGAAGGGTCGGTGAAACCTGCGGCCGCTGAGGGTGCGGCCACAGGTTAAGCTGGTGAGCAGTGTAGCGAACCGCGAATGGCCACAGAAAATGGGGTGCACCGGCGTGGATCATTGAGGTACGAGCCAACTCCATGATCAAACCGATGCGTCGCTCAGCGGCCCCATTCTGCTGCGGCGAGTCCGGCAGGGTGAACGTCTGGGTGATGCCCTCCGCACGACAGAAGCGACCAATGACACTGGAGGAAAACTCGCCCCCACGGTCAGAGTGAAGACGGAGGACAGGGAGACCGCGGTGGACACGCGCAGAGACTAGCCTGGGGATAAGCACGACAGGCACATCGGCCTTCCTCTCCAAGGGAAAAACCGTGGTGTAGCACGTGTAGTCGTCGACAAGCACGAGGAAGTAGCGCTCGCGACGCGGTCCATGGACGGGGGCGGGGCCCCAGACGTCCATGTGCAAGGTCTGTAGTGGTGCGGTGGTGGAGCGGAAAGAGGAGGAGTGAGGGGCACGGCGGAGCCGACCCTCGACGCAGGGCGTGCATGGTGGTGCTGTGAAGGGGGGCAACTCGGGGAACGACCCTTGGAGATGTAGGACAAGACCGTGCTGTGACATGTGACGCAGACGCAGGAGCGCAGGGTGACCTAGACGGTGGTGACACGGGAGGGTCGGGTGAGTTAGCGACCGACACGAGCAGACCGCTGCAACCTAAGACGAGACAGCTACGTGGGGAGGCGTCCGAACCGGGGGGGGCGCGGTGTCCAGTGTGAACAGGCCAGACACCGGGTCCCGGGGGAACGTAGCAATGAGAGCACCAGTGACCGCCTCAATACAGACTGCAAACCGCTCGTGACCAGGGAACGTAGTGGTGTCGCCAAGGTCCTGGAGGCTGCCAACACCAACTAGGTTCCTGGAAAACGAGGGGACGTGCAAGCCTGTAAGCGAGCCCAAAGGAGCTGCCGGACAGGGAAGGGTGGTAGAACAACGAGCGACGACCGGACCGGAGGAGGGGTCAGCAAGGGAAACCGCAGCAGGAGCAGCAAGCGGGGACAACGTAGTGGAGTCCCGGAAGAATCACCGGGAAGCGCCAGAGTCCAGGGTGAAGGTGAGTGCAGCAGTGGCGGCCGGGGTCAAAGCAGCGACCGAGGAACCTAGGCTAAACAAGGCTGGAGATCCTACGCCTGACCCAACAGGGGGGGCAAGACTAGGCATACCTACACTAGGCAACACGGGGTAGTAAGAACCAGTCACACTTGAGTCAGCAGCATGCAGCACATACAGGGCAGAGCTAAGCTCATCAATGTCCAGATCAAAAATCGGAATACTATGGCGAAGCAAGCTGAACCAGTCGGGGAGGTCGGGCGACGGGCCGAAGCGAAGACGAAACAGGTCGTCAAGGCGACGGAAGCAGCGAACAGGGGAGTGACCGGTCTTACCGCAAACGGAGCCGCGGACCGGTCAGGAGCTGGTACTGGCAGCGCCCGTCACCCGAACTGCCACCCGGGAGCACACCACGCGCACGTCCACCACCACGTCCACCGCCGCCACCAGCGCCAGGCCACCCGGGCGGGAGACCACTCGCTCGCCTCTGCTGCTGCGGCTGGTGCGACTGCTGCGGCTGCTGCGACTGCTGCGGCTGGAGTTGCGGCTGCGGCTGCGGGTGGGGATGGTCCGGCTGCGACGGCTGCAGCTACTGGGATGGCTGCTCGGCTACACCAGGGACAGTCCCCTCCTCTGCGCCATCACCGGGCGCCCCGACTCCACTACCACCTCCACCTGCACCCCCACCCTCTCCGCCGCGCCCAGCCTTGGGGCGGCGACCCTTCCCCGAACGGAACTGCGCTGCAGCAGCAGTCTCAGCCACAGCAGCAGAACCGTCGGAGAAGGTGCACTGGGCAGGGGCACAACCCTAAAAGATAGGGACCGGCACAGTACCGCTAGTCTGGGTGATAGAGCGGTGGCGGGTCTCTATGGCAGACAGGGTGTCGACAAAGTCGGTGAGGGTGAGGTCACCGGGGTGGACGCTAAGGAAGCGGTCGTGGGCGGTGGCAAGACAGTCAGAGAGGCGGGTGGCTAGCAGGTAGAGGGCAGAGCAGAGGGGCGGCTGATGGGCTCTAAGCTGGGTCTCAGTGCAGGCAGAACGCCAGGTCGTGTCTATCGTGCGCAGGTGGGCGGCAAGGTCAGCGACAGTAGGGTAAGACGCAAGGGCGCTCAGATAGTGGGAGGGCATGGCTGATAGCAAGCTGCGCAACAGCGTCACACAACAGCCAGACAGAGCGAGCAAGGGCAGCAGTGGCAGCGGACTCACGCTCAGCAGACGAGGGGTCAGCGGGCAGTGCTGCAGGGGGGTCAGGGCAGGGGAGCGTACTGTCAAGGTGGACAGACAGAGAGTGGCCGTCCTGCCGCTGACCAGTGAGATGGCGGCGGAGGTCAACCAGCCGCGCATCAAACTCAAGCGGCTGACCCTCAGCGTCGAAGCGAAGCACCTTCGCCATCAGGAACGATGCAGAGCAGTGCAGTGCGGTGCGGTGCGGTACTGCATGGTGCAGTGCAGTGCAGAGCGATGCAGTGCAGTGCAGGGTGGTGCAGGGCGGTGCCGTGCGGTGCCGTGCGGTGCTGGGCGGTGGAGTGCGATGCAAAGCGGTGAAGAGCGGCTCCGGGCGGTGCAGGGCAGTGCAGATCCGAGAAGGACGGACCGGGCACGAGTCAAAGACGGGCCGGCGGCGTGGCGAACCCGGGGCCGGCTAGATTAGGGGGGCGGGGCCGATGAGGGACGGGCGCGACGGCCAGGGGGTCCAGCTAGGGGCGGGGGCGAACGGCCAGGGGGCCAGCTAGGAGCGGGCGCGAAACGGCCGGGGCGAGCCAGCTAGGGGCGGGGCACGAGGGCGGCTAGAGCCTAGGGCGGAAGCGCGGGCGGGCGAGAGGAACCTAACCTGCTCTGATACCATGTTAGAAAGAGAGAATGACTAGAATAGGAAGATACAGGGCAATATAGACTAGTGTGCTGTACTCTCTAAGGCACAAACCTGTATAGTCTACAGTAACACATAAGTTATGTTTGACACAGGGTGGGGCGCAGACTTCCATGTGCAGGGTTTGGAGTGGTGCAATGGAGAAAAGGAGGAGTGAGGGGTGGCGTGCACATGGGTGCTACTTAGGTGGGGAGTGCTGGGAGTGATGTGGGGAGACTAGTGACCAGGCTGTGCTGTGCTATATGACGGAGACGCGAGAGGGGATGGTGGCCTAAGCGGCGGTGCCAGAGGAGTGTCGAGTGGGTGAGGGAGCGACAGGAGCAGGACGCGGTGACCTAGGTGGATGCAGCTACCTGGGGGGACTCCATGTGCAGTGTGAAGAGACCTGACGCTGGTTCACAGTCAAAGGTGGCGAGGCGGGTGCCCATGGCTGCGTTCGTACAAATTGCACACCGCGCGTGGCAAGGAAACTTGGTTGTGACACCAAGATGTTGAATACGACTGACAACAACCAGATTCCTGGCAAACCTGGGGATGTCCAGGCCAGTAAGGGAGCCGGACGAGACAGCCAGGCAGGGGAGGGTCGTGGTGCTGTGGACGACGACTATGGCAGATGAGTCTGCTAGGGAGACTGGTACCGGTGCCGGAAGCGATGTGAGAACATTGCGGTCTCGTTAGAAGCTGTGAGATGCTCCACAGTTGAGTGTGAAGGCAAGGGCCGCCGCAGCGGGGGCCAATAGTAGGGAATCCAAGACTACACGTGAAAAAGGAGCCTAGACTTTACACAGCAGGATAATAGGAATCAGCAAGACTAAAATTATCAGAGAACAGAGAAAGCATGGCAGTGCCTATTTGAGCCATTTCCATCTCAAACACCGGGACGCTGCGGAGGAGAAGGGCAGACCAGTCTGGTGGCGACACCAGAGGCCCAAAGTGGCCATGGAACAGGTCGTCTAGGCAGCAATAGCAGTGGGCAGCAGCGCGACCCATGCGCCCTCTGACAGTGCCATGCAGGGGGCCGGTCTGCACCTGGTACGCACAGTGTACCGATCCCCCCATATCCTACGCCACCCTTGCCCACGGAGGAGCCACTCAAACCCCAGGGCACCAACTACCGCCGGGCCCAACCATCAAGGCCCCCACCATGCCCAACACTCCCAAGGCCCACCGGCCGCCACGGCAGCTGCTACTGCTGCTGCTGTGGCGATGATGGCTGCTGCTGCTGAGGCTGCTGCGGCAGCTGCTGCTGCTGCTGCTCCCCCTCCTCCTCCATACCCACCCCTCCGCCAGCACCCGGGGCCCCACCAGCGCCCCCACCGCCCGCCACTGCCAATGCCCCACGCCCATGAGAGCACCACAAATGACCAGAAGAGCGACCGGGTCAGTGACCGCCGCAATGGTCTCAACAATAAATGTGGAAGCAGCAGGGACAGGGAGCTGGGGCGGGGAACTGCCCTGAAATATAGGGACCACCACCGCGCCACTGGTCTGAGCGATGGCATGGAGGCAGGTCTCTATCTGAGTCAGGGAGGTGGAGAAGAGGTCGATAGCATGGTCAGCGAGGTGCCGTGCGAGGAGGGCATCGCGGTGCCAACACAGCTGATATCTTTACTAAGGTGCTTGCACCTAAGCTCATCAGCGGCACTGTTTGCAGCTTGGTCTAGTTCCTGTAGACTCTCACTTGCTAGGACCTTGATTGTGTACTCTTCTTTATATATATATATATATTTCAGACTGGCCTTGTGGCTCCTCTTCCAGTGGCCGGACTAGTAGTGCCGCCCTGGTTTGCTCCTGTCATGCTTGTACTCTTGCTGACTGGTCTTCGGACCTCTGTCTCAGAGGTTGGACTAGTAGTGCCACCCTGAGCTGTGTGCTTCGTGCTCAGTACTAACCCTTATCTAGCCTAGGGGGTGTGTCAACTTATACATACATTTGTATGTATAAGTTATAGGCTAGAATAGGTGTATAATCTTAGAGAGTACAACAGAACCGTATATCTTACTTGTTCTCTCTTGTTTCATTATTCTAGTATTCTAACATTTTATACTATACATGTCAAAGTATATATTTAAATATCTCTTTGTGTAAGCTTGGTAGTTGTGCTACTAACTGAATCCTACTGTAGAGTGGACAACCCCCCTTCTTGTATCTCCTTCTCTTCTAGTCCATTCCTCTTCTCTCTCGTCAATTTCTCCCACCTAAAACCTCACGCCATTTCCATGGCTTCTCTACCTACCTAGCTTCTTTAACATGGTAACAGAGCAGGTTCAACCTGCTGGACCTTCTTCTCTCGCTTCCGACGCGCACTCCTCTCTCTCTCGCGTTGCCATGGCGGCCGCGTCGTGCTGCTGTGGCGGCGTCGTCGTGCCGCCGCCTGCGTCGTGCAGCAGCGGCG
The DNA here is from genome assembly GCA_027943415.1 of Closterium sp. NIES-67. Classification (NCBI taxonomy): domain Eukaryota; kingdom Viridiplantae; phylum Streptophyta; class Zygnematophyceae; order Desmidiales; family Closteriaceae; genus Closterium; species Closterium sp. NIES-67. Next base: position 458,731 of record BQMB01001424.1, on the reverse strand, counting down.
GTCTCGACGCGCTGCCGTGGCAGCCTCGTCGTGCTGTCGCGGCGACGTCGACACGCCAGCGCACGAGCGGCAGCGGGCCGTGCACCGTGTTAGCTGCGTCCAGCCCGCCCGCACGCCAGTAAGCGCCGCACCAGCCATGGCGTCGCGCTGAAGATCCGCCCCCCACTCCTTCCCCTTTCCCCTCCTCCCCACCGCAGCTGCTGGCGACCTCGTGCCGTCCTCCCCCTTGTCGTCGCAGGTTGGGCCACGCCGCCGAGTGCTGCGAGCTCCGCCGCCGCCGCTGTCGTCGAAGCCGCCGCCACCGCCGCTGGCGTTGCTGCCGCCGTCGCCGCCGTTGCAGCCGCTGCCCTCGCTGCCGACGTCGCTGCCTTGCTTGCCGAGGGGTCGACCAGCTGGTCGACGCCACTGCTGCTGCAGGGAATGGGGGTGCAAGGATGTGGGGGTGCTGTGGGTGGGATGGGCTGGTCACTACCAAGCCTAGGGGGCAGGGCCCTAGATTGGTTTTGAGGCTTCCTGATCCATCAGGATTCTCCCTGCAGAAAATTCTGAATTTTCAGGATCCCCTAAAAAAAAATACAGAGCCTGTTAAAGTAGCTCTAGGCTAGGATACTAGGCAGGAACAAGGCTGCCATGAGTGTGGCGGCGGGGTTTAGCTAGGAGCTGGACGAGAGTATCGAGAGAGAAGAGAATTGGATTAGGAAGAGAGGGGAGTACAAGGAGGGGTTTGTACCCCCTACATAAAGGTTCAGTAACAACCTACCAAGCCTATATTAAATTATAACTTACTGTAATCCCCCGGATATAACACCCGCCGGAATAGTCACTCCATGGGTGGTTAATACGGGGGGGAGCTTATGATATGGTGCATTTTTTAGAGTACCCGCTTTTCAGGTGACGAATTTTACATAACACCCTCTTCGTTTTATTCGTTTGAAAACTGAATTTGTTCTTGTATTACAAGGTCCGCTCAGTTGCAAAAAGCGAGCATGATGAAATCGTGCGTCAACAACCGTTAGCACCGGAAAAACCGGGCAGAAATGAATTGTTGGGAATCGAATTGAGGGGAAGGAGGAATCGAATTTTGGGGGAAGGGGGAATCGAAAACGTGGGGGGAAGTGTCAAACATGTTTAGTTATCATGCTTGTATAGACTGTATAGGGTCATCTTCTAGAGAGTACAACTGTTAGGTATATGTTTGTGTACTCTCTCTCTCTATTCATCAATTTCACTGTTTGATATGGTATCACGCGTAGGTAGGATCCCCCCCCCCCCCCTCACGCTTCCGCTCGCCCCCTAGCTGGGCCCCGTCGTGCTCCTAGCCCCGTCGCGACCCTCCCTAGCCCCGTCGCGACCCTCCCTAGCCCCGTCGCGCCCCTTCCTGGGCCCCGTTGCGCCCCTTTCTGGGCCCCGTCGCGCTCCTCCCAGGCCTTGTAGCGCCCCTCCAGGCCCCGTCGCGCCCCTTTCAGGGCTTCGTAGCGCCCCTCCAGGCCCCGTCGCGCCCCTTCCAGGGCCTGGTAGCGCCCCTCCAGGGCCCCGTCGCGCTCCTCCCAGGCCCCGTAGCGCCCCTCCTGGGCCCCATTGCGCTCCTCCCAGGCCCCGTCGCGCCCCTCCCTAGCCCAGTCGCGCTCCTCCCAGGCCCCGTAGCGCCCCTCCTGGGCCCCTTTGCGCTCCTCCCAGGCCCCGTCGCGCCCCTTCCCGGGCTTCGTAGCGCCCCTCCAGGCCCCGTCGCGCCCCTTTCAGGGCTTCGTAGCGCCCCTCCAGGCCCCGTCGCGCCCCTTCCAGGGCCTGGTAGCGCCCCTCCAGGGCCCCGTCGCGCTCCTCCCAGGCCCCGTAGCGCCCCTCCTGGGCCCCATTGCGCTCCTCCCAGGCCCCGTCGCGCCCCTCCCTAGCCCAGTCGCGCTCCTCCCAGGCCCCGTAGCGCCCCTCCTGGGACCCATTGCGCTCCCCCCAGGCCCCGTCGCGCCCCTACCTGGGCTTGGTAACGCCCCTCCAGGCCCCGTCGCGCCCCTACCCATCCCCGTCGCCCCTGCTCGGCCCCGTCGCCCCTGCTCGGCCCCGTCGCCCCTGCTCGGCCCCGTCGCCCCTGCTCGGCCCCGTCGCGGCCTATCGGCCGCGTGGCGCCCGCCCGGCCCCTGTCGCGGCTGCCCGGCCCCTGTCGCACCTGCCCGGCCCCTGCTCGCCCGCCCGGCCCCGTCGCCCCTGCCCGGCCCTGCTGTGGCCTGCCCGGGCCCCGTCCCTGCCGCCCGGCCCCGTCGCAGCCGCCCGGCCCCGTCGCAGCCGCCCGGCCACGTCGCAGCCGCCCGGCCACGTCGCAGCCGCCCGGCCCCGTCGCCCCTGCCCGGCCGTGCTGTGTCCGGCCCGGCCTCGTCCCTGCCGCCCGGCCCCGTCGCAGCCGCCCGGCCCCGTCGCAGCCGCCCGGCCACGTCGCAGCCGCCCGGCCTTGTCGCTGCCGCCCGGCCCCGTCGCCGCCGCCCGGCCCCGTCGCAGCCGCCCGGCCCCGTCGCCGCCGCCCGGCCTTGTCGTGCCTGCCCGGCCCCGACGCACCTGCCCCGGCCCTCCATACTTCCTGGTACTGTCCCCCGTTCCCCGCACCACTTTGCACCCTCCTGCACTTTCCTGCCCCGCCTTGCATCGCATTGCACCTCCCTGGATCGCACTAACCGCACTGCACCGCACTGGACCGCACTGCACCGCACTGGACCGCACTGCACCGCACTGCATCGCACTGCACCGCACTGCACTGTCCTCCACTGCCCCTCATGGCTGCTGAGCTTCGTTTTGATGTTGAGGGTCAGCCTCTGGAGTTCGAGGCGTGGTTGGCTGACCTTCGCCGCCACCTCACTGGCCAGCGGCAGGACGGCCACCCGCTTTCTGCACACCTAGACGGTATGCTCCCCTGCCCTGACCCCCCTGCTGTGCTGCCCGCTGATCCCACGCCCGCTGAGCGCGAGTCCACTGCCGCTGCTGCCCTTGCCCGCTCTGTCTGGCTTTCCCGCGATGCCCTTGCTCAGCTCGCCATTAGCAATGCCCTCCCCCCCACTGAGCGCCCTCGCTTTAGAACCATTCCTACCGCCCAGGCCTACCTCGATGCTGTCATCAAGCGCTATTCTACCCCTCCTGCTGCCTCAGTGGGTCGCCTGATCCTTCCCCTGCTCTTTCCTGACCTGGCGTCTTTCCCCACTGTCTCTGACCTCGCTGCCCACCTGCGCTCGATAGATGAGGCCTGGCGCGCTGCCTGCACTGATGCTCAGCTTAGAGTCCACCAGCCTCCCATGACCTCTACCCTCTACCTCCTTGCCACCCGCCTACCTGACCGCCTTGCCGCCGCCCGCGACCAGTTCCTTAGCATCCACCCTGCTGCTCTCACCCTCACCGACTTTGTTGACACCCTGACTGCCATAGAGACTCGTCACCGCTCCATAGCCCTGGCGAGCGGTACAGTACCGGTCCCTATCTGGTTGTGCCCCCGCTCAGTGTACCTTCTCCGACGGCTCTGTCGCTGTGGCTGAGACTGCTGCTGCAGTGCAGTCCCGCTCGGCGAAGGGCCGCCGCCCCAAGGTTGGGAGCGGCGGAGGCGGCGGGGGTGCGGGTGGGGGTAGTGGTGGAGGCGGGTCGTCCGGTGCCGGTGCGGACGTGGGGACCCTGCCCGGTCCAGCTGCCCCGCTGCCTCCACAGTTGCAGCAGCCGCAGCAGCAGCAGTCGCCGCAGCCGCAGCCTTCGCAGCAGCCGCAGCAGCCGCCGCAGACGAGGCAGGCGAGTACTCTCCCACCTGGGTGGCCTGGAGCTGGTGGTGGTCGTGCGCGTGGTGGTGCACCGGGTGGTGGTTCTGGAGGCGGGCCCTGTCAGTACCAGATCCAGACCGGTCCTCGCCGCGGCTTCGTTTGCGGTAAGATCGGTCATTCTACTCCTCGCTGTTTTCGTCGCCTGGACGACCTGTTCCGCCAGCGCTTTGGCCCGGCGCCCGACCTCCCGGACTGGCACAGCTTGCTTAGGCGTAGCATTAGGATTTTTGACTTGGACATGGATGCCATTGTAGCGGCCTTGCATGTGATGTATGCTGATGACTCTAGTGTGCTACCCTCTTATTACCCCGTGTTGCCTAGTGTAGCGGTGCCTAGCGTAGACTCCCCTGCTGCGTCAGGCGTAGGATCTCCTGCTTTGCTTAGCCTTGGTGCTTCCACCGCTTCACTGCTGCCTCGCGCGACTGCTGCGCTTTCCTTCACCTTGGACTCTGGCGCCTCCCGGTGTTTCTTCCGCGACTCCACGACGCTGACGCCGCTGCCTGTTCCCGCTGCAGTTACTCTTGCTGACCCCTCCGGTGGTCCCGTCGTTGCCCGCAGTTCCACCTCCCTTCCCTGTCCGGCGGTTCCTTCGGGCACTCTCACAGGTCTGCATATCCCCTCGTTCTCCAGGAACCTCGTTGGTGTCGGCTGCCTCCAGGACCTTGGCGTCACCACTACGTTCCCTGGTCACGAGCGGTATGCTGTCTGTACCGAGGCCGCCACTGGTGCCCCCCTTACCACTTTCCCCCGGGACCCGGTGTCCGGCCTGTTCACACTTGACACCGCGCCGTCCCCGGCTGGGTCTTCCCCCCCGGTAGCTGCGTCCACCCAGGTTGCAGCCGCGTGCTCCTGTCGGTCCCTCACTCACCCGACTCTCCTTTGGCACCACCGCCTTGGTCACCCTGCACTCCCACGTCTGCGTCACATGTCCCAGCACGGTCTCGTCCTTGGTCTCCCCGGTTCGTTCCCCGAGTTTCCCTCCTCCCCCGCCCCACCGTGCACGCCTTGTGTCGAGGGCCGGCTCCGCCGTGCCCCTCACTCCTCCTCTTTTCCCCCTACCACCGCACCACTGCAGACTCTGCACATGGACGTCTGGGGCCCAGCCCCGGTCCATGGGCCGCGTCGCGAGCGCTTCTTCCTAGTGCTTGTCGACGACTTCACGCGCTACACCACCGTCTTCCCCCTGGAGCGGAAGGCCGACGTGCCTGACGTTCTCATCCCCTGGCTTGTCTCTGCTCGTGTCCACCGCGGTCTCCCTGCCTTGCGCCTTCACTCCGACCGGGGTGGCGAGTTTGCCTCAGGTGTCCTTGGTCGCTTCTGTCGTGCGGAGGGCATCACCCAGACGTTTACCCTGCCGGACTCCCCGCAGCAGAATGGGGTCGCTGAGCGACGCATCGGTTTGGTCATGGAGGTGGCTCGCACCTCCATGATCCACGCCGGTGCACCCCATTTTCTGTGGCCGTTCGCCGTGCGCTACGCCGCTCACCAGCTTAACCTGTGGCCGCACCCCCAGCGGCCGCAGGTTTCGCCGACCCTTCTGTGGACCGGGTCCCCTGGTGACGCGTCTGCGTTCCGCGTCTGGGGCTGCCTTGCTCACGTTCGTGCCTCTGGCACGGACAAGCTCACTGCCCGCACCCTCCCCTGCGTCTTCCTCGGTTTCCCCCTTGACGCGTCCGACTGGCACTTCTACCACCCGCCGTCTCACCGCTTCTTTCACTCTCGCGACGTCACCTTTGACGAGTCCGTCTCCTTCTACCGCCGCTTTCCCCACCGTGGTCCCCCGGTTACTCCCCCCCTTTTCCTGGTTCCTCCCTCCCTCGTGGTCCCTGCCCCTCCCCCCCCCCGCCCCCCCGTCCGGCCCCCTCTGGTGTGTCTCACGTCACCCCCCTCCCGTCGGTCGTCCCGGTCGACGAGTCTTCTGACTCTGGTAGTCCTCCGGCGCAGTCCTCGCCGTCTGTCCCTCCCCCGGTGTCTCCTCCTCCACCGCCTCCGCAGCCGCCGTCGCCGCAGCTGCTGCAGCCGTCGTCTCCACCGCCGCCGCCGTTGCAGCCGTCGTCTCCGCCGCCGCCGCCGTCGCAGCCGTCGCTGCAGCCGCCGCCGCCGCCGCCGCTGTCGTCGCTGCCGCCGTTTGTGGACTCTGGGGGTGTCCCTTCTGGGGGTGCAGGTGTGGAGGGTTCGGGAGGTAGCCGTCGCGCAGCTTGTGGCCCTGGTGTTGGTGTTGTGTCGCCGCAGCAGCAGTCCCCGCCTGTGTCCGCCCTCCGTCTGCTCGGCCTTCCGTCTCCTGACCCTGCGCCTGTTCCTCTCCTGCCGTCTCCCCCTCTTCCCGTCTACGGCCCCGTGTTCCCTCTGCCAGACTCGTCCCCGGCTCGTCTTCCCCCTCGTTCCCCTCCTGTGTCCCCTCCTCTGTCTCCTGACCCGACGCCGCCCTCACACGTCTGGTCTCGCCGCCCCTCTCGTGCTCGTCCTGTCTCCCCTGTCCCGCGCTCTCACCCTATGTTGCTCCGTTCCCACGCGTCTCGACCTCCCCTCCTCCCGTCTCCTCCTCCGTCTTCTCTTGTCGTTGCGTCTCCTCCTCTGTCCGACTCCTTTCGTGCCGCTCGTCCTCTTGTTCCTCGGGTCCTTGCCTCTCTCGTTACCGACCCGTCTGTTCCCGTGTCGAGTCTTGACGCCCTCGTCGCTGCGGTCGCTGACTTCGCCTCTACCCGCCGCCTTGACTACGCCACCGCTCTGGTCTCTCACCCTGCCAGTCCTCCGTCTGTCGGGGGTGCTCCTGCCCTCGGCAGTGACGTCCTGGAGGACCGCCAGTTTGAGCTTGCTTTCCTGTCCGAGGCTGCTCCCCATCTCTGTTCCATGCTGCTAGTCCCTGAGGGTGACCCAGACGCTTTCGACATCCCGACCCCTCGTACTTACGCTGAGGCGGTTTCGGGACCCTGGGCCTCTCAGTGGATAGCTGCCATGGAGCAGGAGATGGCATCTTGGAGATCCACCGGCACCTTCGTCGACGCAGTTCCCCCACCTGGGGTGAACGTGGTCGATGGCCGTTGGCTCTTCAAGGTGAAGCGCCCTCCTGGAGAGCCGCCTGTCTTCAAGGCGCGCTACGTGGCTAGAGGCTTCAGTCAGCGCGAGGGGGTGGACTTCTTTCAGACTTTCGCTCCTACCCCGAAGATGACTACTCTTCGGGTGCTGCTACACGTAGCGGCTCAGCGTGACTACGAGCTTCACTCCCTCGACTTCTCCACTGCCTTTCTTCAGGGCAGCCTTCACGAGCAGGTCTACCTGCGTCGCCCTCAGGGCTTTACTGGCACCTTCCCCCCTGGGACCCAGTGGCTTCTGCGGCGGCCAGTCTACGGCCTGCGCCAGGCGCCTCGTGAGTGGCACGACACTTTGCGTGCTACCCTTGCTGACCTGCAGTTCTTTCCGTCCTCTGCAGACCCCTCGCTCTTCGTTCGTGCTGGCTCGACTCCGTTCTACATCCTCGTCTACGTAGACGACCTGGTCTTTGCCACTGCTGACAGGGACGCACTGGCCTCCGTGAAGGCAGAGCTGCTGAAGAGACACACCTGCACTGACCTTGGAGAGCTGCGCCGTTACCTTGGCTTGCAGATCTCCAGGGACAGAGCCGCGCGCACCATCACCCTGACTCAGTCACACTTGGTGCGCCAGGTCCTTCAGAGGTTCGGCCTTCAGTTCTCCTCCGCACAGCCCACCCCTCTTCCTCTGGACCACAGACTCTCCGCTCCAGTTCCTGAGGAGTCGGTAGATCCCAGTGGTCCTTACGCTGAGCTAGTGGGTTGCCTCATGTACCTGATGACTTGCACTCGCCCAGATCTCGCATACCCTCTCAGCATCCTGGCTCGTTTCGTGGCCACAGGCAGACACCGACCTCAGCACTGGTCTGCCGCTAAGAGGGTTTTGCGTTATCTTGCAAGTACATCGGGCATGGGGTTAGTGCTAGGCGGACGCAGGCCAGTGGTCCTTACTGGACACACAGACGCTTCTTGGGCAGACGACGCCGAGACGATCAGGTCTTCCCAGGGCTACTGCTTTAGCCTTGGCTCAGGTGCTGTCTCGTGGAGAGCTACCCGCTCCTCGTCTGTTGCCCAGTCCAGCTGTGAGGCTGAGATCTACGCCGGTGCCATGGCGGCACAGGAGCTCCGCTGGCTGACCTTCTTGCTCACTGACTTAGGTGAGCGGCCTAGCTCTGCCCCGGTCCTGTACGCTGACAACAGGGCCATGATCCTCCTGTGTCAGGAGCCTCGACTCGAGGGCAGAGCGAAGCACATCCAGCTGCGGTACTTCCTCCTGCGTGAGCTACAGCAGCGTCGCCAGGCTCGCGTAGTACACTTAGCCTCCGGTGCCAACACAGCTGATATCTTTACGAAGGCGCTTGCGCCTAAAGATCATCAGCGGCACTGTGTACAGCTTGGTCTGGTTCCTGTAGTCTCTCACTTACTCGGGCCTTGACTTTGTACTGCCCTATATATATCTGTGTGTACACTCAGACTGGACTTGTGTCCTCTTACAGTGGTTGGACTAGTAGTGCCGCCCTGTACTAGTTCTTGCCTTGCCTGTACTCCTTCTGACTGGTCTTTTAGACCCTTGTCTCAGAGGCTGGACTAGTAGTGCCACCCTGAGCTGCTTGTCTAGAACATTCCCCTATGCAGTCCAGGGGGTGTGTCAAACATGTTTAGTTATCATGCTTGTATAGACTGTATAGGGTCATCTTCTAGAGAGTACAACTGTTAGGTATATGTTTGTGTACTCTCTCTCTCTATTCATCAATTTCACTGTTTGATAGGAAGGGGGAAGGGAATCGAAAATGTGGGGGGAAGGGGGATTCGAAACTTTCAGGGGGAGGGGGATTCGAAATTGTCAGTGAAGGGGGAATCGAAATTGTCGGTAAAGGGGGAAAATCTCGGGGGGGGCTGAAACCGTTGGGCCAGGGGGTTACGATATTGTGGGGGAGACAGGAAAATCATATTGTTTTTCCTCATTAGCAGCTGCTCCGCACCCTTATGGGCAAATAGGGCATGTTGTTAACGTAGAAACGAATGATTACTAGAGGTGGAAACCTAGAACAAATACTAGTTGGTTGTACTCACTAGAAGCATACCTCAGTCTAGCCTATAACTTCTACATAGATAATATGTATAAGTTGACACACCCCCTAGGCTAGACAAGGGGTGAAACTAAACAAGAAGCAAACAGCTCAGGGCGGCACTACTAGTCCAACCACTGAGGCAGGGGTCTGGAGACCAGTCAGCAAGAATACAACCAAAACTGAAGCAAGCCAGGGTGGCACTACTAGTCCAGCCACTGGAGGTAAGGCCACAAGGCCAGTCTGACAAGCATATATAATAGAGAGTACACAATCAGGATCCTAACAGGGGAGCAGCTACAGGAACAAGACCAAGCTGTACACAGTGCCGCTGATGATCTTTAGGCGCAAGCGCCTTAGTAAAGATATCAGCTGTGTTGGCACCTGAGGCCAAGTGAACTACGCGGGCCTGGCGGCGCTGCTGTAGCTCGCGCAGGAGGAAGTACCGCAGCTGGATATGCTTCGCTCTGCCCTCAAGCCGAGGCTCCTGACACAGGAGTATCATGGCCCTGTTGTCAGCGTACAGGACCGGGGCAGAGCTAGGCCGCTCACCTAAGTCTGTGAGCAAGAAGGTCAGCCAGCGGAGCTCCTGTGCCGCCATGGCACCAGCGTAGATCTCAGCCTCACAGCTAGACTGAGCCACAGACGACGAGCGAGTGGATCTCCAAGAGATAGCACCCGAACCAAGGCTGAAACAGTAGCCCTGCGACGACCTGAGCGTCTCAGCGTCGTCTGCCCAAGAAGCGTCTGTGTGCCCAGTAAGGACCACTGGCCTGCGTCCTCCTAGCACTAACCCCATGCCTGATGTACTAGCAAGATAACGCAAAACCCTCTTAGCGGCAGACCAGTGCTGAGGTCGGTGTCTGCCTGTAGCCACAAAGCGAGCCAGGATGCTGAGAGGGTATGCGAGATCTGGGCGAGTGCAAGTCATCAGGTACATGAGGCAACCCACCAGCTCTGCGTAGGGGCCACTGGGCTCTACTGGCTCCTCAGGAACGGGAGCAGAGAGCCCATGGTCTACGGGTAGAGGTGTGGGCTGTGCAGAGGAGAACTGAAGACCGAACCTCTGAAGGACCTGACGCACCAAGTGTGACTGGGTCATAGTGATGGTGCGTGCTGCTCTGTCCCTAGAGATCTGCAGGCCAAGATAGCGACGCAGCTCTCCAAGGTCAGTGCAGGTGTGTCTCTTCAGCAGCTCAGCCTTCACAGAGGCCAGTGCGTCCCTGTCAGGAGTAGCGAAGACCAGGTCGTCTACGTAGACAAGGATGTAGAACGGAGTCTGGCCGGAACGCACAAACAGTGAAGGGTCAGCAGAGGACGGAAAGAACTGCAGGTCTGCTAACGTGGCACGTAGCGTGTCGTGCCACTCGCGGGGAGCCTGACGCAGGCCGTAGACCGGGCGCCTGAGAAGCCACTGGGTCCCAGGAGGGAAGGTACCAGTGAAGCCCTGTGGTCGGCGCAGGTAGACCTGCTCGTGTAGGCTGCCCTGAAGAAAGGCAGTAGAGAAGTCGAGGGAGTGAAGCTCGTAGTCACGCTGTGCTGCTACGTGTAGCAGCGCCCGAAGAGTGGTCATCTTCGGGGTCGGGGCGAAGGTCTGGAAGAAGTCAACCCCCTCGCGCTGACTGAAACCTCTGGCCACGTAGCGCGCCTTGAAGACAGGCGGCTCTCCAGGGGGGCGCTTCACCTTGAAGAGCCACCGACCATCGACTACGTTCACCCCAGGCGGGGGAACTGCGTCGACGTAAGTGCCGGTGGATCTCCAAGATGCCATCTCCTGCTCCATGGCAGCTATCCACTGAGAGGCCCAAGGTCCCGAGGTGGCCTCAGCGTAGGTGCGAGGGGTCGGGATGTCGAAGGCGTCTGGGTCACCCTCAGGGACTAACAGCATGGAGCAGAGATGGGGAGCAGCCTCGGAAAGGAAAGCCAGCTCGTACTGCCTGTCCTCTAGGACGTCACTGCCAAGGGCAGGAGCACCCCCGACGGACAGAGGACGGGCAGGGTCAGAGACCAGAGCGGTAGCGTAGTCAAGGCGGCGGGTAGAGGCGAAGTCAGCGACAGCAGCGACAAGCGCGTCAAGGCGCGAGACAGGAACAGCAGGGTCGGTAACAAGAGAGGCAAGGACCCGAGGGACAAGGGGACGAGCAGCACGGAGGTAGTCAGAGAACGGAGGAGGTGCAACAGCAAGGGACGAGGGAGGAGGGGACGGGAGGAGGGGAGGACGAGACGAGTGGGAACGGAGCAACATAGGGTGGGTGGGCAGGACAGGAGAGACGGGACGAGCACGGGAGGGACGGCGAGCCCAAACGTGAGACGGAGGGGTAGGGTCAGGGGACAGCGGAGGAGACACAGGAGGGGAACGAGGAGGAAGACGGGCCGGAGACGAGTCTGGCGGCGGGAACACAGGACCGTAGACAGGAAGGTCAGGAGGCGGTGGGGGAGACACCGGCGCGCGGTCCGGGGAGGGAAGGCCGAGCAGGCGGAGAGCGGAAACCGGCGGCGACGGCTGCTGCGGCGGCGACGACGGCTGGGCCGGAACTCTCGGACCAGCAGAGGCAGAACGACCGTCGGCAGAACACTCAACAGCAGCACCCCCAGAACCAGCACCCCCAGAGCGAGAACCCCCTCCAACACCAGCGGCACCCCCAGAAGCCGCAGGACGAACACCCTCCTCCACACCAGCACCCCCAGGGGCCGAGAGCAGCGGCGGCAGTGGCGGCAACGGCTGCGGCGGCGTCGGCGACGACAGCGGCGACGGCTGCGGCGGCAACGGCGACGGCGGCGGCAGCGGGGTCGGCGACTGCGACAGTGGGGGCGGAGGCACCGGGGAAGGGGGACGCTGCAAGGACGGACCGGGGGTACCACCAGAGTCAGCAGACTCCTCAACGGGGACAACCGACGGGAGGGGAGTGACGTGGGAGACACCAGACGGGGCAGGACGAGGCGGGAGAGGGGCAGGGGCTACCGGGGGAGAGGGAGCAAGGAAAAGGGGGGGGGCAACTGGGAGACCTCGGTGAGGGAAGCGGCGGTAGAAGGAGACGGACTCGTCAAAGGTGACGTCACGAGAGTGGAGGAAGCGGTGAGACGGCGGGTGGTAGAAAAGCCAGTCAGACGAGTCCAGGGGGAAACCGAGGAAGACACAGGGGACAGTGCGGGCAGTGAGCTTGTCCGTGCCAGAGGCACGAACGTGAGCAAGGCAGCCCCAGACGTGGAACGCAGACGCGTCACCGGGGGACCCGGTCCAAAGGAGGGTCGGCGAAACCTGCGGCCGCTGGGAGCGTGGCCACAGGTTAAGCTGGTGAGCCGCGTAGCGAACAGCGAACGGCCACAGAAAATGGGGGGCATCGGCATGGATCATGGAGGTACGGGCGACCTCCATGACCAAGCCGATGCGGCGCTCAGCAACCCCATTCTGCTGTGGCGAGTCCGGCAACGTGTACGACTGGGTGATGCCCTCCGCACGACAGAACTGTCCAAGCCGACCAGAGGCGAACTCGCCGCCACGGTCGGAGTGGAGACACAACACGGGGAGACCGCGGTGGAGACGCGCAGCCACAACCCACGGGAGAAGAACGTCGGGCACGTCGGCCTTCCGCTCCAGGGGAAACACCGTGGTGTAGCGCGTGTAGTCGTCGACGAGCACAAGGAAGTAGCGCTCACCGCGCGGTCCGGGGACGGGGGCAGGGCCCCAAACGTCCAAGTGCAGGGTCTGAAGGGGGGCAGTAGCAGGACGCAGCGAGGAGGAGTGAGGAGCACGGCGGAGCCGACCCTCGACGCAAGGCGTGCACGGTGGCGCAGTCGAGGGAGGAAGGGCAGGGAGCGACGCGGGGAGACCTAAGACAAGACCGTGCTGGGACATGTGACGCAGACGCGGGAGAGCAGGGTGACCTAAGCGGTGGTGCCAGAGAAGGGAGGGGTGAGTGAGGGACCGACACGAGCAAGCTGCAGCGACCTGGGAGGACGCACCAACCGGGGGGGAAGCGGTGTGTAGGGTAAACAGACCGGACACCGGGTCCCGGGGGAACGTCGCAAGGGGGGAACCTGAGACAGCCTCAGAACAGACAGCGAACCGCTCGTGCCCGGGGAACGTGGTGGTGACGCCGAGGTCCTGGAGACAGCCGACACCAACCAGGTTCCTGGAGAACGAGGGAACGTGGAGGCCAGTAAGGGAGTCCGAGGGAACTGCCGGACAAGGAAGGGACGTAGAACTGCGCGCGACGACCGGACCCGCAGAGGGGTCAGCGAGAGAGACAACAGCAGGTGCAGCAAGCGGCGTGAGCGTGGAACGGTCGCGGAAGAAGCAGGCAGAAGCACCAGAGTCGAGAGTGAAGGACAGCGACGCAGTGGCGGAGGCCGGGGACGGAGCCGGTGCAGCGACTAGACTAGGCAACCTAGGCAGTCCTACGCCTGTCGCAGCAGGGGAAGCTAAGCTACACAAGGGTGAAACACCTAAACTAGAGTACACAGGGTAGTAAGATCCAGCAACACTAGAAGCGTCAGCATACAAAGCATGCAAAGCTGCACCTATCTGATCCATGTCTAACTCAAAGATCGGCACGCCCTGGCGGAGTAGGCTGTGCCAGTCAGGGAGGTCCGGGGCCGGGCCAAAGCGACGACGAAAAAGATCGTCGAGGCGGCGGAAACAGCGGGCGGTCGGGTGCGGGCGGCGGCACAGAGTGCCGCGGAGAGGCCCGGTCTGAAGCTGGTACTGGCAGGTCACAGCACTGGAGCCGCTGGTAGACGCCAAGCTGCGCGGGCCGCCACCACGGCCACCGCCTCCGGAGGTGCCGGGCCAACCAGGCGGGAGACGAGCCCACGGCTGCGGCGGGTGCTGCTGGGACGGCGGCTGCGGCTGGGGCTGGTCCTGCTGCTGCTGGGGCTGCTGCTCCTGCCCACCGGTGGTAGTCCCCTCAGGCGGACTACCGTCACCACCACCACGACCACTACCACCTGCGTCACCACCCCTACCTCCCTGGCGGCCACGGCCACCGCGACGCGAGCGCTGCTGCGGGTGGACAGCAGCAGCCGTCTCGGTAAGATGGGTCGCCGTGGCGACCGCAGCCGAAACGTCAGTGAACGTGCACTGGGATGGGGCACAGCCGTGAAAGATAGAGACTGCCGGCGCACCGCTCGACTGAGCGATAGTGCGCTGGCGAGTCTCGATCTCAGTGAGGGTGTCGACAAAGGCGGTCAGGGTGAGGTCACCCGGGTGCTGGCTAAGAAAGTGGTCGCGAGCACTAGCGAGGCGGTCTGGCAGGCGCATAGCGATAAAATAGAGCGTCATGCAGAAAGGAGGGGGGAGCGCAGTGAGCTGGGCAGCAGTGCTGGCAGTGCGATAGCGAGTCTCTAGGGCACGCAAATGAGTGGCAAAGTCTGCGACAGTAGGGAAGGCAGCCAGGTCTGGGAACAGCATCGGAAAGAGCAAGCGGCCAGCAGAAGCGGAGGCAGGGGTGGAATAGCGAGCAATAACGGCGTCTAAATAAGCTTTGGCCGTTTCAACAGTAGCAAAACGCGAGCGCTCAGACACAGGGAGGGCGTGACTAATAGCAACCTGAGCTACTGCATCGCGTGAGTCCCAGACCGCACAGGCCAGCGCAGCAGTAGAGAAAGCCTCACGGTCATCAGAGGAGGGGTCAGCAGGGAGGGGAGTAGGTGCAGGGGGACGGGGGAGCAAGCCATCAGCATGGACAACCAGAGAGTGGCCATCCTGGCGCTGACCTGTAAGCTGGCGGCGGAGATCGGAGAGCCAGGCGGCGAAGTCAACCGCGTGGCCCTCAGCGTCCAGGCGGAGCACAAAGTCAGCCATCGTGCAGGGTCAGCGGCACAGCTCCTCAGCGACACAGCGGCACAGCAGCACAGCTCCTCAGCGGCACAGGAGCACAGCGGCGCGGGGACACGGCGGCAGCACTCTCCAGTAGGGCAGCAGCTAGGCGTCCCAGCGCAGGCGAGCAGAAGACACAGGGCCCGAGAGGACACGGCAGGCCGAGCAGGGGAGGCGGGCAGGTGCTCTGGGGCCGGGCTGGTGCTGGGAGGGGCCAGGCTGGTGCTGCTGGGGCCGGTCGGGCACGAGGAGGGGCCGGGCAGCGCTGAGGAGAGGCCGGGCGGCGCTAGGAAGGGGCCGGGCGGCACTAGGAGGAGGCCGAGCGGCACTAGGAGGCCAGGCAGGCGAGCGCTAACAGCAGGCGCGACAGGGGCCAGCGGGCGCGACGAGGCCTAAGGGGCGCGACGGGGCCCAGCGGGCACGACGGGGCTCAGGGGGGGCGCGACGGGGCCGGGGAGGCGCGACGGGGACCAGCGGGCACGACGGGGCCCAGGGGGGCCGCGACGGGGCCTAACGGGCGCGACGGGGCCCAGGGGGGGGCGCGACGGGGCCTAGCAGGCGCGACGGGGCCTAGGAAGCGCGAAGGGGCCCAGCGGGTGCGACGGGGCCTAGGAGGCGCGACAGGGCCCAGCGGGCGCGACGGTGCCCAGAGGGGGCGCGACGGGGCCTAGGAGGCGCGACGGGGCCCAGCGGGCACGACAGGGCCTAGGAGGGGCGCGACGGGGCCGAACGGGCGCGACGGGGCCCAGAGGGGGGGGACGCGACGGGGCTTAGGAGGCGCGACGATGCCTAGGAGGCACGACGGGGCTCAGCGGGCTCGACGGGGCCCATGGGGGGCGCGACGGGGCCTAGGAGGCGCAACGGGGCCCAGCGGGGGCGCGTTAGGGCCTAGGGGTCGCGACGGGGCCCAGCAGGCGCGACGGGGCCCAGGGGGAGCGCGACGGGGCCTAGGAGGCGCGATGGGGCCCAGCGGGCACGACGGGGCCCAGGGGGGGCGCGACGGGGCCTAACGAGCGCGACGGGGCCCAGGGGGGGCGCGACGGGGCCTAGGGGGCGCGACGGGGCCTAGGAGGCGCGACGGGCGGAAGCGGTAGGCGGGGGGATCCTAACCTAAGCGTGATACCATGTTAACGTAGAAACGAATGATTACTAGAGGTGGAAACCTAGAACAAATACTAGTTGGTTGTACTCACTAGAAGCATACCTCAGTCTAGCCTATAACTTCTACATAGATAATATGTATAAGTTGACACATGTAACACTCGAATTCATTTTGCATTTTACATAACACATGGGCGTTATATTTTTCCGGGCCACTGTTAACACCCACTCATTTTTTTAGTGAATTTTCATATCCACCATAGGGTGTTATATCCGGGGGATTACGGTATATAATTTGAACAGAGCCGTCCGAATTACTTAAAAAAAAAAAAAACTGATTTTTCAATCTTTCTATATTATAGTTCATGATTTTTGTGTGTTCAAGTCTTGGTTTTTGGGGGTGCTGGGAATTCGTAGCGAATTCGCGCGTGTGTGGCGAGATTGGGGGATGGGCAGGAAACGACAATTGGTGGGGGGGAGAGGGGGGAAGGGCTGAATAGGGGGGGAGGCGGCGAGATTGCAGGGGCGGAGGGAATCTCGTCCCTCGCAGAGCCCTAGGGCAAGCGCACATCAAGCAAATTCGGCCAAGGGCCAGCAATTGCCCTCACACAGTCCTCCTCAGCACACCTCCCTCACATGACCTCCAACATACAGCGCGGAGATTTTTTTTACCAAGGGCCAATCAGCGCCCTCACACAGCCTCGGGGGGTGAGGGAAGGAGGGGGGGGAGTGTCAACTTATACATATTATCTATGTAGAAGTTATAGGCTAGACTGAGGTATGCTTCTAGTGAGTACAACCAACTAGTATTTGTTCTAGGTTTCCACCTCTAGTAATCATTCGTTTCTACGTTAACATGGTATCACGCTTAGGTTAGGATCCCCCCGCCTACCGCTTCCGCCCGTCGCGCCTCCTAGGCCCCGTCGCGCCCCCTAGGCCCCGTCGCGCCCCCCCTGGGCCCCGTCGCGCTCGTTAGGCCCCGTCGCGCCCCCCCTGGGCCCCGTCGTGCCCGCTGGGCCCCGTCGCGCCTCCTAGGCCCCGTCGCGCTCCCCCTGGGCCCCGTCGCGCCCACTGGGTCCCGTCGCGACCCCTAGGCCCTAACGCGCCCCCGCTGGGCCCCGTTGCGCCTCCTAGGCCCCGTCGCGCCCCCCATGGGCCCCGTCGAGCCCGCTGAGCCCCGTCGTGCCTCCTAGGCATCGTCGCGCCTCCTAAGCCCCGTCGCGTCCCCCCCCTCTGGGCCCCGTCGCGCCCGTTCGGCCCCGTCGCGCCCCTCCTAGGCCCCGTCGCGCCCGCTGGGCCCCTTCGCGCTTCCTAGGCCCCGTCGCGCCTGCTAGGCCCCGTCGCGCCCCCCTTGGGCCCCGTCGCGCCCGTTAGGCCCTGTCGCGGCCCCCCTGGGCCCCGTCGTGCCCGCTGGTCCCCGTCGCGCCTCCTCGGCCCCGTCGCGCCCCCCCTGGGCCCCGTCGTGCCCGCTGGGCCCCGTCGCGCCCCTTAGGCCCCGTCGCGCCCGCTGGCCCCTGTCGCGCCTGCTGTTAGCGCTCGCCCGCCTGGCCTCCTCCTAGTGCCGCTCGGCCTCCTCCTAGTGCCGCCCGGCCTCCTCCTAGTGCCGCCCGGCCTCCTCCTAGTGCCGCCCGGCCCCTTCCTAGCGCCGCCCGGCCTCTCCTCAGCGCTGCCCGGCCCCTCCTCGTGCCCGACCGGCCCCAGCAGCACCAGCCTGGCCCCTCCCAGCACCAGCCCGGCCCTAGAGCACCTGCCCGCCTCCCCTGCTCGGCCTGCCGTGTCCTCTCGGGCCCTGTGTCTTCTGCTCGCCTGCGCTGGGACGCCTAGCTGCTGCCCTACTGGAGAGTGCTGCCGCCGTGTCCCCGCGCCGCTGTGCTCCTGTGCCGCTGAGGAGCTGTGCTGCTGTGCCGCTGTGTCGCTGAGGAGCTGTGCCGCTGACCCTGCACGATGGCTGACTTTGTGCTCCGCCTGGACGCTGAGGGCCACGCGGTTGACTTCGCCGCCTGGCTCTCCGATCTTCGCCGCCAGCTTACAGGTCAGCGCCAGGATGGCCACTCTCTGGTTGTCCATGCTGATGGCTTGCTCCCCCGTCCCCCTGCACCTACTCCCCTCCCTGCTGACCCCTCCTCTGATGACCGTGAGGCTTTCTCTACTGCTGCGCTAGCCTGTGCGGTCTGGGACTCACGCGATGCAGTAGCTCAGGTTGCTATTAGTCACGCCCTCCCTGTGTCTGAGCGCTCGCGTTTTGCTACTGTTGAAACGGCCAAAGCTTATTTGGACGCCGTTATTGCTCGCTATTCCACCCCTGCCTCCGCTTCTGCTGGCCGCTTGCTCTTTCCGATGCTGTTCCCAGACCTGGCTGCCTTCCCTACTGTCGCAGATTTTGCCACTCATTTGCGTGCCCTAGAGACTCGCTATCGCACTGCCAGCACTGCTGCCCAGCTCACTGCGCTCCCCCCTCCTTTCTGCATGACGCTCTATTTTATCGCTATGCGCCTGCCAGACCGCCTCGCTAGTGCTCGCGACCACTTTCTTAGCCAGCACCCGGGTGACCTCACCCTGACCGCCTTTGTCGACACCCTCACTGAGATCGAGACTCGCCAGCGCACTATCGCTCAGTCGAGCGGTGCGCCGGCAGTCTCTATCTTTCACGGTTGTGCCCCATCCCCGTGCACGTTCACTGACGTTTCGGCTGCGGTCGCCACGGCGACCCCTCTTACCGAGACGGCTGCTGCTGTCCACCCGCAGCAGCGCTCGCGTCGCGGTGGCCGTGGCCGCCAGGGAGGTAGGGGTGGTGACGCAGGTGGTAGTGGTCGTGGTGGTGGTGACGGTAGTCCGCCAGAGGGGACTACCACCGGTGGGCAGGAGCAGCAGTCCCAGCAGCAGCACGACCAGCCCCAGCCGCAGCCGCCGTCCCAGCAGCACCCGCCGCAGCCGTGGGCTCGTCTCCCGCCTGGTTGGCCCGGCACCTCCGGAGGCGGTGGCCGTGGTGGCGGCCCGCGCAGCTTGGCGTCTACCAGCGGCTCCAGTGCTGTGACCTGCCAGTACCAGCTTCAGACCGGGCCTCTCCGCGGCACTCTGTGCCGCCGCCCGCACCCGACCGCCCGCTGTTTCCGCCGCCTCGACGATCTTTTTCGTCGTCGCTTTGGCCCGGCCCCGGACCTCCCTGACTGGCACAGCCTACTCCGCCAGGGCGTGCCGATCTTTGAGTTAGACATGGATCAGATAGGTGCAGCTTTGCATGCTTTGTATGCTGACGCTTCTAGTGTTGCTGGATCTTACTACCCTGTGTACTCTAGTTTAGGTGTTTCACCCTTGTGTAGCTTAGCTTCCCCTGCTGCGACAGGCGTAGGACTGCCTAGGTTGCCTAGTCTAGTCGCTGCACCGGCTCCGTCCGCGGCCTCCGCCACTGCGTCGCTGTCCTTCACTCTCGACTCTGGTGCTTCTGCCTGCTTCTTCCGCGACCGTTCCACGCTCACGCCGCTTGCTGCACCTGCTGTTGTCTCTCTCGCTGACCCCTCTGCGGGTCCGGTCGTCGCGCGCAGTTCTACGTCCCTTCCTTGTCCGGCAGTTCCCTCGGACTCCCTTACTGGCCTCCACGTTCCCTCGTTCTCCAGGAACCTGGTTGGTGTCGGCTGTCTCCAGGACCTCGGCGTCACCACCACGTTCCCCGGGCACGAGCGGTTCGCTGTCTGTTCTGAGGCTGTCTCAGGTTCCCCCCTTGCGACGTTCCCCCGGGACCCGGTGTCCGGTCTGTTTACCCTACACACCGCTTCCCCCCCGGTTGGTGCGTCCTCCCAGGTCGCTGCAGCTTGCTCGTGTCGGTCCCTCACTCACCCCTCCCTTCTCTGGCACCACCGCTTAGGTCACCCTGCTCTCCCGCGTCTGCGTCACATGTCCCAGCACGGTCTTGTCTTAGGTCTCCCCGCGTCGCTCCCTGCCCTTCCTCCCTCGACTGCGCCACCGTGCACGCCTTGCGTCGAGGGTCGGCTCCGCCGTGCTCCTCACTCCTCCTCGCTGCGTCCTGCTACTGCCCCCCTTCAGACCCTGCACTTGGACGTTTGGGGCCCTGCCCCCGTCCCCGGACCGCGCGGTGAGCGCTACTTCCTTGTGCTCGTTGACGACTACACGCGCTACACCACGGTGTTTCCCCTGGAGCGGAAGGCCGACGTGCCCGACGTTCTTCTCCCGTGGGTTGTAGCTGCGCGTCTCCACCGCGGTCTCCCCGTGTTGTGTCTCCACTCCGACCGTGGCGGCGAGTTCGCCTCTGGTCGGCTTGGACAGTTCTGTCGTGCGGAGGGCATCACCCAGTCGTACACGTTGCCGGACTCGCCACAGCAGAATGGGGTTGCTGAGCGCCGCATCGGTTTGGTCATGGAGGTCGCCCGTACCTCCATGATCCATGCCGATGCCCCCCATTTTCTGTGGCCGTTCGCTGTTCGCTACGCGGCTCACCAGCTTAACCTGTGGCCACGCTCCCAGCGGCCGCAGGTTTCGCCGACCCTCCTTTGGACCGGGTCCCCCGGTGACGCGTCTGCGTTCCACGTCTGGGGCTGCCTTGCTCACGTTCGTGCCTCTGGCACGGACAAGCTCACTGCCCGCACTGTCCCCTGTGTCTTCCTCGGTTTCCCCCTGGACTCGTCTGACTGGCTTTTCTACCACCCGCCGTCTCACCGCTTCCTCCACTCTCGTGACGTCACCTTTGACGAGTCCGTCTCCTTCTACCGCCGCTTCCCTCACCGAGGTCTCCCAGTTGCCCCCCCCCTTTTCCTTGCTCCCTCTCCCCCGGTAGCCCCTGCCCCTCTCCCGCCTCGTCCTGCCCCGTCTGGTGTCTCCCACGTCACTCCCCTCCCGTCGGTTGTCCCCGTTGAGGAGTCTGCTGACTCTGGTGGTACCCCCGGTCCGTCCTTGCCGCGTCCCCCTTCCCCAGTGCCTCCGCCCCCACTGTCGCAGTCGCCGACCCCGCTGCCGCCGCCGTCGCCGTCGCCGCCGCTGCTCTCGGCCCCTGGGGGTGCTGGTGTGGAGGAGGGTGTTCGTCCTGCGGCTTCTGGGGGTGCCGCTGGTGTTGGAGGGGGTTCTCGCTCTGGGGGTGCTGGTTCTGGGGGTGCTGCTGTTGAGTGTTCTGCCGACGGTCGTTCTGCCTCTGCTGGTCCGAGAGTTCCGGCCCAGCCGTCGTCGCCGCCGCAGCAGCCGTCGCCGCCGGTTTCCGCTCTCCGCCTGCTCGGCCTTCCCTCCCCGGACCGCGCGCCGGTGTCTCCCCCACCGCCTCCTGACCTTCCTGTCTACGGTCCTGTGTTCCCGCCGCCAGACTCGTCTCCGGCCCGTCTTCCTCCTCGTTCCCCTCCTGTGTCTCCTCCGCTGTCCCCTGACCCTACCCCTCCGTCTCACGTTTGGGCTCGCCGTCCCTCCCGTGCTCGTCCCGTCTCTCCTGTCCTGCCCACCCACCCTATGTTGCTCCGTTCCCACTCGTCTCGTCCTCCCCTCCTCCCGTCCCCTCCTCCCTCGTCCCTTGCTGTTGCACCTCCTCCGTTCTCTGACTACCTCCGTGCTGCTCGTCCCCTTGTCCCTCGGGTCCTTGCCTCTCTTGTTACCGACCCTGCTGTTCCTGTCTCGCGCCTTGACGCGCTTGTCGCTGCTGTCGCTGACTTCGCTTCTACCCGCCGCCTTGACTACGCTACCGCTCTGGTCTCTGACCCTGCCCGTCCTCTGTCCGTCGGGGGTGCTCCTGCCCTTGGCAGTGACGTCCTAGAGGACAGGCAGTACGAGCTGGCTTTCCTTTCCGAGGCTGCTCCCCATCTCTGCTCCATGCTGTTAGTCCCTGAGGGTGACCCAGACGCCTTCGACATCCCGACCCCTCGCACCTACGCTGAGGCCACCTCGGGACCTTGGGCCTCTCAGTGGATAGCTGCCATGGAGCAGGAGATGGCATCTTGGAGATCCACCGGCACTTACGTCGACGCAGTTCCCCCGCCTGGGGTGAACGTAGTCGATGGTCGGTGGCTCTTCAAGGTGAAGCGCCCCCCTGGAGAGCCGCCTGTCTTCAAGGCGCGCTACGTGGCCAGAGGTTTCAGTCAGCGCGAGGGGGTTGACTTCTTCCAGACCTTCGCCCCGACCCCGAAGATGACCACTCTTCGGGCGCTGCTACACGTAGCAGCACAGCGTGACTACGAGCTTCACTCTCTCGACTTCTCTACTGCCTTTCTTCAGGGCAGCCTACACGAGCAGGTCTACCTGCGCCGACCACAGGGCTTCACTGGTACCTTCCCTCCTGGGACCCAATGGCTTCTCAGGCGCCCGGTCTACGGCCTGCGTCAGGCTCCCCGCGAGTGGCACGACACGCTACGTGCCACGTTAGCAGACCTGCAGTTCTTTCCGTCCTCTGCTGACCCTTCACTGTTTGTGCGTTCCGGCCAGACTCCGTTCTACATCCTTGTCTACGTAGACGACCTGGTCTTCGCTACTCCTGACAGGGACGCACTGGCCTCTGTGAAGGCTGAGCTGCTGAAGAGACACACCTGCACTGACCTTGGAGAGCTGCGTCGCTATCTTGGCCTGCAGATCTCTAGGGACAGAGCAGCACGCACCATCACTCTGACCCAGTCACACTTGGTGCGTCAGGTCCTTCAGAGGTTCGGTCTTCAGTTCTCCTCCGCACAGCCCACACCTCTACCCGTAGACCATGGGCTCTCTGCTCCCGTTCCTGAGGAGCCAGTAGAGCCCAGTGGCCCCTACGCAGAGCTGGTGGGTTGCCTCATGTATCTGATGACTTGCACTCGCCCAGATCTCGCATACCCTCTCAGCATCCTGGCTCGCTTTGTGGCTACAGGCAGACACCGACCTCAGCACTGGTCTGCCGCTAAGAGGGTTTTGCGTTATCTTGCTAGTACATCAGGCATGGGGTTAGTGCTAGGAGGACGCAGGCCAGTGGTCCTTACTGGGCACACAGACGCTTCTTGGGCAGACGACGCTGAGACGCTCAGGTCGTCGCAGGGCTACTGTTTTAGCCTTGGTTCGGGTGCTATCTCTTGGAGATCCACTCGCTCGTCGTCTGTGGCTCAGTCTAGCTGTGAGGCTGAGATCTACGCTGGTGCCATGGCGGCACAGGAGCTCCGCTGGCTGACCTTCTTGCTCACAGACTTAGGTGAGCGGCCTAGCTCTGCCCCGGTCCTGTACGCTGACAACAGGGCCATGATACTCCTGTGTCAGGAGCCTCGGCTTGAGGGCAGAGCGAAGCATATCCAGCTGCGGTACTTCCTCCTGCGCGAGCTACAGCAGCGCCGCCAGGCCCGCGTAGTTCACTTGGCCTCAGGTGCCAACACAGCTGATATCTTTACTAAGGCGCTTGCGCCTAAAGATCATCAGCGGCACTGTGTACAGCTTGGTCTTGTTCCTATAGCTGCTCCCCTGTTAGGATCCTGATTGTGTACTCTCTATTATATATGCTTGTCAGACTGACCTTGTGGCCTTACCTCCAGTGGCTGGACTAGTAGTGCCACCCTGGCTTGCTTTAGTTTTGGTTGTATTCTTGCTGACTGGTCTCCAGACCCCTGCCTCAGTGGTTGGACTAGTAGTGCCGCCCTGAGCTGTTTGCTTCTTGTTTAGTTTCACCCCTTGTCTAGCCTAGGGGGTGTGTCAACTTATACATATTATCTATGTAGAAGTTATAGGCTAGACTGAGGTATGCTTCTAGTGAGTACAACCAACTAGTATTTGTTCTAGGTTTCCACCTCTAGTAATCATTCGTTTCTACGTTAACAGGGAGAACCTCGAAATTCTTGACTGCCCCCCTTAGACACGCTTTTGGAAAGGACTAAGACCCGCTACAATGCTGAGAAATTCAGGATTCGCTAAGAAGCCTTGCTGAGCGATCAGAGTTTACCCTTACAGAAAGCCTGAAAAAACAGGGTGTGTCATGTACAAAACCCTGCGCGATCAGGGTAAGTACCGAGAAACTCCCTGTTTTTTTCCTGAATCAGGACAAATTTCCTGACTTCCGGGGGCCTGCTAGGGGGTGTGTCAAAGTATATATTTAAGTATATCTTTGTGTAAACTTGGTAGTTGTGCTACTTACTGAATCCTACTGTAGAGGGGACAACCCCCTTGGTATCTCCTCTTCTCGTCCATTCCTCCTCTCTCGTCAATTTCTCCCACCTAAACCCTCACGCCATTTCCATGGCTTATCTACCTACCTACCTAGCAACCTAGCTTCTTTGACAATGCCCGGGGTGTTATATCCGGGGGATTACGGTACTTTTGTGCTTCTCAAGCGAAAGGGCCATATACTAAAAGCAGCCTGGTGTTTAAGGGCCTGGTAATTTATGCCTGGTAACACAAGCTGTGGTATATAACGGGGAATACAGCAAGCTGATTCTGTTGGTGATGACTTGGCCGGCAGTGGCGTGATGAAAGCACAGCATTTAGGGACAAGCCAGGGCAGTGGTGATTAGGAGAGATTGGATGAGCCGCGGCCCTTGAGCACATACTTGCGCAGGCCTGGTAGATGCACGTCACAGAGGTACGAGTGCCAGTCAATGGCCCGCAGGTCAAAGTCAAACTGCCGCTGCTCCTCCTCAGACATGAGCGAGAAGAGGCGCTCTGTGTTGGATGCATCAAACCTGGACACACGCATGGGCAAGGGGGCGAAAGAGAAGATGCATGATTGGTTCCAAGTGACTTTGGCGATGGACGTCCTGATGGAAGCCACCAGTCTAAAATAAAGCAGAGCAAAATACAATGGGACAAACGGCCAGGTAGAATGAAGAGAAGGAAGGGGAAGCGAGGGTAGCAGCGGTTGGAGGCAGCACCTGGCGGCATAGAAGGTGTAGGGCTCGTATAGCTTGGCCAGGTAGCTGAGCTGCTGCGCTGTCTTGAGCAGCAGGTTGTTGCGGCGCTCTGAGAGGGATGAGCTCCAAGGGGACAGCTTCGCCAGCTGCACATACACAGGGCACGCGGTGGGAGAAAGAAAGCCTGCAAGCTTGCATTTTCTTGCATTCTCGCCACCTGTGCTCTATTGGTTCTCTACTAGTATCCTTTCCTCTTTCAGCTATCCAATGCATGCCATGCACAATCATCTACTCACTCGCATCTGCGTGTCCACCTCGTGTGCAGGTGCTACACCCGGTGTGGTGGTATGTGTGTGCGTACCTGCAGCGGCAGCTGGTACTTGAGCCACACGTCCAGCATGAAGAGCCGTGGGTGGCGGAACACCTGCATGCGCTGCACGGCCACAGCGGAGCCGTCGCGCTGCAGCATGGGCGCCACCGCAAAGTGGTCCGACGTGGCGTCCGCCACCACCTGGATGCCCAGGGGGTTGGCCACGCTCGTGGCCACGTGGTACACAGCGACCGGCGCCCCTGGCCCCACAGAGGCGGTGTGTGTGGCGATGGCGAGCACGGCGTTGATGACCATGTCGCACGGCACCTGCAGGGGGGGCGCGCAATGGCAAAACACGGCATCAGTGGAGCAACGCACCGACACCTTTGAATGACCATGAGAAGAGATACTTGCGCAATATGTTTGACGATGGCAACTGCATGCTGCTAGGGCGGAACGTAAGGTGAGTGCAGAAATCGAGGTGGTGAATTGGGTGGCGCAACGGAAAAGCTCCATGCCCAGGCACTGCATGGTGTCACAACATGCAGCAAGTCTAGCGCTGGCTGTATAGTACCATATCGAGAACACCATCTGGGTTTGCCAAAAACCCGGCCATCTGTCCTTTCCCGTACGCCAGCAAGATGGGATCTGCCATACTGCGCACACAAGAAACGGCCAAGTGGATTTGTGGGTGACAGGATGGCAGCAAGGCGGGGATGGGTGAAGCAGGGAGCAGGTGCAGCAAGAGCATGAATGTTCACGGACCAGGCAAGCAGCCTACGGCTAGAGCACTCTCCGCATGTACTGCTACCAATCTCGGCGGCTGTTTCTGAGCCCTACGCGCGCATTCTGACCCAGAGCCCCGGGCAGCGGCACTCACCGCATGCCCTCCATCCACCCTGCCATGGGCTCGCGCAGGCAGCTCTCCACAATGGAGGGGCGCACTATGGCGAGCGGCAGGTGGGTGCGCGCGCGCGTGAGCACCATTTCGCCCATGGCCTTGGTGAACACGTACGTGTCCTGCCACCCGCACTGCTGCGCCCTGCCACGCACAGGGCACACACGAGCGGAGGGAGCACAACACCATGGTGGGCACAGGTGCTGCTGCGCGTCAGCTGCCAAGGACAACTTGGGTGCAGTACAGCGTGGGCATGTGGCCAGGACAAGCGCACAGCGCGCACACCTGCGCATGCCCAGCTCAACCATGTGCTTCTGCACCGCCGCCTGCACGTCTTCCCCACTCAACCCTGCAGCCTCCGCAGTTGCCTGGGCCGCCGCCCTCTCGTGCTCCGCCAGGGCGATCTCCGTCGCCACGTCCACGCGCACCTGCGCCCCCCCGGCACCGGCCTGTGCGTGCTGCAGCTCCGCTGCGATGGTGGCGCCATACTCGAACGCCCTCTCCATGCTGCGCCCACGCCGCTTGCCGTTCACAAACGCTGCTCAGGCAAGCACACAGCTCACACCGCCATTCAGACCAGTGCAAGACGGATGGGGATATGGGCATGTGCTGTCTCCTTGGCGCGCGTGAATGGCAGGCGAGCACGAGCACAAGCAGCACGAGTGGAGGCGGCGTGAGAGCGATGGGGGAGAGCAGCTTTGCACCTGTGGAGATGTGCAGCAGCAGCTGGAGGTTGCGGCACGAGTCGGCGAGGTCCAGCAGGCGGCGAGGCCCCTGCGTGTTGATGTTGAGCGCCACGTCGTACCTGCACGCGCAGCCACACGGCGGAGGGCAAGGGGTGCGCGCATGGCCACGGGTTGACAGAGAGGGTTCTTAGACAAGGCGGTGAGTGCGAGGGGGAGAGGAGATGGGCAGGGGGGAAAAGGGCGAGTTGGGAGGGAAAAGGAAAGGGGAAGGAAAAGAGATGAGGGTGCGGCAAGTGAGATACCGAAAGGTGAAGAGGCAATGAGAAGTTCCGGGACGCGAAGTACCTTTCATCGAACGTGGTGGTGGCGGCGGAGTTGACGAGCACCTGCACCTTGCTGCTCAGCTCCTCGCGCACTGCCGCCGACACCCCAAGCCCCTCGCGCGAGATGTCGCCCTCCACGGCGCGCAGCTTGGCCGCCATGAAGCGCTCGTACGCGGTGCCGTGCTGCGCGCGCACGTGCGCAAAGATGGGGCTGCCCACCAGCTGCGGGGGCGCGCAGGATGGCGAGGCCGGGGGAGAGCGCACGCACGAGGGGGAGACACGAGGACGTGCGGCAGCGAGGGCCAAGGAAAGGACTGAGCGAGGGCCAAGGAAAGGACTGAGCGAGGGCCAAGGAAAGGACTGAGCGAGGGCGGTGAGCGAGGCCGCGGGGGGCACAAAGATGAAAGAGAGGGCAGCTGGTAGGCGGGCGAGAAGCGTGTGCTTCTGTAAGAGGGCGGCGGCAAGCGCCGTTAGGCTGCAAGATGCAATCGCAAGGAATATGGCCCGGGCTCGTGCGAGCGAGAGGAGTGGGTCGAGCTTCTGGTTGGTTTGCAGGGGAAGTGGTGGAGTTGAATGTGCCGTGGGGCGACCACGGAGACACACTCAATGGACTGCTCCTCTCGTTTGATCTCGACTGTAAATCTTTGAATGAAAGTTGTGTGAATTTCCCAGCAGGTCAGAGAGGCTATATCTACCTGGCAATCATGCTTTCGAGGCCAGCCATACGAGAGCGGGGGAGCCCTAGAGCAGCAAGCGCGGGGCGGGGCGGGCGCGGAATGGGTACCTGCGCGAGGCGCTGCTCGGCGGGTTGGTCGGCGCGCGGCTGGATGAAGAGGTACAGGCGGCCCACGTCCGGCTGCTCGCGCAGGATCTTCTCCACCAGCGCTGCCGCGCGCACGCCGCGTCGGGACAGAGGGAAGGAGCGGAGGGGGGGGAGAAAAGAGGGGGGGGAAGAGGATGGGGAGGTGGAGGTGGAGGTTCGGTGGGAGATAAGCATGGCAATGTGGAGCGGGGGCAGCGCGGGGGCGATGTGGGCACGCGCGTGCGGTGCTTACGAGCGCGCGAGGCGGTACTACCTTTGGCGAGGAAGCCGGTGGCGCCGGTGACGAGGACGTGCTTGCCGCGCAGGAACTCCACGATGCCCAGCCCCCTGCCCTCACTCGCCCCCGCACCCAGCTCGCGCGCACCGCCCTTGTCGGGCTGCTCCTCCTGCCACCTCGCCTCTGGCCGGGCTAGCACCGCCACGCCGTTACCGCTGCTCCCATCGCCGGGCATCGAGGCAGCCGCATTGGCGAAATCACGGTTGTCCGGCGCGACGCGCCCGTTGGCTGGCGACCCCCCCGCGGAGCCGCGGCGTGGATCGAGACCAGCGGCAGCCGGTTGCTGGTCGACTTGCGTCGACGAGTCACAGCGCGCCACGCTTCGTCGGGTGGCGCACTGCCCGCGGCAGCGAAACGGGGCTGGCGGAAGGCGATGGGCGAGCGATCCGCTGGTGACCGCCTGCGAGGCGCTCACCCGCTGCACCAGCACTCGCTGCGCTCGAGGCTCGTCGCGACTGGTAGGGGTTCTGCAGTCTGACGTGGCAGGAGAATTGATCACAGATATGTGCAATCGAGCGGCAACGCCAGCACGGAGGGCCATGTCCGTCTTGGAGGGGCAAGAGTCTCACTAGGTGAGGGGGCTGCTGAATTGGTATTAGTGGAGTTGGCTGCAAGTGCGTTCAGTCGGGACACCAACGATCTGAACGCCGTTTGGGTGGAGGGAGGAGCGGGATCAAATCGGGGTTTCGAAGGAGCGGCCTTGCAGGAGGGGGAGGGGCGGGGCGGGGTGGGGTGCGTGCATGACCTGGAAAGGGGCCCCTCCCATTGGCGGCTGGGCTGCCCTGCCAACTTTGTGGCTCACGTCGCGCTGGAGGCTCCCGTCTGTCACCACGCCAGAGTGGGGGGAGTGCCTCCGGCTCTCACGAAACCTTCCCCAAACCAAACTCGGGGCCATGAACACCAGGTAATGAGCCCGCTGACACGTGTCGTCCGATGCAACCCCATTACCCGAGATTCCATCCACCTGGCATCAATTCCGGAACAGCTGTTCTCTTTATAGTCAACGCAGCGGTAGCAGTCTGAATAAATAGCAAAACTCTTTTTAATCGCAATGCGAATGTTAAGTATTTAAATCTGCACAATGAGGCATGAACCAAACCACACTCTAAATTTATGCCTTAAACGTACTTTAAAATAAACCATACCATAACAACAAAATGGGAAAATGTATTATATTGATTATGACCTTGAACGAAAAAAAACAAAACAAAACAAAAAACAAAAAAAAACATTTAGAGCGTGTTCCTACAAGCCTCTTCCCAGGCAACCTATTCCCAGACTCACGCGCGACCTTGAGAGCGTGTTCCCAGGACCACTTTTCGGAATACTTCCGTTTCATATTTGCGTTCCATCGCGCTCAACCACATACAACCAGCGGGCGTAAAAAATTTAATGTGCAGATTCGCGCTGAAAATCTGCTCGTCTGAAAAGAGGTTTTCAAACACGCCCCTGAATCTCGGGAAGCCAAATCTCACTTTGCACTTCGCGGAATCGCATTGAAACATTTCGCGTCAAAACTTGCGACACTGAAGCACGCGAGTCTGGGAAGAGGTTGCTTGGGAACACGCTCTTAGATATATCGCAGAATGTTACTGGATGGATGTGTTTTGTGTTATGATATAGGAAGTGCCAATGTACTATAACATTAGAATACAAGGTCGCTATTGTAATGAAGGCACAAGGTTATATAGGGGTTGGCGTGCTAGGGTGATAACCTCGGAATGTGGGTAGGTTCGGCAATGTGGCGACAGTGCCGGACGCGACTCGAGAAAGGGTTGGGCCGATAAATGAAGCCGAACGTGACGAGTCGAGGAGTTCGGGTGTACACACGCGCTAGCGTACGACTCAGTAAGGAATGGAAATTCCTTACACTACCCCCCCCTCCTAAACGAGACCGCGGGCATCGGAAACATTCCGACGCTGATAATACGCTGTTAGAATCGGGTGTGATTCTGGCTTAGCGAGTGGCACCCAGCTGTCATCTTCTGACGTGCGATCGTGCCAACGGACGAGAAAATCAAGCATCCGACGGTTCAGCTGCGTCGTGACTCGATGGCCGAGAATTTTCAAGGGCTCAGTCGTCGGTTCCTGCATGGGCATCAGCTGCGGTACACCGCGTTGGCGTGCCAATTCCGACGAACTGGAGAGTAAGGGCCGTAAGAGGCTGACGTGGAAAGCCGGGTGGTGACGCCAGTCAGCCGGGAGTCAGAAGTGAGCTGTGACAGGTGTCACCATACTGGTCACTTGAAAAGGCCCACAGAATCCGGATCGGAGCTTGCTCGGGATCGGCAGCCGCAAATTGCGAGTGTTGAGTAGGACGAGATCTCCCACTTTGTACATGACGTCACGTCGATGTCGATCGGCTTGACGGCTTGCGACCAGGTTGGCTTTCCTGATTGCCTCAGCTGCTTTTTCTCTGGCGGCGAGAATGTCTTCAGCAAATTTCTGGGTCCGGAGCACGGGTGTCTCGATGTTCAGGGTAGAGGGTACCACTAGTTGACGAAAAATGGGGACTGATGGGTTGTGGCGGAGGGCGCGATATTATACGGGAATTCCAGCAGCGGAAGGAATTTCTCCCATGTCTGTGGGTCAGCACAGGTAGTCCGAATGAGTTGCTCCATAGTTTGCTTGACTCGTTTGGTCTGCCCGTCGGTCTGTGAATGGTAGGCGGAGGAAAACTGTAGTTCGGTGCCGAACTGGTCCCATAGGTGGCGCCAGAAATTCGATGTGAATTTCGGGTCTTGGTCTGAAATAATTGCGGTAGGCAGTCCGTGTAGTCGAATGACAATGGCGATGAACAATTGGGTAGTTTGCTCAGCTGTAATTGTCTGTTGGCAGGCGATGAAGTGCGCCATTTTCGTGAGTCGGTCAACGACCACGAGGATGGCGTCGTTTCCGTTGGGACCGGCTAGCAGTCCTATCACGTAGTCCATCGTGATGTGTTGCCAGGGTCGCTCGGGCGGATCCAACGGCTGTAGTAGTCCGGCTGCTCGCTGATGGGAGGATTTCATGATCTGGCAGGCGGTGCAGGAGGACACGTACTTGCGCACGTCGTCGGCCATGTTTGGCCAATAATAGTTGCGCTGCAACGTCTTCATAGTTTTGTCAACTCCGAAATGCCTGGAGGTAGGGTTGTCGTGGGATTCCTGTATTAAAAGGGTACGAAGTAAATCGTAGCCGTGCGCACCCAGATGCGAGAAGTATCGCGCTGATTAAAATAGTGTCTGGTGGCGGTGGTATGCTGTTGATGGATAGCAGAGCGGAAGAAAGGGTTGATTTTGTAGCCGTGGGTAAATAGTCCGGTAAGTAGTGGGCTGGTGTGGGCGACTAGTATGGCGGCGGTATGGGCAGTGGGTCGAGTCAGGGCATCGGCAATATTGTTGGCGCCCCGTTTGTAGGTGATGGAGTAGTGGAAATTCGACTCGAGGAAATCGAGCCACCGGATCTGTCGCGGGTTGAAATTCGGTTGGGCTCGCAGGTACTGTAAGGATTTGTGGTCGGTCCGAACCGTGACGTCAGCGCCTGTCAGGTAGCATCGCCAGGTCTTGAACGCGTGGACGATCACCAGCATTTCCTTGTCGTGTACCGTATAGTTTTTCTCCGCGCCCTGTAGCTTCCGTGATTCGTAGGCGACCGGCTGTAATCCGTCGCCAAAATCTTGTAGGAGAACTGCACCGATGGCGATGTCGCTGGCGTCGGTGATGACTTTGTATGGACGGTCAGGATTGGAGATGCGAAGAACGGGTGGCGACGTGAGGGCGATCTTCAGTTGGTCGAATGCAGGTTTCTGCTTCTCTCCCCACAAAAAACAATCGTGATCCTTGAGTCGGTCAGTTAGCGGGGCAGATAACCCGGCCATATTAGGTATAAATCGGCGGACGTAGTTGACGAAACCCAAAAAACTCTGCAGCTTCTTTAGGTTGGTTGGCGGCTTCCACTCCTGTATGGTCTTGATTTTCTTGGGGTCGATTTTCACTCCTTCGGTAGAAACGACGTGGCCCAAAAACTCCAACTCCTGCTTAAGAAAGTCGCACTTAGACCCTTTCGTGATGAGGCGATTCTAGTGCAACAGCATGAAGACTGAATCAAGATCCGGTAAGTGCTGCTCCCTGTGTAGATTAGTATGTCGTAGAGGTAGATAATTACGCAATTATCCAAGAGTTCCCTGAAAATGCCGTTCATGGTCACCTAGAAGGTCAAGGGCGCGTTCGTGAGGCCAAAAGGCATCACCAAGTATTCGTAGCTGCCGTAGCGGATGCGAAAGGCGATTTTGAGACAATCTTCGGCGGCGACGCGAATTTGATGGTAACCTCCTCGCAAGTCAATTTTCGAGAAGAACTTGGCTCCACGAAGTTGGTCGAGTAGTCGTCGGCTCGCGGGATCGGGTAACGCGACTTGATTGTGATCCTGTTGAGCGCGCGGTAGTCGATGCACATGCAGAATCCTCCATCCTTTTTCGGTGTGAACAGTATCGGGGGGTTTATGGGGCCGGATAAATCCCTTCATCAGAAGGTAATCCAGCTGCTGCTGCAATTCTTCCAGTTCTGGTTGGCTGAGCCGAAATTGTCGCTGTACCGTTGGTTGGGCACCTGGTTCCAGCTCGATGCGATGGTCTTTTGGTCGGCTCAGCGGAAGTCCAGCTGGCAGGTCGTCCGGGAAAATCTCGAGGTATTTTCGAATCAGGTCCGCTAAATCCGGAGGAACGGCTTCGCACCGCTTCGCGATCTTCGACTGTTGTCATTGACGTCACCTCGCGAAGATCAACGGTGTACGCTGCAGCTCCCACTTTTGTCGCGCGCTTGACAGTTATCGCATGGACTTGGGTGCTTCGCATGTGAGGTCCCGTCCATTTCAGTAGCTCGTGGGGGATCCCATCGAGTTTTATGTTTCAGCCGCCCGTCGTCCAGTCGATCTTCGTGTTGTACTGTTGCAGGCAATCCCGTCCCAGCAACACGTCGCACCCGTCGAGTGTAGTCGCTGTGAGAAATAGAGTTGAAATAATTGATTAGGTAAGGAGCCCAAGGCTCTAGAAGTTCATGGCAAGGTAAGGGAGAATGGATGAAGGGGGAATCGGAGGGAATCCCCATTGGGATCCCTGGAATCTCCAATTGGGTAATTGGAGATTGGGAGGATCACAATTGGGTGAGGTTGGGATTTTGTGAGTACACCCCAACCCACTAGAACATTCCTAACCTAAACTAGGATATAAAAGTACAAATACAAAAGTAGGATTTGCGAGGAGGACTTCCTTCACCTTGTTGTGCCACTCACGAGGAGCCTGCTTGAGGCCATACACTGGGCGCTTCAGCTTCCATACTGTGTTGGCAGGATAAGTGCCAGGAAACCCTGATGGGCGTTCCATGTGAACATCATCCTTGAGCTGGCCTTGGAGAAAAGCGGAGGAGGCGTCCATGGACTTGATCCCGAAGTTGCCGCGAGCGGCTATATCAAGAAGCTTGGCCGTGGGCGAGAATGTTTCGAAGAAGTCGAGATACTCCTTCTGGGTGAAACCCTTTGCCACGTATCGTGCCTTGAACAGTGGAGCTTCGCCTGGGAGTTGTTTGACTCGGAAGATCAATTTTCCGCCAACGATGTTAACACCGGAAGGGGGAACGACATCGTCAAAGCTGTTGTTGCGAATGAACGACTCGTTCTCCACATCCATTGCTGCCTTCCACTCCTTCTTATAAGGCCCCGAGAGAGCTTCCTCTTTTGTGCGAGGAGTCGGAATGGTCGGGTTCTCGGTAAAGTTGAGGGAAGGGCAGTGAGTAATGTCTGGGAAGATGTGAGAGAGAAATTGGCAGACCGCGTGGAGAAGGCGGCTGGTCCCCAGGCGAGAGGCGGAGCCGATCCCTTGGAACGAGTGCGTCTAGAGACCGGAGACGAAGGCGGCTGGGCGCTTCCGGTAGGAGACTAGTGAGCCAGGCTCAACACGTGGGGAAGGCGGAGCA
Source organism: Closterium sp. NIES-67 (assembly GCA_027943415.1). Lineage (NCBI taxonomy): Eukaryota > Viridiplantae > Streptophyta > Zygnematophyceae > Desmidiales > Closteriaceae > Closterium > Closterium sp. NIES-67. Next base: position 424,884 of record BQMB01001424.1, on the reverse strand, counting down.
GGAGGAGGTGCCGCTCCGGAGGATACCGGGGAGGCCGGGTGAGACACGCCAGACGGAGAAGGCCCCGCAGAAGGGGCAGCGGGCGGAGGTGGGGCATTGAAGTCTGCCCATACAAGCGTTGGGGGAGGTGGAGGAGGCTCGCCCGTGGTCGCAGAGTGGAAGGGGCGTGTCTCATCGAAGATGACATCACGGCTGCAAATAAGCTGCCTGGTGATGGGGTTGAGGAATGAGTAGTATGGGGAATCGGAGTTGTGCCCGAGGTACATGCAGGTCAGGGTTTTGGGACCAAGCTTGCCACCTTGCTTCCTGCGCGTATGGGGGCTTAGCAACACATACACGGTACACCATCAGACGCGTAGAGAGCGGGCGGAGGGCGTGGCTTCAAGCCAGAGAGTGGTAGGTGTGGTGTCGGGCCGGTGGGGATGCGGATAAAGATTTTAGAGGAGAGCCGTATGGAAGAGGGCATATTCCCAGAGTGACCGTGGTGCGTTGGCGTGACTGAGGAGGCAGCGAGCGATTTGAACCAAGGTGTGGTTACGGCTCTTTGCAATGCCGTTCTGCTGCGGGCTTTCGAGGAGCGTGAAGGTTTGCCGAATCCCTTGGGCCGCGTAGAAGTTATCGAGTTTGCCATTGCGAAATTCTCCCCCGCCATCAGAATGGAGGCACTTCAAAGGAGTGCCGAACGTGACTTGAGCCTGGCGCACCCATGCCATGATGCCATCAGGTGCCTCCGCCTTGGTATGCAGGAGGTGCACGAAAACATACCGCGAGTGGTCATCGACTAGTGCAAGAAAGTATCGATGACCGCCACGGGATGCGACTGGATTTGGGCCCCAGACATCCATGTGCACTAGGTCCAGCGGAGCAGCTGCGACGGATGGGGAGGAAGGGTGCGGCTGTTGCCTAAGCTTGCTTTTGGTGCAGTCCAGGCAGGTGGGTGCAGGTGAGTCTGTTGGTGGAGGAAGCGCCGACGGGAGGCCAAGAAGAAGTTTCTTGGAAGCGATGTCAGCAAGCGTACGGAAGTTGGGGTGACCCAAGCGATGATGGTAGAGGATGGTTGGGTTGGCGAAGCTGCGACAGGAACACGGAGTGGTGTTGGCAGCTTGCGCTTGGGAGAGGGCGGCGAGAGGTGCAGGTGAACGTAGCGTGTAGAGCTTGCTGCTGTTGAGTGTGAAGCGTGCTAGGAGCTTGTTAAACTCCCCTCGCGAAATCGCCTCCACGAACGTCTCGCGTCAAATCAAGAGCAGGTACACAGATTGAAGCGGAGCGGAGCTGGTTGCAGAGCTGGTTGCGGAGCTGGTTGCAGTGCTGTGTAGCTGTGGGACAGGGCCTAGGGGTGTGTTAAGGGGTTTGTGGGTCCGGGGTTAGACATAGGCTCAGATTCAGTTTCAATTCGGCGTTTTAACGAATTTTCGCCGACGCCATTTCCTACTTAGCGGCATTTTGATACAGCCGTCAGAGTGATTTTCAGCAATTCTCGTCGACCAATTTCCAGAAGTGCCGCGCTGCACACCGACAATGGCTTACTCAACCACTTCACTCGCCAACCCGATCCCGCTCCTTCGTCTCGAGCCGGACGGTACATGCTCCAACTACAAGGCTTGGCGCTATGGTGTCGACAAGCACCTCCTCAGTCGCGAGGTGAAGGGGCTCGAGCTCACCGACGTCCTTCTCAATGTCGGTGACGGCAAAGAGCCTCCTAAACCCGAGAGGTCCGCCGATCCAGCTAATGCCGCCGCCGAAGCATTTTATGCTGCTGCACTACTCAAGTACAAGAATTGGGAGAAGGCCGATGGTGCGGTCATTAGTGTCTTCATGGGCACCACTCCTCCTGAACTCGTCGAAACCTACCACAACTACCCGTCTGCCAACGCCATTTGGCTCTACCTCGAAGATCGCTTCGTGAACAAGACTGCAGTGGGAGTTGCTATACGCATCCCCCACATGTTCCAAGTGCGGCTCGAGGACTTGCCAGGCATGGCGGACTATGTCACCAAGGTGCAGTCCATTCATGGTGAACTCAAACAGTTGGGGATAGTCTTCTCCAAGCAAGCCCCTGCAGCCGCTCTCCTAGTCGGCCTCACTCCGGTATACGAAGTCACACGCAAGATGCTCTTGGGCCTTGCTCCTGCAGACCTCACATTTGCCAAGGTCTCATCCGCGCTCCTTTTTGCCGAAAAGGACAATAGCGCTCAAGCCAAGGCCAATGCAATCCGCGCTCCCGTGCCTCAAGCCTATGCCGCTTCGGTGCCATTCCAGCGCAACCGCTTCCCCCCGTGTCCCTACGTCATCAAGCGCGGCCCTCGTGCTGGCCTGGTGTGTGGCGGCACCAACCACGCCCTTGCCTCCTGCTTTAAGAAGAAGGATGACGAGTGGTATGCAGTCAATGGGACCGCCTCCAAGCCGCCAAGCTGGTTGGTCAATCGTGCTCCTCGCCAAGTCAATCAAGTCGAAGCGCAGGAATCCGTGCAGGCTGCTGTGGCTGCACCTACTGATGTGCGCCTCAACATGTTGTTCCCTGGCACTGCCATGATTAATGAGACGATTTCACAGTATCCTGGCTCACAAAGCACCTCAGCCACAATAGAGTTCACCCTCGACAGTGGGGCCACTCACACGGTTCTCAAGGAAGAACACTCCTTCAAGCCATACGAGACACCAATCCGTCTACTTGGATCAGACTCCAGTTTCACAACACACGCCAAGGGCTCCTCCACAGTTCCGTGCCCAGCTTTTCCTTCGGGCAGTGTGACTGGCTTGTGTGTTCCCACACTACGCCACAATCTCGTGGCCCAACACGAGCTCCAACGGGCAGGCGTCACCACGATCTTCCCAGCACACTCGGATCACTGTGACCTCTTCGACCCTAAGTCCAACAAGCTTCTAGCACGCTTCACACTCAACAGTAGCAAGCTCTACACGCTGCGTTCACCTGCACCTCTCGCCGCCCTCTCCCAAGCGCAAGCTGCTAGCACCACTCCGTGTTCGTGTCGCAGCTTCGCCAACCCAACCATCCTCTACCACCATCGCTTGGGTCACCCCAACTTCCGTACACTTGCCGACATCGCTTCCAAGAAACTTCTTCTTGGCCTCCCGTCGGCGCTTCCTCCACCAACAGACTCACCTGCACCCACCTGCCTGGACTGCACCAAGAGCAAGCTCAGGCAGCAGCCGCACCCTTCCTTCCCATCCGTCGCAGCTGCTCCGCTGGACCTAGTGCACATGGATGTCTGGGGCCCAGCTCCATTCGCATCCCGAGGCGGTCATCGGTACTTTCTTACACTAGTCGATGACCACTCGCGGTATGTTTCTGTGCACCTCCTGCATACCAAAGCGGAGGCACCTGATGTCATCATGGCGAGGATGCGCCAGGCTCAAGTGACGTTTGGCACTCCTATGAAGTGCCTCCATTCTAATGGCGGGGGAGAATTTCACCATGGCAAACTCGATAACTTCTGTGCGACCCAAGGGATTTGGCAAACCTTCACGCTCCCCGAAAGTCCGCAGCAGAATGGCATTGCAGAGAGCCGCAACCACACCTTGGTTCAGATCGCTCGCTGCTTTCTCAGTCATGCCAAAACCACCACGGTCACTCTGGGGATATGCCCTCTTCCATGCGGCACTCATCTACAATCTTTATCCGCATCCCCACCGGCCCGACGCCACACCTACCGCTCTCTGGCTTGGGGTCACGCCTTTTGCCCGCTCTCTACGCATCTGGGGGTGTACCGCCTATGTGTTGCTAAGCCCCCACACGCGCAGGAAGCAAGGTGGCAAGCTTGGTCCCAAAACCCAGACCTGCATGTACCTGGGGCACAACTCCAATTCCCCAGACTACTTATTCCTCAACCTAATCACCAGACAGCTGATTTGCAGCCGTGATGTCGTCTTCGATGAGACACGCCCATTCCACTCTGCGACCACGGGCGAGCCTCCTCCACCTCCCCCGACGCTTGTTTGGGCAGACTTCGATGCCCCACCTCCGGCCGCTGCCCCTTCTCCGAGGCCTTCTTCGTCCGGCGTGTCTCACCCGGCCTCCCGAGTATCCTCCGGAGCGGCACCTCCTCCTGCTCCGCCTCCCCCGCTCGTCGAGCCCGGCTCACCAGTCTCCTATCGGAGGCGCCCAGTCCCTCCGGTCCCACCGCAGCCGCCTTCGTCTCCGGTCTCTAGTCGCACTCGCTCCAAGGGACCGGCTCCGCCTCTCGTCTGGGGACCAACCGCCTTCTCCATCCGGTGTTCGGTCACCCCGCCTCCTCCTGCCGGGGGTGATGTCTCTTCCATCCGTATTCCCCCCCGTGCACTTGAGGAGGACAGGCATGAGGAGCTGTTTGACCTTCACGCGGTCTGCCAATTTCTCTCTCACATCTTCCCGGACATTACTGACTGCCCTTCCCTCAACTTCACCGAGAACCTGACCATTCCGACTCCTCTCACAAAAGAGGAAGCTCTCTGGGGGCCTTATAAGAAGGAGTGGAAGGCAGCAACGGATGTGGAGAACGAGGCGTTCATTCGCAACAATAGCTTTGACGATGTTCTTCCCCCTTCCGGTGTCAACATCGTTGGCGGAAAATTGATCTTCCGAGTCAAACAACTCCCAGGCGAAGCTCCTCTGTTCAAGGCACGATACGTGGCGAAGAGTTTCACCCAGAAGGAGTATCTCGACTTCTTCGAAACATTCTCGCCCACGGCCAAGCTCCCGACCGTGCGCGCTCTTCTTGATATAGCCGCTCGCGGCAACTTCGAGATCAAGTCCATGGATGCCTCCTCCGCCTTTCTCCAAGGCCAGCTCAAGGAGGATGTTCACATGGAACGCCCACAAGGGTTCCCTGGCACTTACCTTGCCAACACAGTGTGGAAGCTGAAGCGCCCAGTGTATGGCCTTAAGCAGGCTCCTCGTGAGTGGCATAACAAGGTGAAGGAAGTCCTCCTCGCACTTGACTTCCATCCCTCTGCCTCAGATTCCAGTCTCTTCGTTCGTCACTCCTCCGAGCCCTTCTACATCCTCGTCTACGTCGGCGACTTCATTCTAGCCGCCAGAGATCCAGCCGACATGGCAGCTGTCCAGTCTGCTCTCAGCTCCGCCCTTCTCATGAAGGATCTTGGTGACCTCAAGAACTACCTGGGGATGGAGATCACTCGTGACCGCCAGGCTTGCACGATCACCCTCTCCCAGGAGTCCTACATCGACAACCTTCTCAAGCGGTTCGACATGGACTCCAGTAACTCTGTCTCCACTCCACTCCCACTACAGCATCAGCTCATGGCCCCTCCAGCTCCTTCTCCTGACGCCTGCAAGGACCCGTACCCTGAGCTAGTCGGTTCACTCATGTATGCCATGATGTGCACTCGACCTGACTTGGCTTACCCGGTTAGCGTCCTCTCTCGGTACGTCTCCCCCGGACGCTACACTGCCTCGTATTGGTCTGCAGCCAAGAGGGTCCTCCGCTATCTACAAGCCACCAAGTCTCACATCCTCACTCTTGGTGGTACCTCTCCAGTCAAGCTCGAGGGATACACAGACTCCTCATGGGCCGATGACCAGACTGACAGACGCTCCTCCCAAGGGTACTGCTTCACCCATGGTAGCGGAGTCATCAGCTGGCGCTCCACTCGGTCCTCTGCAGTCTCCCTGTCGTCCTGCGAGGCCGAGCTCTACGCAGGCACAATGGCTGCTCAAGAGGCACGCTGGCTCTCCTTTCTCCTCGCTGAGTTAGGCTACCCCCAGCAGTCGCCCATCCTGTGGTGTGACAACCAGAGTGCCATTCATCTCACCAAGGATCCTGTGTTCCACTCTCGCACCAAGCACATCGAACTTGCCGCTAAGAAGGAAATGGCGTCGGCGGGAATTTGTTTAAACACCGACTTGAAACTAAATCTGAACGTAAGTCTAATCCCGGACCCACACACCCCCCCAAGCCCTTTCCTGCAGCTACGCAGCTCCGCAACCAGCTCCGCAACCAGCTCTGCAACCAGCTCCGCTCCGCTTCCACATGTGTACCTGCTCTTGCTTGACGCGAGACGTTCGTGCAGGCGATTCCGCGAGGGGAGTTCGCATATGCTGGCGGGGTCCGAGAGGAAACTCAAAAACGAGTTTTAAGAGATGGTCGAAATTGAGATTCGACCAAGGAGAACCGAGGAGGAAATCGACGAGGAGAAGCGTGAAAGCTTCAGAGATGAGAAATTCAAAGAGGTCGAGCTCGAAGGCGGTCGACGTTGAGAGACGCGACTGCAGAGTGGAGCACGTCAAAAATTCCGACGACTCGAGATGAATGTCGCGACGATGAGGTGCGCGTAGCGCGGGCACGTTAAGATTAGGACCTTGATCCGCGTGTGCGGATAGGTCACTCTGATACCATGCAAGAAATAGAGCTGAAATGTTTGATTAGGTAAGGAGCCCAAGGCTCTATAAGTACATGGCAAGGTGAGGGAGAATGGATGAAGGGGGAATCGGAGGGAATCCCCATTGGGATCTGCAGAATCTCCAATTGGGTAATTGGAGATTGGGGGGATCACAATTGGTTGAGGTTGGGATTTTGTGAGTACACCCCAACCCACTAGAACATTCCTAACCTAAACTAGGATATAAAAGTACAAATATAGAAGTAGGATTTGCAATCTATTTCTAAGAGTCGCCAGCAGCCCCATCCGAAATGTTACGTGCTCTCCGAAATGAAAACTGACGTTCTCCACTTGCTCCCGTATAGCCAGCGGTGTTCCATCCACTTGTCGGGCATCAGTTTCGGGTAGACACTTGAGTAAGGTAATACCCAAATTTTTAGCCCTGTCCAGCTATATGAGACTGTGACTCGCGCCTCCATCCATGAAAATCTTCAGCAACACTCCGTTGACTTTACCCTCTACCAACACAGGGTGATCAGCAGTTTCGTCCCCCTTATTCGTCCGGGTCCGGTCGATTGCAGCAATCGGGATCACGACCCGGTGGGGACTGTGTGGCCCGGGCAAAGAAGCCTGCCGGTCAGTAAGGGGCCCGGTACTTACTGACGTGACCCATTTCCCGGTCGCTCCTCCGGCTTCTTCCCCATAGAATTCTGGATGGCTATGAATTCTTGGCAGTTGCGTCGGATGTGACCCGGTCGGCCACAGTGGTAGCATAGCCCTGTATTTCGCGGAGTAACCGTGTAAATATCCAATGCGTCCACCCATTTAATCGTGGCGCGCTGGTACTGTTCTTGAGGGCGACCTCCGTCGTAGAAGTTCGTCCTCGGCTTTGTGAGCGAATCAGCGGCTTCGGCGAGCTAGATGAAGTCTGGTAACCGCTTCGCAGGGCGTTGCAGTTTTATCTGGTACTGTATTTAAGGCTTAAGCCCGCCCATGTACCTGGCGACCTTCTCCAACTCGTGCATGTAGCCACATCTGTCCACCAACATCAATAATGACGCGGTGTACTCGGACACAGATCCCAGCTGCTTCCACATGCGTAGAGTCTCGCACGCTTTGTGTTAGTCAAGAGCATGCTCAAACCGCTTGCGAAGCTCTGCGCACCACATTGCCCACGTGTGAATGTGGATCGCACCAAACAGCAAGTCTATCTCGTCTTTGTCGCCGAATTCTTCGGACCACTCGTGCTGTCCTTCTATGCGAGTTGCCGCAGAGTCGACGATGACCTTCCACCACTACAGGGCGGCCCCTTTCAACAGTGTTACTGTGGAAGAAACAATTGTCCTTACGTTTTGCATTAATTTGGTTTTGTTTGCTTTAAGACCACTATACATTAAGCTTTAATGTTTAATGGTGGTACGATTTGGGAGGGGCATATAGTGGATGTGTTCATAGCACAAATATCCATAATAGTACATTGGATCTGACTCATATCCCAAAAGATATACAAAGGGTACATCCGGAGGCTTTGGGGCAGCAAACAGAGGTTAAAGGCATGGGCAAGGCCATGTTCAAGGGTGCTGATGGGAAGATGGTGGGCCTCAAGAACGTGCTTTGGGTGCCCAATCTTGCAGCCAACCTGATCTCCGTGCGGCGTATGCAAAAGGCCGGCATGGACACATCTTCCAAGGGTTCTAAAACATAAACCGCGAGGCTTGGTGAGCGGAAGCTTTGGGACCTTCATGAGGACAGAGACATCTACATTGAGATGTGAGAAATACCAGTGGTCCCCATGCCTAAGGGGAGGCAGGTGGCAGCAAGCGTCATCACCAAGAGTGAAACGGTTGGTGGCGGTGATCACGGAAAGCAAAGTGACACCAAGAGTGACTCGAAGGAGTGCAATCTTAAGGGAGACCAACAAGGCGTGTGAACCCAAGGAGAGTGGTGCAGCAGCCAAAGGTGGTGGAAATGAGGAGGAGAAGCCTAAGGTCAGCAAAGCAGCAGCGCTGAAGGAGAAAGGAGAGAGCTTGTGGGGCACAATTGCGAGTGCCGCTTTCTCCAACCTGACTTCCGCTACGGGAGAGTGCGATTGGCTGACCTTGCATCGGCGAATGGGGCATGTGGCATTGCCCATTTTGCAGCAGATAGTTAAGCAAGAGATGGTCAGTGGAATACGTGTCAAGGGGGAGCCCAATGAGGTGCTTGGCTGTCCAACATGCATGCAAGCCAAGTTCACCCGCTACCCATTCCATAGCTCGGAGACAACGGCGAAGGCACCACTTGATGAGGTGGTGATGGATGTGGTGGGCCCCTTGAAGCTTGGAGCTGCTGGAGCTGAGTACTTCCTCACTATAGTGGATGTCTACACTCGCATGACTTGGGTGTATGTGCTGCCCAAGAAGAGTGACGTAGATGAAACGGTGAAGACCGATTGGTTGCCGATGGTGGAGTGGCAACAAGACCGGCTTGTGAAGGCGATTCGCACTGACCGTGGGGGAGAGTTCCTGAGCAAGGACTTCTCAACTTGGCTGAAGAATTAGGGCATAAGGCACTCACTCACCATGCCCTTCTCTCCTGCAATGAATGGCATCGCCGAGCGTGCGAATCGGACACTCACGGAGACGGCTCGGGGACTTCTCATTGAAGCCGGTCTACCCAATTACTTTTGGCCGGATGCGGTGCGACATGCTTGTGTGGCCAAGAACAGAGCCTTGACTCATGTGGGAGAAGACGAATGGGTGCCCTATGTGGAGTGGATTGGAAGGAAGCCGAATGTGGATATGCTTCGGGTGTTCGGGTGCATGTGCATGGCACTTGTGCCTAAGAAACTTCGGCACAACAAGCTTGATGCCAAGGCAGCATGGGCCGTGCACCTGGGCATGGCTCAAAACAGCAAGGGATGGCTTCTTTGGGACCCATTTTCCAAGAAGTTCTTGGTGAGCAGAGATTGCAAGTTCATGGAGAACTTACCGTACAAGGAGTGGAAGGCGGAGAACCAAGCGAAGATTGGTGTGCGGCTTGGAGAGGGGAAGAGTACCGGCTTGGAGCATGTGGAGCTGCTCTTGGAGCTGAGTAGCAGCAGCACAATCACAAGGCAATCTCCTCAAATGAATGGGGGAGAAGAGGAGGAGGAGGTGCAGTAAAGTGATGAGCGTGCACCGTCACTTCCGCCTCGTGCTACAAGTGCTCGCGGGAACCGACCAGATTTGCAGCAACGCCATGAGAGCATCTAAGTCCCTGCAGCAGAGGAGGAAGGAAGGGGGAGAAGGAATACTCAGCCCCCCAATAGGTTGAGCTATGACCGGCTTGGAAGACCAGCCAACTCAACCTTGACCGGTTCAGCTCTCATGCTAGGCGATGATGCGGAAGATGAAAGCGAGGAGTGCGCTTTTGCCTTCTTCTCTCTGATGGAGATGCCGGGGGAGCCTGCAAATCCCAAGGAGGCTTGGGAGGGCCCCATTGGGAAGGAGTGGAAGAGGGCCTCAGATAAAGAAATGGGGAGCATCATAGAGAACGACACGTTTGACTTGGTTTACCTACCTCCTGGGCTTAAGGCTTTTGGCTTTTCAAGCGCAAGACCGATGCCGACGGCAACATTGAGCGCTACAAGAGCAGACTTGTAGCCAAGGGGTACTGGCAGCAGGAGAAGAAGGACTACAATGAAGTGTATGCCCCTGTGGTGAAAGGTACAACCCTTCGAACCCTCTTCGCCGCGGCGGCCATCAAAGGATGGGTGGTGAAGCAAATGGATATAGTAACGGCCTTCCTCAACGGCGTTTTGGAGGAAGAGACCTACATGGAGTAGCCAGAGGGGTACAATGATGGGAGTGGCAGAGTGTGGAAGCTGAAGAAAGCACTCTATGGCCTCAAGCCAGCCCCTAGGCAATGGTACATCAAGCTGCGGGAAGTCTTGGAGGCGATCGGCTGCACTCCCTCAACGGCCGATCAATCATTGTTCATGCTTGGCGAGGGGGAGCAGAGGAGCTTCATGGTGGTTTATGTGGATGACATCCTCATATTCTCACCCTCCTCTGACCTTGTGAAGGAGGTGATGCTGAAGCTTCAAGACAAGTTCAAGTGCAAGACCCTCGGTGACGTCAACTACTACCTTGGGCTTCACATTGAGCGAGATGTGGAGAAGCGGTGGATGCGAGTGCATCAAAAGAAGTACTTGGAGGCCTTGGCTGCAAACTTTGGGAAGAGTGAAGGTCATGTGGTTACTCCTCTACCCTCGGGGTTCAAGTGTGTGAAAGGACCAGCGGAGGAAAATGTTGGTGAAGAGGAGAGGCGCCGTTTTCACTCCTTGGTGGACAGCCTCATATATGCGGCCGTTCACACAAGGCCGGATGCAGCCTTTGCTACCAAGCAGCTGGCTAGGGTTGTCCAATGCCCTAATGAAGAGCAGGTGGCAGCTGGAGAGAGAGTGGCCAAGTACGTTGGCCAAACAGCAACTGTTGGACTGCAATACTCCGCGGCGGCACAAAGGCGTCAAGAGGGTACGGATGGAGTCGAACCCGGGAGGCTCTTTCTCACCGCCTTCTCTGACACATCTTGGGCATCAGAACCAGAGGACATGAAAATTGTGGGAGGATTCATCTGCTGTGTTGATGGAGGCCCAACAGCTTGGGAGAGTAAGAAACAAGTGGACCAAGCATTGAGCTCGGTGGAGTCCGAGTACATGGCACTCTTCCGCAGCGGCGGCGGCGGCGTTTGCTAGCTGAATTGGGGGAGGAGCAGCAAGGACCTACCCCACTCTATTGTGATAGCCAGGGTGCTATTGCATTGGCTAAGAACCCCGTACTTCATGGCCTCACCAAGCACATGAAGGTGAAGTGGCATTGGGTGAGGAGCATGGTAACTTCGGGTGAAGTGGAGTTGCACTACGCGAAGACGACGGCGCAGCCAGCTGACATGATGACCAAGAGGCTGGTTGAGCAGCAGCACTGGAAGTGTTGCAAGCTTGCTGGGATGGCTCTGAACTAAAGGGAGCAGATTCCAAGGCCAACAAACCGAGGGGGAGTTTGTTGGTGCAATCCTATGGCATGCACTCGGCTTGTCGTCCTTGTTTGTATGTGTGCATGCATGGCATGGAATGACTTGTGAGTCTATGTCATTGCTATCTAGTGCTTGTGTGTGTGTTTGAATGGTGTATCACAATGTGGTTTGTGTCGGTCAAGACATTAGCGAGTTTCACAACTTGCATGTCAAGTCGTCGTTTGCGTGTCGCATGTGTTTTCTATTTTGTCGAGTGTGAAGTGTTCATTGCATCGCAGGTGTGTGCAGCACGCCCTCATCAACTCAAGAAGAATTTATCTTGCAGAATCATGACCAAGAGCTCAAGATTTCAAGCCCAAGAGAAGTGGATAAATATAATTAAAAGTGAATATAGTAACGCTACTTCATGTAGTGTTACATTTCACTTGGTCCAGCCCCTTGTTGAATTTGTTTCGAGTCCCTTCGTGGTTGGGGACTCGGTGGTGGTGTACCACCAATCTGGACCTCGGCTCTTGGGGGTTGTAGAGGCTGAGAACTATCTCAATCTCGACTCTTCTTGCTAAGGTTGTACTTCTAAGACTATTGTGGCTGCTATACCTTCTGCCATTCAAACCACCATGGCGTCGTCAGATCGTCATAGACTTTCATGATTCAACTTGCTGCTGATAGGTGACAAAAACGCGCTCCAGATCCAACTTACAGATCATCGTTTGAGGCACACATCAGATCGGTATCAATATTTGAAGCCGTCTGATGAAAATCCGACTGTGCACTCTATCTCTCATTTTAGGCACATCTGAGCCTATTGTGATTACAACAGACCCTCCGCAGAGGAATCTGAGGGGTCCCTCCTTTGCCCTTCATTCGGTTATTTCCTACCGTTTCTTCCACATGAAAGCTCAGTCTTCTCCTCGGCAGCTCTTTCTAGCCCCCCTTCAGCTAACCTTAGTCCATAATCCATTGGAGATAACCGCTCTGGTTTCTCCGTTATTTTCGGTCGCCCTGGCCAACCCACCCATCTCAGTGCTGGCTATGGCACGCAGAACCATTCTCCTGCACCACCTGCGCCTCCAGCACCACCAGCGCCACCCGCGCCTCCTGCTTCTTCTGCCCCACCAGTGCCACCCGCGCCTCCCGCTCCTCCTGCCCTCTCTGGCCGGCAATTAGACCTGTACTGACGCGTATCCCCGACGATGCGCTGCCGCTGTTTCTCAATGAGGAGGGCACCGGCCCGTCATCTGCCCCAACCCCTGCGCATGAGGCCAAACGTCAGTTCAATGACTGGGGCACCGACGACGACTGGCCCGACCCAGCGGACGCTGCCAAAGAGGACGTCGAGTACTGGAATGCTAACGGCCTTCCCGAGAAGCTCCCAATCTCCACCTTCCCAAAAGGGAAGACCTCGAAGGATCCCCGGTCTGGTAATGAGGACTCCTCCCCTTCTTCGCCCAGAAATCGCAGGAACGGTTGCCAGCGCAACGCATACACCGCCAACCGTTCCTGGCGGGAACGGCAATGGATGTGCGGGCGCGGTGGATGGCGCTGGTGACTGCGATGGCGGGGAGGGAGAGGGGGAGGACAAAGACGAAGAAGAGACCAGCGAGGAGGACGGCAATGATGATGAAGTCTAGGATGACTAGGTTGTGCATGATGTAGCGGCCTGGACAATAGGTAATTTTTGCATGCGTAGGTCAAACATAGGAAATTTGTAGATGGTAGGTAGGGGTAGATGAAGTAGTTGATAGCTTGACTTTCGAATGTAATTTAAGGCCTACGAAATGAAATCTATGCCTTTGAAGCCTCAGGGGCTAGAAGAAGGGGAGGGTCCTGTAAAACGAACAGACCTTCGAAAGGGTGGGGCTTATAATCAAATAAGGCGCATAATCCCCATGCACTGATTAAAGGATCCAGGGTCCTATCTGTTAGAATACTAGAATGATTGAAACAAGGGAGAAACAAGAGAGACATAGTGTTGGGGTTGTACCCACTAAGAACATGCACATATCTAGCCCATAAATTCTACATAACATTATATGTATAAGTTGACACACCCCCTAGGCTACATAAGGGGGTAGTGCTGAGCAAGAAACACACAGCTCAGGGTGGCACTACTAGTCCAACCTTTGAGGCAGGGGTCTGAAGACCAGTCAGCATGAGTACAAACAAGACAAGAGCAAACCAGGGAGGCACTACTTGTCCGACCACTAATAGAGAGGCCACAAGGCCAGTCTGAAAGGTACAAATATAGAGGAGTACACAATCAAGGTCCTAGCAAGTGAGAGTCTACAGGAACTAGACCAAGCTGCAAACAGTGCCGCTGATGATCTCTAGGCGCAAGCGCCTTAGTAAAGATATCAGTTGTGTTGGCACCTGAGGCCAAGTGTACTACGCGGGCCTGACGACGCTGCTGTTGCTTGCAAAGGAGGAAGTACCGCAGCTGGATGTGCTTTGCTCTGCCCTCAAGTCGAGGCTCCTGACACAGGAGGATCATGGCCCTGTTGTCAGCGTACAGTACCGGGGCAGAGCTAGGCTGCTCACCTCAGTCGGCGAACGAGAAGGTCAGCCAGCGGAGCTCCTATTCCGCCATGGCACCAGCATAGATCTCAACCTCACAGCTAGACTGGGCAACTGACAAGGAGCGAGTGGACCTCCACGAGATGGCCCCTGAACCAAGGCTAACGCAGTAGCCGTGGGAGGACCTGAGAAGCGTCGTCTGCCCAAGAAGCGTCTGTGTGCCCAGTGAGGACCACTGGCTTGCGTCCTCCAAGCACTAACCCCATGCCCAATGTACTTGCTAGATAACGCAAAACCCTCTTAGCGGCCGACCAGTGCTGTGGTTGGTGTCTAACGGTGGCCTCAAAGCGAGCTAGGATGCTAAGAGGGTATGCGAGATTTGGATGAGTTGAAGTCATCAGGTACATGAGGCAACCCACCAGCTCTGCATAAGGACCACTGGGCTCTGCTGACTTCTCAGGAACTGGAGCTAGAGCCTGTGGTCTACTGGCAATGGTGAGGGCTGTGCGGAGGAGAACTAAAGACCGAACCTCTAAAAGACCTGGCGCACCAAGTGTGACTGTGTGAGAGTGATGGTGCGCGCTGCTCTGTCTCTGGAGATCTGCATGCCAAGGTAGCGGCGCAGTTCTCCTAGGTCAGTGCAGGTGTGTCTCTTCAGCAGCTCAGCCTTCATGGACGCCAGCGTGTCTCTGTCTTCAGTAGCAAAGACCAGGTCGTCTACGTAGACAAGGATGTAGAACGGAGTCTGGCCAGCACGAACGAAGAGCGAGGGGTCTGCAGAGGACGGAAAGAACTGGAGGTCAGCTAGCAAGGACTACCGCATGTTGTGCCACTCACGGGGCGCCTGTCGCAGGCCGTAGACTGGGCGCCGGAGGAGCCACAGGGTCCCAGGAGGGAAGGTACTTGAAAAGCCCTGAGGACGGCAGACCTGCTCGTATAGCCTGCCCTGAAGAAAAGTAGTGGAGAAGTCAACGGAGTGAAGCTCGTGCTCACGCTGTGCTGCTACGTGTAGCAGCGCCCGAAGAGTAGTCATCTTCGGGGTCGGGGCGAAGGTTTGAAAGAAGTCCACCCTCTCGCGCAGACTAAAGCTACGTAGCATGCCTTGAGCACAGGCGGCTCTCTAGGAGGGCTCTTCACCTTGAAGAGCCGCCGGCCATCGATTACGTTCACCCCAGGTGGGGGAACAGCGTCGACGTAGGTGCCGGTGACAGGGGAGACATGACGAGCACGTGACGGACGACGAGACCAGACTTGAGACGGAGGCGTCGGGTCAGGAGACAGAGGGGGAGTAACAAGAGGGGAACGAGGTGGGAAACGAGCCGGGGACAAGTCCGGCGAAGGAAACACAAGACCGTTGACAAGAAGGGGAGGAGGCCGCGGGGGAGGCGCAGGCAAGCCGTCAAGGGAGGAAAGGCCGAGCAGGTGAAGGGCGGACACCGGCGGTAACTGCTGCTGCTGCTGCTGCTCGACGCCGACACCTGGACCGCCAGCTGCAGTGCGGCTACCTCCGGAACACCCCAATCCAGCACCCCCTGAACGGGCACCCCGAGAGCATGAACCCTCTCCAGCACCGGTGCCACCCCCGAGCCTACCGGGACATGCCACGACAGGAACCCCAGGACTAGCACCCTCCTCAACGCCAGCACCCCCAGAGGCCACAAACGGCTGCTGCTGCTGCAACGGTGACGGCGGCGGCGGCGGCGTCGGCTGCTGCGGCGGCGACGGCGGCGGCGGCGGCGGCGGCTGCTGCAGCGGCGGCGACTGTGGAGGAGGAGAAACAGGGGAAGAGACGGGTGGCAATAACTGTGCGGCAGGGCCACTAGAGTCAGCCGACATCTCGACCGGGACAACCGACGGGAGGGGAGTGACGTGAGACACACCAGACACAGCAGGACGGGGAGGAAGGTGAGCAGGGGCTACCGGGGGAGTGGGGACCAGAAACAGGGGAGGGGAAACAAGGAGACCTCCATAGGAAAAGCGGTGGTAAAAGGAGACAGACTCGTCGAAGGTGACATCATGGGAGTGAAGGATGCGGTGAGACGGCAAGTGGTAAAAGTGCCATTCAGACAAGTCTAGGGGAAATCGAGAAAGATACAGGGATAGTGTGGACAGTGAGCTTGTCTGTGCCAGAGCCATGGACGTGAGCAAGGCAGCCCCAGACGTAGAACGCGGACGCGTCACCAGGGGACCCGGTCCAAAGAATGGTCAGTGAAACCTGCGGCAGCTGAGAGCGCGGCCATAGATTAAGCTGGTGAGCGGCGTAGCGAACGGCGAACGGCCACAAAAAATGGGGTGCAGCGGCATGCATCATGGGGGTGCGCCCACCTCCATGACAAGGCCGATGCGTCGCTCAGCGACCCCATTCTGCTGCGGGGAGTCCGGTAGGGAGTACGTCTGGGTGATGCCCTCCACACCACAGAACTGTCCAAGACGACCAGAGGCGAACTCGCCGCCACAATCGGAGTGGAGACACAACACAGGGAGACCACGGTGGAGGCGGGAAGCCACGACCCATGGGATGAGAACGTCAGGCACGTCGGCCTTCCGTTTTAGGGGAAACACCGTGGTGTAGCGCGTTTACTCGTCCACGAGCACTAGAAAGTAGCGCTCGCGACGCGGTCCGGGGAGGGGGGCGGGGCTCCAGATTTCCAGATGGAGTGTCTGTAGGGGTGCGGTGGCAGGACGAAGGGAGGAGGAGTGAGGACCACGACGCAGCCGGCCGTCGACGCAGGGCGTGCACGGCGGCGCAGGGGAGGGAGGGAGGGCTGGAAGCGACGAAGGGAGACCTAGGATGAGACCGTGCTGGGACATGTGATGCAGACGCGGGAGCGTGGGGTGCCCTAGGTGGTGGTGCCACAGAAGTGACGGGTGAGTGAGCGACCGACACGAGCACGCAGCGGCGACCTGGGTAGACGCAGGACTTGGGAGGGACAGCCCAACAAGGGGGGAAGCAGTTTCTTGCGTAAAGAGGCCAGACACCGGGTCCCGGGGGAACGTCGCAAGGAGGGAACCTGAGGCAGCCTCGGTACAGACGGCGTACCGCTCGTGACCCGGGAATGTAGTGGTGACGCCGAGGTCCTGAAGACAGCCGACACCAACTAAGTTCCGGGAGAACAAGGGGATGTGCAGGACTGTAAGGGAGCGCGAGGGGACCGCTGGACAGGGGACGGTAGTTTAGCTGCGAGCAATAAAAGGACAGCGGCAGGTGCGGCAAGCGGCGCGAGTGCGGCATGGTCGCGGAAGAAACAGGCAGACGCACCGGAGTTGAGTGTGAAGGACAGCGACACAGTAGCAGCTAACGAAGGAGGAGCAAGTGATGAACCTAGGCTACACAATGCAAACGGTCCTACGACTGACGCAATAGGGGAGTCTGTACTACACACAGGTGCTACGCCTAAGCTAGAGAACACGGGGTAATAAGATCCGGACACACTAGAAGCGTCAACATACAGAGAATGCAAGGCAGAACTAATCTGATCCATATCTAAGTCAAAAACATGGACACCGCGGCGCATCAAGTTGGGCCAGTCAGGGAGGTCGGGAGCTGGGCCGAAGCGGCGACGAAAGAGGTCGTCGAGGCGGCAGAAGTAGCGGCCGGTCGGTTGCGGGCGGCAACACAAAGTGCCACGGAGGGGCCCGGTCTAGAGCTGGTACTGGCAGCCGACTACACCGAAACCGCCGGTAGACGTCGAGCTGCGAGGACCGCCTCCGCAGCCACCAGCTCCAGGGCACCCGGCAGGCTGGCGGGAGGCGGGCCCACGGCTGCTTCTGCTGCTGCTGCTGCTGCTGCTGCTGCTGCAGCTGCTACGGCGGCTGCTGCTGCTGCTCCTCGTCAGAACCACTGTCGCCGCCACCACCACCACCACGCCCTCCCTTGGGGCCGCGACGGCCCCGATGCTGGCGCTGCAGCTGCAGGAAGGTCGCCGCGGCGGTCTCGGAAGCTAGAGCAGGCGTAGCGACCGCAACGGAGACATCCACGTACGTGCACTGGGAGGGAGCACAGCCCTGAAAGATAGGGATTGCCGCAATACCGCTTGACTGAGCAATAGTGCGCTGGCGAGTCTCTATCTCCGAAAGGTTAGCGACAAAGGCGGTTAGGGTGAGGTCATCTGGGTGCTGGCTAAGGAAGTGGTCACAGGCAGCGGCTAGGCGGTCAGGAATGCGCATGGCAATAAGGTATAGGGTAGCGTAGAATGGTGGGGGGAAGGCAGTGAGCTGGGCAGTAGTAATAACGGCACGGTAGCTAGTCTCTAATATGCGAAGGTGAGTGGCAAGATCAGCAACCGTGGGGATAGCAGAGAGATCGGGGAAGAGCATGGGGAGGATCAAGCGGCCAGCTGAGGCAGAGGCAGGTGTGGAGTAGCGTGCAACTACTGCATCTAGGAAATCCTTGGCGTTCACGACAGTAGTAAAACGCGGACGCTCAGAAAGGGGAAGCGCATGACTGATGGCAAGCTGCGCTATAGCATCGCGAGAATCCCAGACAATACGAGCTAGCACCGTAGCAGCAAAGGCCTCACTCTCAGCAGTGGTGGGGTCACCAGGGAGGGGATCAGGCACAGGGGGGAGGGGAAGCAAGCCATCAACATACATAGCCAGGGAGTGCCCATCCTGGCGCTGACCTGCTAGGTGCCAGCGGAGATCGACAAGCCACGCGTGCCCCTCCGCATCCAGATGGAGCATGGCGTCCGCCATCGCGCAACCACAGCGGCACAGTAGCACAGGGACTCAGCGGCACTGTGGCACAGGAGCTCAGCGGCACGGCGGCAGGACTCTCCGGAGCTGAACCGAAAGGAAGGCCGAGGAGGGCGTGCGGCGTGCGAAGAGGGGCTGGTAGGGCGCATGGGGCCAGAGGCGCACAGGAGTGGGGCCGGCAAGGTGGGAGGGGCCAGCCACCTGGTAGGGGCCGGCCAGGTGGTAGGGGCCGGCCAGGTGGTAGGGGCTGGCCAGGTGGTAGGGGCCGGCCCGGTGGTAGGGGCCGGCCAGGTGGACGGGGCCGACTGGGCGCAAGGGGCCCACAAGGCACGAGGGGCCGGATAGGCGCGATGGGCCAGTTAGGCGCGAAGAGGGGGGGGGGGGGGGGGCAGCGAAGGCACGAGGGGCTGGCGACGGCGCGAGTGGCGGGCCGGCTAGGCGCGAAGGGGCCGTCTGGTCGCTAGGGGCGGGCGACTACGCGAGGGGCCAGCCAGGGCACTAGGGGCCAGCGACAGCGCGAGGGGCTGGCGACGGCGCGAGGGGCGGGCCGGCTGGTCGCGAAGGGGGGGGCCGGCTGGGCGCTATGGGCGGGCGAAGACGCGAGGGGCCAGCGAGGGCGCTAGGGGCCAGCGACGGTGCGAGGGGCGGGCCGGCTGGTCGCGAAGGGACCGGCTGGGCACTAGAGGGGGGCGACGACGCGAGGGGCCAGCTCTAGGGCGCTAGGGGCCAGCGACGGTGCGAGGGGCTAGCGACGGCGCGAGGGACGGGCCGGCTGGTCGCGTAGGTGGGGGCCGTCTGGGCGTATAGGGCCGACGGGCATGCTAGGGGGCCGGCTACGGCGCAAGGGGACGGCGAGCATGTTAGGGGCCGGCGAGGCACGACAGGCACGCTGTTGGGGCGGCGAGGCGTGGTAGGCTAGGGCGCGGGGCGGAAGCGGGGGGGGGGGACCTAACCTAAGCGTGATACCACGTTAGAATACTAGAATGATTGAAACAAGGAAGAAACAATAGAGATATAGTGTTGGGGTTGTACCCACTAAGAACATACACCTATCTAACCTATAACTTCTACATAACATCATATGTATAAGTTGACTCTACCCGAGGGGCGGGGGCATATTCGGGTGGATACGGTACCATGTTAGAGTAACGAAGCAAACTCTAGCAAGAAGATACATGATGATATATAGGTTTGGGTTGTACTCTTTAAGAGTACGAAACTGTCTAGCCTATAATTATACATGCATAACAAATGTATAAGTTTACATCTAAATCGCACGTGGGCTACCTTTTTGGTTGGAAACAAGCCCGATTGCGTAACAGAAGTGTCCAGGTTGGGGAATTTTGCTATTGTCTAGGGCCAAACGATTTCTCTGAATATTTAATATCCGCCACCTTTTCTTGTGTTTTCCATCTTTTTTATAAATTTCAAAAAAATATTGAGAGAAATACATTTTATTAAATGCTCGAATATTTTCTTCAGTTGAATTTGTTTTATTATTTTTCAAAAAACGCAATGGGCGTTTCCATGTATCATAACTGTGTCCACGGTAATTCTACATTCTATTCTTGCGGAAAGCCCATTGCATGATTTATTCAAGGAATTTGGTTAGGCTCATTAGGGCATTTCTCATTTAGGTATTAAAGGTAATCGGTAGTAATGTGTTAAACTACGGTAGCTAGGAACGGTAAGAAGCCATAGAAATGGCGAGAGGTTTTAGGCTAGGAAAGTTGAGGAGAGAAAAGAGAGGCAGACTAGAAAGAGAGAGGGATACAAGGAGGGGATTGTACCCTCTACAGTAGAGTTTAGTAGCACCTACCAAGCCTACCAATTATATAAAAATATAAAATTTAATACACCCCCTAGGCTTGGTAGTAACAAGCCCACACACACCCACACCCCCTAACCTAGCTCGCCCTTTCCCAGCAGCAACACCCACGGCCCGGGAGATGGCAATGGCAGCAGTCGCGGCAGTGACGAGAGCGACGGTGGCGATGGGGGAGGGGGGGGGGCGGGGCGAATCTTTAGCGAGGTACCATGGCTAGCGCGACGCTTACTGGCGTGGGGGCGTTACGACTGGCGCCTAGGACAGGGCGCTGGCCGCAGCTGTCAGTGCGCTGGCGTGGCGAAGCCGCCATGGCAGCACGACGGCACGGCGGCACGGTGAGCCAGCGGCACAGCGACCCAGCGGCACGGCGGCGCGGCGGTGCGGCGGCATCATGGCATGGCGGCATGGCGGGACGGCGACACAGCGGCACTGAGGCACGGCGACGTGACGGGGCCGGTGCGGAGTAACGGGGCCAGTGCGGGGTGACGGGGCCGGCGTGGAGTGACAGGGCCGGCGCGGCGTGACGGCGCCAGTGCGGCGTGACGGGGCCAGCGCGGAGTGATGGGGCCAGCGCGGCATGACAGGGCCAGCGCGGCATGACAGGGCCAGCGCGGAGGTACGGGGCCGGCGCGGAGTGACGGGGCTGGCGCAGCGTGACGGGGCCAGCGCGGAGTGACGGGGCCAGCGCGGAGTGATGGGGCCAGTGCGGCGTGACGGGGGGGGAGAGTACGCTGCGGAAGTGTGAGGAGAAGGCCCGAGCGAAAGGTGCCTGCTCTGATACATGTTAAACTATGGTAGCTAGGAACAGTAGGAAGCCATGGAAATGGCGAGAGGTTTTAGGCTAGGAAAGTTGAGGAGAGAAAAGAGAGGCAGACTAGAAAGAGAGAGGGATGCAAGGAGGGGATTGTACCCTCTATAGTAGAGTTCAGAAACACCTACCAAGCCTACCAATTATATAACAAAATATATAATTTGGCACAATGTTACCTGAGATTGATTTCGCAGAAATTTTCTGAATGAACTGGTGTTGCGGTTTGGCCTGTCCTTTGGGAGCTGTTCGCGAGGATGCACCAAGTTGTGGAGGCTTCCATCGACCCAACAGAACACCCTGTTGGAATGGTTGGGCTAACCTTTTTCAATTTATTCACCCTTCGACCCAATAGAACACCCCGTTGGAATGGTTGGGTTGACCTTTGTCAACTAATTCACCCTTGGACCCAACAGAACACTTCTACCAAAGTGCCATCCTTTCGTTTCTACAAGGCGTGGACCAGCTTGCAAATTGGGCCATGCCCCGTTCTGTGAGCTCCAAGGCTAGGTCGTGCCCCGTTCTGTGCGATTGAATAAGATCCTACCAACAGCTCGTGAATTCCCGCCGACTTGGGCGGAAGCTGGAGGGGGACCCTAAAATGACGGTGGTCCAGAACAGGTAGGAGGGTTGCGCCAAATGTAGGTCTTGCTTCTAGTAGTTCTATTCTGGCATGATTTTTTCCGTCACGTGCAGCAATGTTCGCTCGACGAGCAGCTGGCATCACCTCACGGTACCTCCCTCACCCTGTCCTCTCCAACTTTCTTGAATCTTGGATTGTCGGCCACCTCAATAACAGCACGACCAAATAGTTCTACTGGCGAACATCGTAGTCTCTCAGTTTGAGGCAAGCAGAGGTTAATTGTCAAGATATTTACCTGCACGTCATGCCTAATCACTTTCGAAGTCTGCCACATTCGCTCACTAACAATCTGATGGGCATGCAATGGCGATTCCATCTGGCGCTCCACTTCGAGTGTCTAAATCCCATGCTCGTTCTCGCTTGTGTCTCTTGGAAGCTCTGCGCAACCCTCGCCGCTAGTGACGCCAGCCCAGGTGCTTGTCTGGCAACTATAGTTGACGCTCCGCGCTGCGCAGCTGATTCCCCGCCAACTCGTACTATCAAACTCAAGATGATTATTTTTATCACCGCCAGCTTAGGCCTCGTCTCGCTCGTTTCCATCCTGTCCCTTCTCGTAGCCATCGCATCGCGATGAGCAGGACTAGGCCAGATTGACATTAGGCCTGGTGCGATGTCGTCTTCCCACGAGTCGTCAGCGTCAGCATCGCAGCCTGCGACGCACCTTAAGGATGATGCCTCTGGTGCGACTTTTGCCGCCCCCACAGCCTGCTCCTTTGCACTGCGAGAGGGCAAGTCGCCCTACGCCATCTTCGCTCCCAAGCTGTCGTCCAACTGGGCGCGCGTTCACGCCATCATTGACGTCGCGCTGCCGGCGGCCGTCAAGGCCGCCAACTGGGCCGCCAAGCAGTCGGAGAACTACGCGCCGTGGCTCCGCCCAATGCACTGGCTCCTCCCGTTCGACACGGAAGTAGTGCTTTGAGTTGCTGCATAGTCCACGGGGCTCACCGACTTCGGCGACTCGGGCTTCCTTGAAGCTCTGTTGCTCTGCCTGCGCAATGTGGAGAAGCACGTGAGCCTCAAGCTGTTGGGCCGCATCGCCATCTGGCTCGACGTGCAGCGCATGCTGCAGGGCCGCCTGCGCCTCGTCGACTGTCGCAAGCGGTTCCACGAGATCGAGGAGGAGCAGATCCGCACGCCGATGGTGATCTTGGAAATGCCACACACTACGCTGCTATATAATCTCCTGTCGCTGGACTACGAGCGCTTCCGCACGCCGCGCTCGTGGGAGTGTCGCTACGTGTACCCGCCGCCACAGGCAGAAACGTTCCGCACGGACCCATGGATTGGGTTGATGGACAACACGCTACGTGCAGTGGACGCGGCTATCCCCGACTGGCGCACCATCCACCCGATGTACGCTGAGGGCCTGCAGGAGACATTGGAGCTGATGTGCTACGACATTTTGTCGTTCATTATTCCATTCACGCACCTCAACGCGCCGTCGTACCTCGAGTGGTATATGCACGCCGATATCACCCCAACCTACGAGTTCCTCAAATGGCAGTTGAAGTACCTACAGTGGTGCGGACCCAAGGCGTCGCAATGGCTGCTGAAATCGCCTGAGCATATCGTCTCGCTGCGGTCCATGCTTAAGGTGTTTCCCGACGCGCGAATCATCTGCACGCACCGCGACCCTGTTAAGGTTATCTTGTCAACAACTAGTCTGGTGCGTTGCTTCCGTTCGATGATGTCGGATCCCGTGGATACCAGCATGATCGCGCCACTGTGGGTGATGCATCTCGCTCGCGCGTTGGACGATATGATTGACCTTCGCGTGGTCCAGAATCACGCCCGTGGCAGGCGAGCGGGCGGCAGGTCTAGCAGCGCCACAGGCGTTGCGCGGCCGGCTGCCGCCCGACGGCGCCGCCACCGCAGAATTACGACGCCGCCACAGTGCAGCGTCGATGCCACGGCGGGACGTCGATGCTGCAACGGCAGCACGACGGCGCCGTCACGCCGCCACGGCTGGACGTCAACGCCACGACAACGCGACACCATGGCAGCGAGTCGAGACGGCCGCGGCACGACGCGGTCAGCGGCAAGACGGCGCCGTCACGCCGTCACGGCTGGACGTCGACGCCACGACAGCGCGACGCCACGGCAGCGCGTCAAGACTGCCGCGGCATGACGCGGCCACTATGGCAGCGCGAGAGGAAGAGGAGGAGTGCACGGCGGAAGCGTAGGGAGCAGGCCCGGGAAGGGCGACCTGCTGTGATACCATGTCACGATAGGCTGGGTAGCTAGGAAGGGTAGGCGGCCATGGAATGGCGTAAGGTTTTAGGCTAGGAAAGTTGACGAGAGAAAATAGAGTGAGAATAGAAGAGAGAGGGATACAAGGAGGGGTGTTGTACCCTCTACAATAAGTTTCAGTAGCACCTACCAAGCCTAAAATTATATAACATATAAATAATATAACAGGTAAAACCCCCCTTCTTGTATCCCTCTCTCTTCTATTCTCGCTCTCTTTTCTCTCGTCAACTTTCCTAGCCTAAAACCTCTTGCCATTTCTATGGCTTCCCTCCTACCTAGATCCTAGCTAACTTTAACATGGTAACAGAGCGGGTTGCCCTTCCCGGGCCTGCTCCCCACGCTTCCGCCGTGCACTCCTCTCCCTCTCGTGCTGCCATGGCGGCCGCGTCGTGCTGCTGGCCGCGTCATGCCGTGGCCGTCTCGATGCGCTGCCGTGGCGTCGCGCTGTCGTGGCGTCGACGTCCAGCCACGTCGATGCCACGGCGCCGTCGTGCTGCCGGCGCAGCATCGACGTCCCGCCGTGGCATCGACGCTGCACTGTGGCGGCGTCGTAATGCTGCGGTGGTGGCATCGTCGGGTGGCAGCCGGCCGCGCAGCGCCTGTGGCGCCGCTAGACCTGCCGCCCGCTCGCCTGCCACGGGCGTGATTCTGGACCATGCCCCACCCCCCCCCCCCCCCCCCCCCCCCCCCCCTTTTCCCCTGCATCCCCTCTTCCTCGCCACAGCCGACGCCTGACTCGTGAGGGTCTTTCCCATTGTCGCGGAGCTTGGCCACGACGCCGAGAGGGCGGGGGTCACTGCCGCCGCTGCCGCCGTTGCCATCTCACGGGCCCCGTGGATTGGCCATGCCGGAGTAGTCGTGGCTGCTGCTGGGAACGGGGGTGCTAGGTTAGGGGGTGTGGGTGTGTGTGGGTTCTTCTACTACCAAGCCTAGGGGGTGTGTTAAATTATGTATATGTTATACATTTGTAGGTTTGGTAGGCGTTACTGAAGCCTACAGTAGAGGGTACAACCCACCTCCTTGTATCCCTCTCTCTTCTATTCTCGCTCTCTTTTCTCTCGTCAACTTTCCTAGCCTAACACCTCTCGCCATTTCTGTGGCTTCCCTCCTACCTAGATCCTAGCTTACATTAACAATCCGCTGTCATAGTATTCTATTTTCCAAAATACAGCGACGGAAAGTATTGTCCACATGTTTGTGACTTAGAGGAATTTTGCCATTGTAGGGGGTCATGGACATTAAGCCTTAATCTTCTGGTGTGCCTAGTATATGTAGGTTGGGGTAAGGCTCCACGCCCATGCCTTACATCACACAAGTATAATGATGTTTACAACAAATACTAGAAAATAACAATCTTGGTACATGTGGACAATTATTGCCAGGCGCAAACAGCAAGTTACATCAACCCCAAACTAGTACCTAATCCACCGCCCTTTCGCCTTAGACACCGCCCTCACCCTCCTGGGCATGCTTTCCACCAGGTGGGTGCACACATCCGCCGGGATCTTCTCCCATTTCTCCTGCACCCGCTCCCAAAGGTCCAGCATACCAGTGGGAGGCTTATAAGGCTTGGCCAGCTGCCTCTTGAGATGAGCCCATAAATGCTCCGTTGGGTTGAGGTCGGGTGAGGAAGACGGCCACTCTAGCACCCCTGAATCTTACTCTCAAAGCCACTCCTGTACGATACGCGACTTGTGCTTCGGGTCGTTGTCATGCTGGAAGATAGTTTTTGAGGGTGTAAGCTGGTAAAGCTCAATCGTACTGTTGAGATCGTCCTGCAGTATACTCAGCGAGAGCAGTCCGTCCACCCTACCATATGTTTTGCTCATGAAACCCGCTCCCTTTTACGACATGCAGTCGTAAATTATCAAGCAACCGCCCCCGTGTTTGACGGTCTGCTTGATTTGGTGTCTTTGGAGGGCAGTCCCTTCGTGAACGCAGGCGTATGAGAGTCAGTCGGATGCAAGACGACCGATCTTGGTCTCATCCGCACAGAAAACTCGCTTCTAGTCGTCGACCGTCCAGTCTGCGTGGGCACGCGCCCATTCCAGCCTATCGCGTATGTTTTTCCGAGAGTGTCGCGGCTTTTTGGGATGCTTGATTGCGACAAGTCGGCTCCCATTCAAAGCGTTACGCAAGGTCTTAAGATGCAACGTGATGCCGTGCTGCTTCTCAACGATTTTCGCCACGTGAGCGGAGATTTCTGCCTCCTCAAGGGTAATCGACCGAACTATACCGCGACGAACTCTCTCTGTCACTAAGCGAGGGCGACCGGCTGAGGGCATCGTAGGACGCACGTCATCGCGGCTAGACTCTACAATTGCCTTGATGGGCCGAACTCTTCCCTATGGCTAGCTGTTTAGCGATTCAACGATTGCTCTACCCCCTCCGCAGCAAGGAATGATCTATGCGTAGAGCGCCTCATCTAACGGTTTCATGACGGCCTAATCATCGCAGCGGTCCTAGCCTATCTCCTGACTACTCGATAGTCGCGAGGGCAAGTAAGAAGAAATAGCGAGGTTAGGAAATAGATCTACTACGCTGCTTGGCCTAAACTGTCCGGATGCACCCATGCGGACGAAATCTCGTCCTCGGTAAAAAAATTACCCCTATAAAACTGAAACCAGCATCCGTCACATACAGTACAGTACTACTTTACATCCAACACCGAAATTCGATTCGTAACTAAACAAAGAAGGCACCAAACCAGTACGAGAAATGTTTTAAGGCAATTATCCGGGCAATACTTTCTGTCGCAGTAACTGCAGCCACGACTGAGTTCGCAGTTCCAGTGCGCTGATGCTGCCCAAATAAAGGGAAAGTATATCGGCGTTTAGTATTAGGGGTCGCGATTTTCAACAAATATATATTTATATAGATAAGCTATGTCATATTTTGTTTACAGCCTAGCTAGTTTTGTTCTTAGCGAATACAGACCTAGTTTTGTATCCCTCAACATTTTCCCTTAGTCACACTTTTCCTGGTACTCTAACATGGTATTGAGCTAGGATAGCCTTTTCTGCCGTTACTCACGCGTCCGCCGTTATTCACGCTTCCGTGCTACTATAGTTTTTTTTTTTTTTTTTTTCTTTGGTTGCGGAGCAACCTATTGTGATCGATTGGACGAGATTTGTTTTCAAAACTTGTAAAAACAATATATTTAATTGTAAAGTATTTTCTTCTAATCAAATAGACTTTACTGACAATTCATGCTTGCAAAAGCTAGTGAAGTTCACAAATTTACCATACCATTTCGTCACTAGTCCAGTGATTTTTCAATATCAAATGAATTATTTTATACCATTTTTGTTTTGAGTGTAATTTTGACCAACTTAGTATAATATAGATATTATAGTGCAAAACTTGTGCAGATGATGGAAAACAACAATTGATATTTCATTTGTTTCCCATCCTTTCTCAATGGCATATATTTGTCAATGACAAGTATAAGCTATCGCTTCCCCAGCTAAGTGGGGGAAGACGACAGCCTAGATATGCATAATACAAAACCACAAAACAATACAATTTGTATGTTCCAAAAAGTATAGATTACCCTTATCATATCCAGTTCAGTTGACTTCACCCAATGTGTAGAGTCAAAGAGCCGTACTTGAAATGACAAGTGCAATCTAACTTTTCAAAATCACAAAATGCATTGTTTCTGTCCTAGATTATTTATATGAGATAACAACGAATAATGCATCAACGGCAACAATCAAAGATAAAGGAACAGGGGGATATGAACTGCGGAATTGAAACCATTAGTCAACGACACTGTTGGATATTCCTTATGAGCCTTGAGAACATGTGTCAAGAAGTAGGGAATCAATGAAATCATCAAGAGATGAAGGAAAAAAAAGATGAAATGAGAAACGGAAATCGACCACAAATAGGGATGAAATTGAGTGTACCAGACTGGGAAGGTCTAGGAGAGAGCGAACTGAGAATGGATTTGTAAAATGAAAAGTAGTACTTCTAGTTTAGGAGGGTGAGAAGGGGACGAAAAGAGAAGAGCATGGGGGTGTCAACTTAGACATGTTGCGAATTCCAGAAGCATGGGCTTGCACACAGTCATATGCTCCTCATACTTTCATGAGATGACAAACTCCAAGACGCCAATGCCAAGGACAGTTTGACAGTTGCTGAGCTGCCGTTGAGTAGGTTACATCAAGACCTGCAAGCTAAGATTTTAAAGCCAATGTTGCACGGCCCTTGCAGTGATGACAACCCGCGTGCTCCTTGCATGGAAGAGCGTAACGGACAATACATTTGTAGCCGTGGTTATTCGAAGACATTGTACAACGACACAACTAAGGGTGAGCAATTGTATCCATAGTACTGGCGGCGTGTCACACATTTGGCACAAAAGAACGGTCGTTTAATAGATCATCGTTGGGTCGTGCCATACAACCCATACTCGATGACTAAATATAATGCGCATATCAACGTCGAGGTTTGTGCATCAGTGAAGTCGTTCAAGTACCTGTACAAGTACATCTATAAGGGAGCGGATCACACGATGGTAGCGGTTCATCATGACAATGGTGGTAAGTTGATTCAGCAGCTTGGTATGTTGGTGGATATTCGTTTGCACACCATCCTGTCGTATGTTCACATAATTTCGTTTGCATGTGTTTCGTGTGCGACGTTGTTTGTGTGGTTTGTTGGGTTTGCATGTCTTTGCATATTCATCTTGTGCTTGTGCAGATGTTCTTGGATTGTGCATGGCATCAAGCACATTCCAACGAGCCAAGAGTTGTTGGAATCGGAGCACATATGAAGAAGTTACGAAAAAACGTATGATGGATTTGTTACGACTTATAGGAAGTCAACAGCAGCTGCCACACCAAAGTTGGAGCGCCCTATAAGGAGGAGGAACCAACAAGTGTGGGACTTTTGTCCTCACCTTGCATCTGCAGCATTTGGGGTTGGATGCCAACCTGACACAATTTGCACAGTGGGGATTTTGTCTTGCCAGGGTGGTTGAACTTGAGGATTGGTTGGTTGGACAAAGGGATAAAGACCTTGACTCTTGTCATGTTCTTGACCAAGGGCCTCCAGGGTCCTTCCCCTTTCATCCTTCGCTTTCATCTTTCTCTTCCTATCCCATCTTCCAACTGTGCTTCAATGTTGTTCTCACACTTTTGAACTTGTAAGCTTCAATGATTGTGACTTTGAGGACTGTCAATTTCTCCAAAGGCAGCTTACCCCCCAGCTCACTCGCTAGGATACGGAATCGAGTGACTCAGCTTGCATTGGAAAGCTGAGTTTGTAAGCTACAATATACTGATGTTCAGATCGTTTCATCGATTGGAGTTTCAGATTTAGCTTTCCGAAGGTCGCAATTTTTCTGGGCGTTATTTGAAGTGCTCCATAAATTTATGAGCCGTTGAATCATCTGTTAATAGCCTACTCTCACCAACACGATCACGATGAGATCCATGCCCGTGTCAATGGGTACAAGCTATCAAGTCTGACAGCATGGTTCAAGCTCGACCGTGAAGATCCAGAGGTAAGGGGGATTCTTTATCACCAGATCCTAGAGCATTACACCTTCGTCAAAGGTCGAACCCTATATTGGAAGTGTGTTTCCCTTACAGAAAGGGTCATCAGGCGCATGTACTCTGTCAATTCGGCCGACGTTGAACACTACTGCCTTCATCTCCTAGTAATCTACACACCCGGAGCTTTGAGCTTTTTGGACATAAGGACGCTCGATGATCATGAGTATGCCACATTCCATGAGGCATGCATTGCAAGAGAGCTGCTGGAGCGAGACAACAAATGGCTACATTGCATGCCAGAGGCAGCCGAATAGCAGATGCCTTTCCAGTTGCGTGACCTATTTTGTACGTTACTCCTGTGGTGTGGTGTTTTGGCACTGCAGCAGCTTCTTGGCGAATACGGTGACAACATTTGTGAGGACTGTTGGTTAGAGAAGGCTATAAGCAGATGATTCAATGGCTCCTTGGAAATTTCTGCAGCACTTCGTTATGACGCCCAGAAAACTCGCGACCTCCGAATAGCTATATCCAAAACTCCAATCGGTGAAACAATCTGAAAATCGGATATGTTGTAGCTGGCAGCGTCAGCTTTCCACTGAAAGTTAAATCACTCGATTCCGTAGCTTAACGAGCGAGCTATGGCGTTTGGCGCACTGGGGGGTAATCTGCTCTAGGAGAAGTTGACAGTCCTCAGAGTCACTATGATTGAAGCTTACAAGATCAGAGGCATGATAGAAAAGGCATTGAAGCACAGTTGGAAGGTGGGGTAGGAAGGGAAGGATGAAAGGGAAGGACCCTGGAGGCCCATGGTCAACAACATGACAAGAGTCAAAGTCTTGACTCCCCATCCTCAAGTTCAGCCAGCCTGGCAAGACCAAATTCACACTGTGCCAGGTTGTCCTCCAAACCCCAAATGCTGCAGCTGCAAGGTGGGGACAAAAGTCCCACACATGCTGGTCCCTCCTCGTTATAGGGCTCTCCAACTTTGGTGTAGCAGCTGACAAGGACTTCCAATGAGTTGTAACAAATCCATCAAACATTTCTTCGTAACTTCTTCATATGTGCTCCGATTCCAACAATTCTTGGCTCGTTGGAATGTGCTCGATGTCATGCACAATCCAAGCACATCTGCACAAGCACAAGATGAACATACAAAGACATGCAAACCCAACAAACCATACAAACAACGTAGCACACAAAACACATGCAAACGAAATGATGCGAACAGACGACAGGATGACGTGCAAATGAATATGCACCAACACACTCCCCCTCAGACTGTCGGCTTGTTTCGCCGTCTCTAGTTCAAGGACATTCCCGCCATCCTCGCACAGCGCCAGTGTGGCTCTTCAGCTAGCCGCTTGGTAAGGAAGTCGGCTGGCTGTTGCTGAGTTTTCACGTAGATCGGATCCAGTGTCCCAAGCTTCACCTCCTTCCGTAGCCAATGCCACTTGATCCTCATGTGCTTGTTCAACCCATGAAGAACTGCATTGCGTGCCATGGCAATGGCTCCCTTGCTATCACTGAACAGAGGTGTCGCACAAGTCTGTTCATGGCCGATCTCTTTCAAGAGCCTCCTTAGCCAGATGATTTCTTTTGCCGCATGAAACATCGCCATGTACTCAGATTCCACTGAAGATAGTGCCGTCTCAGACTGCTTCTTGGACCTCCAACTTACAGGCCCACCTCCCACCATGCAGATGTATCCACCAACTGATGATGAATCCTCATGCTCAGAAGCCCACGTGGCATCAGCAAAACAGGTAAGGAACACCTTTCCTTCTCCGAGCTGCTCCCCCTTCTCTTTGAGGACTTCAACTCCTTTTTGACTGAGTTGAGCAGAGGCTGAATACTGTACTCCCACTGTAGGGTATGACTTGAGGTAGCGCACCACTCTCTCCGCTGCACCACACTGCTCTTCTGTTGGATTTTGCACTACTCGAGCCAGCTGTCCCACAGCAAAGCTGATGTCAGGCCGAGTATGCACAGCAGCGTAGAGTAGGCTCCCGACCATGGATTGGAATTGCCTCTGGTCTTCACTTTCAACTCCTTCTCCTTCAGCTGCCTTTATGAGTTTGAACTCGGAAGGCAAAGGTGTGACTACTTCCCGTTCTTCCTGCAGAGAGTACTTCTCAGCCAAGGTGTTGATGTACTGTCCCTGATGCAGTTTGAGCCAGCCACGTTCAGTATCCCGCTCAATGTGCATTCCCAGGTAGTACCTTGCCTCTCCAAGTGACTTGCACTTGAACTGCTCTGTGAGCTTCCGCTGCACCCCATCGATCTCCTTGTCACTGCTGCTGAAGAGCAGGATGTCATCCACGTACACCAGCAGAAGCACAAGTGACTCCCCCTCTCCCATAAGGAATAGGCTCTCGTCGCACGCACTCGCACGGAATCCA
This sequence comes from Closterium sp. NIES-67, assembly GCA_027943415.1. NCBI lineage: Eukaryota > Viridiplantae > Streptophyta > Zygnematophyceae > Desmidiales > Closteriaceae > Closterium > Closterium sp. NIES-67. The sequence goes on along the minus strand of BQMB01001424.1, from coordinate 392,909 downwards.
ATCCCTTCCAGTGCACTGGCCAGCCTGTTGTACCAGCATCTCGGGGCCTGCTTCAAGCCATAGATGGCCTTGTTAAGTTTGCAGACACGACCGGTTCCATCCTCATAGCCAGGTGGTTGAACCATGTACACCTCCTCTTCCACAATGCCGTACAGAAAAGCGGTTACGATGTCCATCTGCTTCACCTTCCATTTGCGCACAGCAGCTACCGCCAGCAGCACACGTAGCGTTGGAGACTTAGCAGTTGGGGCAAACACTTCTTTGTAATCTTCCTTCTCTTTCTGCTGAAACCCCTTTGCCACCAGCCTGCTCTTGTAAACGGATGGCTCTCCTTTCTCATCCGTCTTGATTTTTGCCAGCCACTTGCACTGTATTGCTTTCTTCCCATTTGGCAAGTACACCAGGTCCCATGTGTGATTCTCCATCTGGCTGTTGTACTCTGCATCTCTTGAAACGAGCCACTTCCCCCGTTGAGGCCCGGCTAGCGCATGATCCATGCTCGGAGGTTGTATTGGTGCGTAAAAGCAGTATGCAGGCTCCTCGTCATCTGACTCTTGGTCATCACCCAAGAACAGCACTGCATCTTCGCCTTGAGCCTGTTCCTGCTGCTCAGTTGTGGCTCCTCCACTTGTGGAGCTCAGCAGCTTTCTCGTTGCCATTCTGGTACGTGCAGGGTAGATGGTTGGATTTACCCATTCTTTCACCTTCACCCAATCCTTTGTCCCCCCACCAATCTGTTTCCTTCGCTTTGGCAGACTTGGTGTTTTGGAAGCCTCTTGCTGCTGCTGCTCCGGATCCTTGACTTCAGCATCAGCTGCAGTATCCTCATTGCTTCCTTCATCAGTACCGCTTGCCGTTGGCGCAGTGACTTCGCTGTCCTCAGGTTCGGACAGATCGAAGTGCATAGTGATCTCTTCCAGCTGCTGGGTGACCCTTGCCTCCGGCTGCTTCTCCCACTTGCCATACATGATGTTCTCCAAAACACTATGTAACATAATTGATGTATAATATATCAACGTATATGAAGGAGTGCAGGGATTTCCAAAAATGGAAAAACACACAAAATAATACACAATAAATAGCAAATAGCAGTGATCAAGGATTTGGCAAGCCTCATCCTCTCGTATATTCACTTTGGATAGGATAAACCTAATTACCTGATGTACTTTAGAAGTATAAAAACGCCTTGTATCGATCGATAGTGCAATTTTCTCTCGACCATTTTGATCCTCTAACACTAGTTACCCTTCCCTAGAGTTCTTGTAGGCATAAATATCATTGACTTTTTGCTTGTTTACATTCAATTCTTGATTAGTATCATTCAAGCTTCTGCTAAATCCTGGACCTGTGACAACTTCCATGGGACTTCCATGGGACTTCCATGGTTCTCTCAGCTCTTTATCAGCTCGTCCTTACACAACTTAACCCAAAAAAAAACTAACAACAAAACCCACTTAACTCAAAGAGTGTAACCATTATGCTTTCACATGAAAGGCTTCTTCTTCAATGTTGCTTCATCTTCAGCAAATAGGCGGCAAGTTTATGTGCATAAGTATGTTTTGCACCAATAAGCAGCACTTGTATAAAATATACTCACCCTGGATTTTTTTCAGTTGCCCCATGACTTTGGATGTGTCGTCACGAATTTTTGGGCAACTAGATTCTTATGGTTGCATACGTCAACAAAACTCTCTACACCACCTCTAGCAACGCAATTATCTTTCGCATGGGACAACGCATCTGCGGCAACCTAAAAGGTCAACATTACCCCTCATGTGACCCAATTTCTAGGGTTAAACATCTCTCTCGGCCTCGAGTCAATCTACCCGACTGCTAGCAAGTACGCCAAGAAACATGCTAAAAAGTACGGCATTTCCCCGATTGGAGTGACGACCGCTTTCCATCACCTCCTTTTTGGGCACGAGCCCAACACTACACCCCTAACGGTGGCAGAATGCCAACTCTACCAGCAGGAGCTCGGGTGCCTCCCATTCGCAACTTTAACCTGTCGCCCTGAGCATACGTCGCCAGCCACCTCACACATTACTTGCGATGACCCGAACGGAAGAACATGGTGGATCTCTGCCGAGCTCTCGACTATTTTATATCGACTCCAATAGTCGGCCTCATCTACTCGACAGAGCTTGCTGCCTCTTTGACACTGACTAGATATGCTGATTTTGACCACGCAGCCGACCCTGACAAGCTGCGTTCCAGGACTAGGTTCATTTTCCATCGTCGACTTGCTAGTGCAATTTTTTGGAACTCACAGAAACAAGAAATCATCGCCCTCTCATTAGCCAAAGCAAAATTTGTCGATGTCAGTTCAGTAGATTGTGAAGGGCTCCATCTCCGTGAGCTACAACAAGAAGAAAAAATTGCAACAAACTCCTACTTTGAGTGACTCTATGACATTTAAAGTGCAATACAAATTGCAAACAAGCGCGACTTTGTCAACCGAATGAAGCAAATCGCACTATGTTACTTCTTCGTCAAGCATGAGATGGACCGAGGCAATGTGCTCCTGAAATACTGCCCAATAAAAGAAATGGCAGCAGATTTCTTAACAAAGAAATTGCCACTCGTGCCAAGTTCCGGTACTGTGCCAACCTTGTCGGGTTCATCAAACGAGGCAGTATCTATCTAAAAGAATACACTCTAGAATGAAAGGGAGTGTTGAAAGTGTTAGAAGAAAATCTATATACCATTGTTGCTAATGGGGATTCCTAAGTAGCTTGTTACCTCATATAAAGGATGCACACAATTCAAACTCCGCGTAATAACTATTCCAAATGAGCTTGTAACCTAATATAGAGGATGAGAGGTCAAGCCTTTTCAGCGTAAACCAGAACGCATGGGCTGCTTTCAAGGATGTGCATGCTCCCACAATAGCGGTGGTGGCTGTTGTTTTGGAGAGGCAAATGTCGACACTTCGAATTGACGAAGGTGACCTGGTGGAGGAAGGAGTGCAGAAATTCTTTGACTTGTTGACACAGCTTGAAGGAGCTGATCTGAACTACAGTGACCTTCCAAAGAAGACCAAACTGCTAGCCTTGCTTCCTGACTCATAGACCTCGCTCATCATCAATCTAAATCGAGATATATCCTGTCTCTCGCTCGAAGATGTGAAGCGGGAAATCCTACGAGTAGATTTCCGACGTCGCAAATTAGCGGGTCCCGATGGTGCTGGAGTTGCAAGCATGGGCCGTGAGCACGGTTGTGGAAGGGTTAGAGGGCAAGGAGGCAGATTTGGCAGCAACAACTTCAATGGAGGTCGGGCAATAGAGGTACAGCAACAAAAACAACAACAGCTATGGGCGTGGAAGTGGCGAATGCCGTTTTTGCCATAAGACCGGGAGAAGGGGAGAGAAAATGAGGTCAAAGGGAAGAGGATGCGAGGTGAAAGAGGAGAGGAAGTGAGGTTGAAGGGAGAGGACGCAAGGCACAAGAGGAGAGGATGCAAGGTCAAAAGGGAGAGGACGCGAGGTAAAAGGGGGGTCGAAGGAAGTAGGACACGACGTGAAAAGGGAAAGGACGCTAGGTGAACAGGGAGGGGGCGCACGGTCAAAGGAGAAAGGACGCAATGTCAAAGGGTAGAGGACGGGAGGCGAAAGGGAAGAGGACGCGAGGTCAAAGGAGAGGGGACGCAAGGCAAAAAGGGAGTGGATGCGAGGTTAAAGGGGAGAGGATACGAGGTGAAATGGGAGAGGACGTAAGGTCGAAGGGGACAGGACGTGAGGTGAAAGATGAGAGGACATAAGGTCAAAGGGGAGAGGATGCGAGGTCAGAGGGGAGAGGATGCAATGTCGAAGGGGAGAGTACAGGAGGTGAAAGAGGAGACGATGCGAGGTCGCAGTGAAGAGGTCGCGATGTGATAGGGACGCGAGGCCGAAGGAGAGAGGACACGAGGTGAAAGGGGAGAGGACACGAGATCGAAGGGGGAAGGAAGCAAGCTCGAAAGGGAGAGCATGTGAGGTCAAAGGGGAGAGGATGTGAGGTCGAAGGAAAGAGGACACGAGGTCGAAGGGGAGAGGATGCAAGGTCGAAGGGGAGAGGACACATGGTGAAAGGGAAGGGGACGCGAGGTCAAAATGGAGAGGACGTGAGGTGAAAAGGGAGAGGATGAAAGGTGAAAGGGGAGTGGATACGAGGTGAAAGGAAAGAGGACGCAAGGTCGAAGGAGAGAGGATGCGATGTCGAAGGGGAGAGGGTGCGAGTCAAATGGGAGAGGATGCAAGGTGAAAGGGGAGAGGATGCGGGGTCGAAGGGGAGCGGACGCAAGGTGAAAGGGGAGAGGACGCGAGATCAAAGGGGAGCGGACGTGAGGTGGCATGGGAGAGGACGTGAGGTCCAAGGGGACATGACGCGAGGTGAAAGATGAGAGGACATGAGGTCGAAGGAGAGAGGATGCGAGGTCAAGGGGAGAGGATGTGAGGTCGAAGTGGAGAGGACGTGAGGTTGATGGGTAGAGGACAAGAGGTGAAAGTGGAGAGGGCGTGAGGTCGAAGGTGTCACATGATCGAATGAGGTTTGCTCAATGTTGCACTATTAATCAACAGAAGATACTTCCAGAGTACACCACATAGCCAAATTTATCCTATCCAAAGGGAATAGACCCCTCTAAAAGTAAAATCACGCTTCGTATAGCCACGCAAGACTATTGGATGTAAGGGATTACGGCTGGATTATGCTAGATAGCGTTACCCAGTACATTCCATGCTTGGTCGGTAAAATAGTTATGATAATAGGATAATGTCAAGGATAATGGATATTGAGGAATAGGAAACCAAATGAAATGAGATAAAGAGTAGAAGATCATAATAAAAAGAGGAATGAAATGGAAAGGAAATATGGGAAAGGGGAAAATGGTGTAACGGGGTTGTACTCTCACTCTTCCCCCTTTCAAAACTGGGTGGCAGAAGTAACACCATGCTTGAGAAACTAGTTGTTATGAATGGAACTGCCGAGTAGCGCGGAGGGCAATAGCGAAACTGTGAACGCGTGAATGACAATAAAATGATAGACAACAGAATATTTAGGGATCCTAAGGTGATCCTAGTCGTAGAATTGAAAGGTTCGAGGAAAGTATCAAAGGGCCTCGATGTGTTAAAGCAAGGTCCGAAAAGGCCCAGGAGGCTCGAACTAAAAGGTCTGCAACCCTAGCAATGGTTCGGGACCATTCGAGCCGTATCACCTGTAGCAAGCCTCAGTAATTAATTACTAATTCCTTACACTCTCCGCCCTTCAAGATAAGCACACAAATAAACAAAGCAACACAAGCTCTAACCAAATATCCTAGCAATGAAGACACCACTGTTGAGAATCTCGAACTTTTTCACAGAAACTCCATCGAACGGTCAAAACACGTCGAAACGATCGAAGTCGATTGTAGCCGTCAAATCCTGGTCGAATTACCCAGATCACCAAACGGGTAGTAGGAAAACTACCGCACCACAGTTTCCTTATCTCAAGTCCATCGTCGAGAATTACGACTTCCATTGTTTTGTACAGTACACCCTACATCTCATTATGGCAAAACTCACGTAGGGTCAATGACGAGATCGGCTACTTATCAAATTATGTCAGTTCAATTTCGGAGTGCCCTGTACCGAATATGGCTGTTATCCCAAGCATCAAAAGACGGAAACGGGTAGAATCAGACCCATTACTCAAGCCCCAAATATTCAATTTTGCAAACAAACAATCCACGCGATGGAAAGCACGTGCGCATGCGTGATGGTTTGCAGTTCCATTTTGTTTAAGTGTTCACCCTCACCATGGCGTTTGACCGCTCCTCTCCCGGGAAACCCCAAAACCTGTTTTGGGGTGTAGGGAAATACCAACAGCGGTCGGTAACAGGGCAGTCATGTATTGTCAAAATTTGTCAAAAACAAACAAAACGCTTGCCGAAAACATTTGAGAGTAACGAGATTTAGGGTGTAATCCTCGGAAATCCTCCGTGCCTGAGTCCCACGTGTGCTGCCGTGCGATCCTTGGTCACACCAAAAATACCAATGACACATCACTGAACAATATCTGAAGTCCCGTCTTCGCCTGCGTGTCGCCAGCCAGAAAATGCCGAGCCTTATGATGTCAGCTACACTTCACCATGTAGCCACATTTGCTACGCGCTCTCCTGATGAAATATCCTCTCCGCTTGGGGAGATCCGTGAGCTTGTCGCCTCATGACGTGCTTCTGACTCCATCAGAAACCAATCCAAATCGTCGTTGCTGCTCGCCGAAATTTCTGAAACTGCAGCCGAAACTCGTTTAACGATATGCGAAATGAACCACATACCGGAAACACGCTTAAAAAACTTCGCCATGTCAAAACAGACGCAATCGCCCTCAAGGGGAAGGTCCTGCGAATCCTGCTCATTTTTTTGGGTCGGATCGACAGTCTTGAGAAGCCCACGCAATTGAGGTTGTTGAAGCATATCGTATCATGCTTTAGGATAACCGCTGCAACTTCTATAGCGCCATCCGCCTTCTCCCCCCCAAAAAACAATCTGCGCTCGGAAGCCTAGCGGGTGAGGAAAGTGGCTCTGAAAACCAAGTGTTATGAATGGGACTGCCGAGTAGCGCAGAGGGCAATGGCGAAATTGTGAATGAGTGAATGACAATAAAATGAGAGTCAATACAATATATAGGAAACCTAGGGCAATCCTAGTCGTAGGATCAGAAGGTTCGGGAAAATTATCGGTGGACCACGATGTGTCCAAGCGAGGTCCGGAAAGGCTCAGGACTTTTGAATTGAAAAGTCTGGAGCCCTAGCGATGGTTCAGGACTGTTCGAGTCATACGCCCTGTAGCAAGCATCAGAAAGGAATTACTAATTACTTATAGTAGCCGTAAAGAGGACTATCTTGTTGTTTCCATGTCAGATTTAGAGACTCAGCCTTAGAAGGATCATAACCCTTCCAGCAAAGAAGCAGCTCCAGAGTGCCTTTGTGACAATATCGGTGTGTGAGCACGCAAATGGTCTTCTGCTTAGGTTCATCATTGACAAAGACGGGTGGTGGCGGCTGTCGACATTCGGCATAGAGTATGTTTATTCCCAATAGGGTGTGAGAAGCTGGACATGGAAGGCATTATGGATCTTCTAGGTGGCGGGTAGGCGTAAGCAAAAGGTAATTGAAGTGACATGTGCTTCAACGAGAAATGGCCCGTAGAAGCAAGGTCGAAGATTGGATGGAAGAAGGATGATATGAAGGTTACTGTGTTGAGGAGAACAGAATCTCCCATAGTGATGGTTTGATTACTATAGTGATGGTTGGTTGAGTGCTTTTGTTGTTGTTGGATGTCCAAGAGGCGTTTTTGTGTCCGATCTTAGAGATGGTGGATGGTCATGATGAATTGTGTGCGAAAAGGACCGTAGCAAGATTCGTCGGCAGCTGTGGTATGAGCAGTTTGCGTCTGTAGCAAAAGAAGAGTGGAGTCTATCACGTAGCAGCATGACCGGCATTCTTGTAAGCGAACTCCAAAATCGGCAGGTGCAAGTCAGATTTTGAGATATCATCCTCGCAGGCTGCACATAGGAGTTGCTCCACAACATGGCCGAGTCGTTCAGTCTATCCGTCATTTTGTGGATGGTAGGCGGATATCATGGTGAGTTTGGTTCCAAGTAGAAACATAAGTCATTTCTGGATCTTACTGGTGAACTTAGGGTCTCGGTCGAAGATGAAAGTGATTGGACACCATGTTGTGATGTGCAGACGAATAGCTGTGTTGTCTCCTCTTTGTATGCTGTTACCCGAATCTCGTCCACGTGTGGAGATCACCAAGTTTTGGCGGTTTTGGAGTCGTATCATAGTATCGCTTCTGTAGCAGTTGTGCCTTAGGACGTAGAAAAAGGCATCTGTTTCGCAAGATCGCACATTTTTCTGGAGATCAACCGAATTGACCCATAGAAGAGCAATCGAACCTGTCAACATGGCAATTCCCGTATTGGACAGACTTTCCAGAAATGCTCGCTTATGGACAGGAGATCGGCTCGACATGTTTACTATCCTGTTTCACCGAATACGTTTTGCAAATACACAGCAACACCTCTAACCATCTCGTGAGTTCCGCGGACACATGGGGCTGTTGGCATCGTATGGGGTGTTCCTGACAAATGTTGCAAAAAAATCCATTACTTCGCGAGAATGTTCGCAGTTGTTATTGGCATCGGCCAAGCAACCCGTTAATTTTGAGGGATTGTCGAACCTGCAGCCGGGTGGTCGATCGATCGAGCACGATCGTCACAAAGTGATCTTGACGTTTTGAGATGGTAAGTGTTCTTTTTCATGTTACTATTCATGACTAGTAACCAGCTCTAAAGTGCGAGGCTTGCCAAACTGACCCTCAAACCGGACGCATTTTTCCACGTCCTTAGTAGTGCTATCTCAACGACGTCTGTAGCTGATGCATCTAGGATCACTCGACTACTGGTCCATGCCTTAGTGTTGTTGTAAGTTGTACGCCCTATGCATCGTACACACGTGCGGTTCATCTGATGGTTGCAAAGAAGGTCTCCGTTGCCACGAGTCAACACTTGCGTCTGACTGGCGTTAGCAAAGGTCGATCAGTGATGCGAATTTGCAGGCTTGAGGAACGGCTATGATGTCACCCAATTCTGTCGCGGAGTGGGGAACAATTCACTTGCGGTAACTCTGTTCACCACATGCTCAGCTGGTCTCACTGTCCTGAGTATGCAAAGCACTGCTCGGTGTATGCATATTATTCAAAACCATGCAATGAGTTGGTACCATAAGCGCGGAGCTGGTAACTTCCAGAATCAGCGCCAAAGTAGTCTCCCTCAATGGTTGTTCAAGCAAGGAATATCTGCTATGTAGATATCCCATAGTGATGGCTAGGGATACCCATGAATATTATTATTATTCCCAAATAATTCTCTCCCATTCCCAAGTGGCCATTGATGGCAGTCAACCCTGTATGACATTATGCACTTCCAATGTAGCACAGAGGCCAATAGCAGGCATCGGTGATTGGGCACACAAATTGGGATAGGTCTTCTGGTGCCATCTTGTTGCCAGCCATTGCAGCAGCTTTGATGTCGATGATGGCTACTCGGCATCACTGTTGAATTCTGCTCCAGTTTGGCAAATATGGGTGTTGTTAGAGATAGGTGGAGTCCACGTGGGTATATGGCGTTGCCTTAGCTATTCCACTGTGTAGTGGTATCCCCTTGCCACTAGCTGGAAATCATAGTAGTGTGCATGGCCGGATCTTTATAATCACACCAAAATATCCAGCATTATCTCCATTGAGCGGAGAATCAACCATCAGGGTTTGGTTGTGATTGTTGTGTTGAGGCGTTTGCTGCGGCGACGGTGGCGATAGCGATGATGGGGACAGTGGCAGCTGCTGCAGAGAATCCTCTTTGCTTGTAATGGTTGAAGGAGAATCCATCAATTCCCTCTTCAATGTAGAGTCTTCCTGATGGGTGTAATAGGCGTAACTACCAGGAACACGTGCACATTGGAACACTTGTGTTACTCTATTGCTGCCAGTAATGGTTTCATTTGAGGGTATGAACAATGGTTGTTTCTCCCTTCAATTTATCCACGGGTAGCAATGCGTGGTATCCATATCTGTGCATTCGATGTATGGTCGGCAGAGCATGTGATCGTGTTGTGCCATCTGCAACTCCCTCATTTGTTGACACCATTGTGCTGCTTGGCGTTGTACTCCGTCATCGAAGTTACATTGATGCTTGTAATGCTTTGGATTCTGGTAGAATCGCACCGAATGCATGTGTCGTAGGGTCGCTATTGAGTGAGTACTTGTCAGATTAGAGGTTAATTACTCCCCAATCTGTCAAGCATCATAACTTGCGTGAAATATTTCCACGCAAACCATTAATACCTGAAATGGCAGCCCATGATTCGTGTATCACCTCATAAGGTTGTTGTTGAGACTGAACCAATCGATCACTGCGGATAGCTGAGATTCTTGATGAAGAAGAATCAGTCACCTCTTGTTATGAAGTAGTATCTCGCTGGCCTTGACATGACACGTTCACTGCGGTGTCGTTATATGCGAAATCTGCTCCTTCGCAGCAACTCGATTTTGGGAATATTGCAAGAGGAAACAACTACGTCTCTGCAATCTCATAGCTTGTCGATCAATTTATGTCAAGAAGTGTCTCGTCAATGAAGAATATGTCTTCATGCAGCTCCATTGTTTTTCGTGAGTGCTTCCTCTCTTCCACGAGTTAGCGGGTACAACTACTACTTGAGGCAGCAATGCGCCATCAACTGCTACTCTTTTTTAATTTAACTCTCAACTGTACGACGCGTTTTACTCTCAACTGTATGACGTGTACTCTCGATCGGTAGAAATAGTAGCACACTGTCATAGGATACTGTTTTTTCTATACTTCCTCTCTTTCGGTTTTTTCAAGATTGTGGACTTAGCCACATCTGCCATGTCTTCTTTCTGATAGTAATTTAGTTTAGACGGTAGTTTCCCATACCTTCGTTTCATCGTCTAACCCCTTTATTCCCCAATATCTTGTTGATAATTTAATCCCTTTCATCTTGAACACGAGGTAAGCACGACCCTTACCTTTCCCCCATTCACCTCCCCTATCATCTTGCTCTCTCGCTTCCATCTGTGCCACCTCTTTTACTGAAAGTTCTCCGTTTTTCAATCTTGCTCGTTCAAATCTATCATTGTGCCACCTTTTAATTCGTTCTCTACCTTCCTTACCCTTTCCATTCAAACTTTGCCGCGATCAGTCGTGTCGTGTGCTCGCTTTCTGTTAATACTCGTTCTTTTTCTTCTATTCCGTGATTATTTCTTATATTCCTGCAGATTTTCAACTGCGCGTTGGCAATGCTAAGTTACGTCTTTATGGGCGACAAATAAAAAAATTATTCTCTAAGCTGCATATATGTTCTTGTGAAACTGTTTCAAGTTGTTTTGGTACCTTGTGCAGGCATTGTTCATTGTCATTGATCTAGTAGTCGTAATACACCGTGTATAAAAAAAAATGGAATTGTTTCTTATCACTTCAAGCAAGGTTCTTGACTCTCTCCTTGAGTGCAGTCATTAGAATTGGAAGTCATAAATGCAATTCTTTTTTTTGGAACTCTCATACTGTGTTGCTTTTTGTTTATATTTTTCAGTCGTTAGGCTTGAGGCTCCCCCCCCCCCCCCTAGAGCTGGGGAAGCTGTGGCCTAATTTTGTCTTGATGAACTAGGCTTTTCGCTTCCCCCACTGAACTGGGGAAGTGATAGCCTATTTTTGTCATCGACAAAAATATGCCACAACATATGATGGGTAGCGAAGGTATTCACCTTCTTTTGTTCCCCATCACTGTTTTTGTTTTTTTATAGTGCAATAGGTACATGTATTTTACAATTGTGTGTTACACCTAAACCACTTAGATATTTTTTTATCTTAAAAAAACTTGAAAAAAAAACCTGCCCGATCGATTGCAATAGGTTGCTCCGCAACCCAAAAAAAAAAAATCATCAATGTAGTCCATCGAACAGTTGGCGAGGCATCGCGCCTTTGTAGGGAACCCGATGTGCAACTGCGTGAGGTTTGTCAAAATTTAAAATGGAAGAGCATTTCACCTATAGCAATTGAAGTTTCGACTCCATCCTCAGTGTGCTCCTGGGGGGCAAGTGATTAAGCGATGAGCTAAAACCTTTGGCCAAGTGTTAGAGGATCGAATGAGGTTTGCTCAGTGTTGCACATTCGATCAATACAAGTTGCTTATATCCTTCCAGAGCACATCAGGTAACCACGTTTAGCCTATCTAAACGTAATAGAAAATTATAGAAATAGAATCACGATACGTACAGCCACGCAAGACTATTGGCTTTAAGGGATAATGGCAGTTATGCTGGTTAGCGTTAGCCAGCCCATCCCAAGCGTGGTCCGTGATATAATTATGATAATAGCAAAATGCAAAGGATAATGGAGAATGAGGAATAGGAAACCAAATGAGATAAGATAAAGAGCATAAGAATCATGATAAAAAGAGGAATGAAATAGGAAGGAAGTATGGGAAGGGGAAACTGGTGTAACGGGGTCGTACTCTCACAGAAGGGGAGAGAAGCAAGGTGAAATATGAGAGGACACGAGGTCGAAATGGAAAGGACGTGAGGTGAAAGGGGAGATGAAGAAAGCTGAAAAGAGAGAGGACAAGAGGTGCAAGAAGAGGGGACGTGAGGTCCAAGGAGAGAGGACGCGAGGTAGAATGGGAGAGGATGTGAGGTCGAAGGGTAGAGGACGCAAGCTCCAAAGGGAGAGGACGCAAGGTTGAAGGGAAGAGGAAGCTAGATCGAAGGGGAGAAAACGTAAGGTGAAAGGGGAGAGGACGCGAAATTGAAAAGGAGAGGACATGGGGTGAAAAAGGAGAGGAAGAAAGGTGAAACAGGAGAGGACGCAATTTGAAAGGGGAGAGGACGCAACGTTGAAGGAGAAAGGATACGACGTTGAAGAGGAGAGGGCACGAGGTCGAAGGGGAGAGGATGCAAGGTCGAAGGGGAGAGGATGCGAGGACGAAGGGGAAAGGATGCCAGGTCGAAGGGTAGAGGATGCAAGGTTGAAGGGGAGAGGACACGAGGTGAAAGCAAAGAGGATGCGGAGTCAAAGGGAGAGGATGCGAGGTCAAAGAGGAGAGGATGCGAGGTCGAAGGGGAGAGGATGCCGTGAAATGGGAGAGGATGCAGGGTCGAAGGAGAGAGGACGCGATGTGAAATGGGAAAGGAGACGAGGTAGAAAGGGAGAGGACACGAGGTGAAAGGGGAGAGGACATGAGGTCGAAGGGGAGAGGACGCGAGGTGGAAAGGGAGAGGATGCAAGGTTGAAGGGGAGAGGACGCGAGGTGAAAGGGGAGGGGGCACGGGGTCAGAGTGGAGAGGACGCGAAGTGCCACCCAAATTGCGTACAAGTCTTTTTGCCTGAGGATGTGGCCAAAGGATACATTCACGGACCGCGATTTCTTTAACTCTTTGAATCGTGGATTAGGGTGTACAAATGTTCTAAGTTCCAGTCAAGAGTATTAAGAAGACCATAGGAAATACAATGGCCCTGCTTACAAGCATGCCACCTAGTTGTCTAAGTACAGTAGAATTTTTGACTTTCTGTCCCTGGTCTAGGGAATGCAAGAATCAGGAGGGAGGGGGGGGGGAGGGATGTGGTGTGCAAGGCCCTTGCAAAATTCCGAAGACCCATTCTGCCTTTTGGAGTGTGGGACACCCGTGGGTAGCCCCACCTCAAACTGCCCAAAGTTCCACGCAAGACCCCTTGGGGCTACCTGCGGGTAGTCATGGGCACAAGCCGAGCCACACCTGGCTCGGCTAGGCTTGGCTCGTCTTTAAGGCGAGCCGAGCCTTCTTTTCTGGTACCCGGCTTGGCTCGAGCCGAGCCGGCTCGGCCTGACTTGAGCCGGCGGCTCGGTTCGGCTCGCGCACGTGAAATCAGGTGAGCCAGAGTCGAGCCGGCTTGAGCTGGCTCGATTTCAAGCCAGCTGGCTCGCGGCTCGGGAAAGGGGAGTTTCGCGAATGTCAAATCTCAGATCGACAAACCTACTGCGCCCATTTCGTCTGCCAACCCTAACCTCACCGTGTTGCCCTAGTCTATCGCCCTCAGCCAGCCCTATTTACACAGCAGCACCTCCTTAGAGTTTTATAAGATGTAGAAGCAGATGATCAGCTCAACAATCTGGACCAGTGTCACAGGATCGAATGTGTCGAGGAAAGGTTCCACTATCGATCAGTACAAGGTGCTTTTATACTTCCAAAGTACATCAGGTAACCAGGTTTATCGTATCCCAAGGGAATAGACCCTTCTAGAAAATAGAATCACCCTGCGTATAGCCACGCGAGGCTATTGGATTTAAGGGATTATGACAGGATTACGCTAGATACAGCGCGCCAGTACACCCCGAGCCTGGTCGGTGATATAATTATAAGAACAGGATAAGCCAAAGGTTTATGGAAAAGGAGAAATAGGAATCCAAATGGAATGAGATAAAACCCAAATGGATCAGGATAAAAAGAGGAATGGAATGGAGAGGGAATATGGAAAGGAGAGAGGAATAGGACGGAGTCATACTCTCATACTTCCCCCCCTCAAAGCTGGATGGTCGACGTGACACCCTGCTTGACAAGGTAGTCGCAAAGAGGACGACGAGCATGATCCATCTCGGATTCAGAGACCCAGCTATCCTCTGAAGGATCATAACCCTTCCAACGGATGAGAAGCTCCACGGTGCCATTCCGTGGATGGCGGTGAGCAAGCACGGACTCGACCTCGTACTCGGGTTCATCTTGGACGAGGACGGGTGGCGGTGGCGGCGGTTGGCATCTAGAGAAGATCGCGTTGGGATCTCAATAGGGTTTCAAGAGTTGGACATGGAAGGCATTGTGAATCTTCCAAGTAGTTGGCAGGCGTAAGCGGAAGGTAACAGGAGTGACCTGTGCTTCAACGAGAAAAGGCCCGCAGAAGCGAGGTCGCATTTTGGATGGGAGATGGCTGATGTCAAGATTGCACGTGTCGAGTAGCACTCGATCTCCCACGGTAATGGTGTGGTCTGTGCGGTGGCAATTGGCCTGGCGCTTTTGTTGTTGCTGAATGTCGAGAAGGCGCTTGTGGGTCCGATCCCAAATTTTGTGCATAGTCGTGATGAAATTATGAGCGGGTTGGACTGTAGCTAGTATGTTTGGCTGTTGAGGTGTGAGTGGGTGGCGTCCGTAATAGAGGAAGAACGGCGTTTGTCTAGTAGCGGCGTGAGTAGCGCTGTTGTAGGCAAACTCCAGGACGAGCAGATGCAAGTCCCATTTGGAGATTTCGTCCTTGCAAGCTGCGCGGAGGAGTTGCTCCACAATTTGGTTGAGGCGCTCGGTCTGTCCATCTGTCTGCGGATGGTAGGCGGATGACATGGCGAGTTTGGTCCCGAGCAAAGACATCAGTTCTTTCCAAAATTTACTGGTGAACTTAGGGTCTCGGTCGGAGATGAGTGTGGTCGGAATGCCATGTTGTGAGATGATGTAGCGCACAAAGAGTTGTGCCGTCTCCTCGGTGCGTGCTATCATTTGTGTCGGGATGAAGTGTCCCATTTTGGAAACCTTGTCAATGACGACAAGAATCGCGTCATAACCGCTTGTGGTAGTGGGTAGCCCGGTGATGAAGTCTAGGCTGACCACTTGCCATGGCTGTTCTGGGACAGGAAGAGGCTGTAGTAGACCCGCCTTTTTCTGCTTGCTGCTCTTCATCCGCTGACATGTAGTGCACGAGGTGACGAATTTCTGTACGTCATCTGCCATGTGGGGCCAGTAGTAGTGTTTGGCGATACCAGTGAGCGTCTTGTTGCTACGGAAGTGTCCTGCGTACAGGACGTCGTGGTATTCTTCGAGTAGTAACTGGCGCAATGGAGGGTAATTAGGTACTCAGATCTTCGTTGATCCTTTCCGGTACGCGATGTCGTTGTCCCACTGTAGCAGATGTCCCTTTTCTGCCAAGGGAATTTTTGGGTCGATGGTGTACCCGTGTGTGAAGAGTCCCTTGAGGAGTGGATTTATCCCTTCAACTTGGATCGCGGCAACGTGTGCCGGTCGGCTAAGCACATCGACTTTGTTTTTATGGCCGGGCTTGTACACGATGTCGTAGTGGAAGTGTGTCTCGAGGAAGTCGATCCACCGAACGTGTCGCCTGGAGAGGCTTGGTTGTGTCTTCAAATATTTTGGGCTGCAATGGTCGGTGTAGACTGTCGTCTTGCGTCCTTCGAGATAGCATCTCCACGTTTTGAAGGCAATGATGATAGCCAGGGCCTCCTTGTTGTGTATCGGATAGTTGAGTTCTGCACCGTGTAGTTTCTTGCTGAGATAGGCGATTGGTTGCAGTCCATTCCCCTGGTCTTGCATCAAGACTGCTCCCACTGCCTGGTCGCTGGCGTCAGCTTCGATGACGTATTCGCGTTCGGGGTCTGGCAAGATGAGTACTGGTGCAGACGTGAGTGCTTGCTTCAGCTGCTCCACGGCTTCCTGGTGTTTCGGCTCCCATTTGTAGGGCGTGTTCTTTTTCAGTAGATTCGTGAGTGGCGCGGCAATTTTCGCGCATTACGGCACGAACCTGTTGTAGTAGTTAGCGAAGCCAAGGAGCAGCTGTAACTCCTTCACATTCTCGGGTGTCTTCCACGTACGCACGGCTTCGATTTTCTTGGGGTCGACGTGAACTCCTTGAGCGATTACGATATGTCAGAGAAATTGAACTTTCTCGAAGGCGAAGTCGCTCTTGGATAGTTTGACGTAGAAGCGTTCGCATCGAAGAATGTCGAAGACGCGTCGTAAGTGTTCGACGTGTTGTTGCATGTCGTGCGAGTAGATGAGAATGTCGTCCAGGTACACCACCACGCATTCGTCCAAGAGTGGGCATAGGATGTGATTCATCTCTGCTTGGAACGTTGCAGGTGCGTTGGTGAGTCCGAACGGCATCACCAGATAATCGTACGATCCGTATCGAGTTCGGAAGGCAGTTTTGTGAACGGAATTGTCCGCCATTCTTATCTGCCAATATCCGGACCGCAGATCTAATTTTGAAAATACCGTGGCTCCCTGAAGCTGGTCGAGCAGATCATTGATTCGTGGAATTGGGTACTTGTTCTTGATGGTATGCTTGTTGAGAGCTCGGTAGTCGATGCACATGCACAGGCTTCCGTCCGGTTTCGGTGTGAAGAGTACTGGGGCACCGCATGGTGAATTGGATGGTCGGATGAGTCCTTTGGCGAGGAGATACTCGATATGCTTTTTCATGTCGACTAGCTCGGTGGGGCTGGGCTGATATGGTGCTCGGAAGGTCGGCTTTGAACCTGGTTCCTCCACGATCTCATGTTGGTGCGTTCGGTATGGCGGTAGCTCGTCCGGGAGGTCATCAGGGAGAATGTCTTGGAACTCCTTCAGTAATTCCTTGATTTTTCCTGGAGGTTCCAAGGTCTTCTCTCCATCAGTTTCCACCTCTGTTGCTATCGCCAGGAATCCGGTATTGGTTCGCTTGACGTCCTTCTCGAATTTGGCAAGTTTCTCTACTGGGATGTCTCCTGTATCGTCCCAGTTGGGTAGCTGGACTCTCCTTCCTTTGTTGTAGATGCTTGCGGTGCGGTTCACCCAGTTGATCTCGGGGTTGAATCGTTTTAGGAAGTCTCGCCCGAAGATCAGGTCAAGCCCTTTGATGTTGGTGATGGGGAGTGCAGGTTTCCAGCGCAGTGGCCCGATTTGTAGGTGTAGCACAGCTTCGCCGTATACTGGTAACTTGCTGCCGTCCACCATCATTGCAGAAAACGCTGATGGCTTGTACTCTTCTCGAAGTCGGTCGATGGTTGCCTTGTCGCATACGGTGTGCGATGCTCCGCTGTCCACGAGTGCTTGGAGGCGTTGTTGTCCTTTGTAGATGACCTCGAGCACGAGGGGCAGGCGTTGCTCAGAGTACCCAAAGATAGTTTCATTGATTGGGTCATAGGGTACATCCCAATATTCGTTGCTTCCTACTCCTGAGCTGGTAGCTGGCCGAGGCTGCTTGGAGAAAGGCTCTTCTCCAGGGCCCGGAGTTTCCGTGACGATTGTTCGTGTCGTTGACGAAGTTGCTGAGCTGGATGCATCCGAAGAAGGAGTTCGGGGTTTTTGCAGCTTCTTGTAGACCCCCAGCTTCCTTTTGAGCTGCTTCAGCTCCACCGACGTCTTCCCTGGGGAACGGGTAGTCGCTGTGGGCTGGCGTCGGGAGAGGACGTTGACTCCGTGGAAAGGTCGGCTTCTTTCCACACTCCTTAATTTGGTCCCCAAGTTCTCCGGTACCGGTATGATCTCCACAATTTTATGCTTCTTCTGGAGTCCCTCCCGTATTTTCTCCAAGGCTCTTGCCCCTCGAGAATCACAAGTTTTCATTAAAGCATCTTTATAAGATAACTTTAACGAATCCTTATAATTTCTTGGGTCTTCAAGGAGTCTCCCCGTCTCGGCAGAGTCCTCTTTCGCCGAGTTAGATTTTTCCTCAGCGAATTCCTCTGGCAAAGACTGGTCGTGGGGTGGAGATTTTTCCCCATCATTTTCTCCTGTTCACGTCGAATCAGTTGCGTCGAAGTTGATTTTTCCGGAAGTCTGTGGCCGCTTTCGGATCTTTTATTTTTCGCCAGCTAGATCCGCAATTACTGGCGAGTCCCCTTTTTTGGCTTCTGATTGGCCGAAGGATTTCCGCCACTCTTGCGTGCCCGATACTCAGCGCGTGCGGTTTTCATTTTGTTGCAGTCGAAGATTCGATGACCCGTTGAAGCAGAAGGATCAAGGATCATGCTGCCTCAACAATACGAGATGATTGGCTGCCGTTCGTCGAGCGACAATCTGGGCACCCATGCAAGAGCATCAGAACCGACCGAGGTGGAGAGTTTCTAGGAGGAGATCTGACTGCGTGGCTCAAGAAACAAGGCATTGAGCATCAGCTAACGACGTCCTATACCCCTCAGTCAAATGGCGTTGCTGAGAGGGCTAATAGGACCATCCTGGAAACTGCGCGAGCGCTGCTGATCGAATCAGGGCTGGGGAACTCCATGTGGCCTCATGCGGTGAGGCATGCTACAGTGGCAAGGAACCGCGTACTCACAAAGGTGGCTGATGATATGTGGGTGCCGCTGGAGAGGTGGCTTGGAAAGAAGCCTCCAGTGGACATGCTTCGAGTGTTCGGATGCATGGCAGTGGCGCATGTCCCTAAACCGTACAGGACAAAGCTTGGAGCATCTGCACTTTGGTGTGTGCACCTTGGGCTTGCGGCAGAGAGCAAGGGGTGGCTACTCTGGGAGCCCTCAAAGAATGTGCTGTTTGACAGTCGGGATGTCAAATTTGTGGAGAACATCATGTATGGCAAGTGGGAGAAGCAGCCGGAGGCAAGGGTCACCCAGCAGCTGGAAGAGATCACTATGCACTTCGATCTGTCCGAACCTGAGGACAGCGAAGTCACTGCGCCAACGGCAAGCGGTACTGATGAAGGAAGCAATGAGGATATTGCAGCTGATGCTGAAGTCAAGGATCCGGAGCAGCAGCAGCAAGAGGCTTCCAAAACACCAAGTCTGCCAAAGCGAAGGAAACAGATTGGTGGGGGAACAAAGGATTGGGTGAAGGTGAAAGAATGGGTAAATCCAACCATCTACCCTGCACGTACCAGAATGGCAACGAGAAAGCTGCTGAGCTCCACAAGTGGAGGAGCCACAACTGAGCAGCAGGAACAGGCTCAAGGCGAAGATGCAGTGCTGTTCTTGGGTGATGACCAAGAGTCAGATGACGAGGAGCCTGCATACTGCTTTTACGCACCAATACAACCTCCGAGCATGGATCATGCGCTAGCCGGGCCTCAACGGGGGAAGTGGCTCGTTTCAAGAGATGCAGAGTACAACAGCCAGATGGAGAATCACACATGGGACCTGGTGTACTTGCCAAATGGGAAGAAGGCAATACAGTGCAAGTGGCTGGCAAAAATCAAGACGCATGAGAAAGGAGAGCCATCAGTTTACAAGAGCAGGCTGGTGGCAAAGGGGTTTCAGCAGAAAGAGAAGGAAGATTACAATGAAGTGTTTGCCCCAACTGCTAAGTCTCCAACGCTACGTGTGCTGCTGGCGGTAGCTGCTGTGCGCAAATGGAAGGTGAAGCAGATGGACATCGTAACCGCTTTTCTGTACGGCATTGTGGAAGAGGAGGTGTACATGGTTCAACCACCTGGCTATGAGGATGGAACCGGTCGTGTCTGCAAACTTAACAAGGCCATCTATGGCTTGAAGTAGGCCCCGAGATGCTGGTACAACAGGCTGGCCAGTGCACTGGAAGGGATTGGATTCCGTGCGAGTGCATGCGACGAGAGCCTATTCCTGATGGGAGAGGGGGAGTCACTTGTGCTTCTGCTGGTGTACGTGGATGACATCCTGCTCTTCAGCAGCAGTGACAAGGAGATCGATGGGGTGCAGCGGAAGCTCACAGAGCAGTTCAAGTGCAAGTCACTTGGAGAGGCAAGGTACTACCTGGGAATGCACATTGAGCGGGATACTGAACGTGGCTGGCTCAAACTGCATCAGGGACAGTACATCAACACCTTGGCTGAGAAGTACTCTCTGCAGGAAGAACGGGAAGTGGTCACACCTTTGCCTTCTGAGTTCAAACTCATAAAGGCAGCTGAAGGAGAAGGAGTTGAGAGTGAAGACCAGAGGCAATTCCAATCCATGGTCGGGAGCCTACTCTACGCTGCTGTGCATACTCGGCCTGACATCAGCTTTGCTGTGGGACAGCTGGCTCGAATAGTGCAAAATCCAACAGAAGAGCAGTGTGGTGCAGCGGAGAGAGTGGTGCACTACCTCAAGTCATACCCTACAGTGGGAGTACAGTATTCAGCCTCTGCTCAACTCAGTCAAAAAGGAATTGAAGTCCTCAAAGAGAAGGGGGAGCAGCTCGGAGAAGGAAAGGTGTTCCTTTCCTGTTTTGCTGATGCCACGTGGGCTTCTGAGCATGAGGATTCATCATCAGTTGGTGGATACATCTGCATGGTGGGAGGTGGGCCTGTGAGTTGGAGGTCCAAGAAGCAGTCTGAGACGGCACTATCTTCAGTGGAATCTGAGTACATGGCGATGTTTCATGCGGCAAAAGAAATCATCTGGCTAAGGAGGCTCTTGAAGGAGATCGGCCATGAACAGACTTGTGCGACACCTCTGTTCAGTGATAGCAAGGGAGCCATTGCCATGGCACGCAATGCAGTTCTTCATGGGTTGAACAAGCACATGAGGATCAAGTGGCATTGGCTGCGGAAGGAGGTGAAGCTTGGGACACTGGATCCGATCTACGTGAAAACTCAGCAACAGCCAGCCGACTTCCTTACCAAGCGGCTAGCTGAAGAGCCACACTGGCGCTGTGCGAGGATGGCGGGAATGTCCTTGAACTAGAGACGGCGAAACAAGCCGACAGTCTGAGGGGGAGTGTGTTGGTGCATATTCATTTGCACGTCATCCTGTCGTCTGTTCGCATCATTTCGTTTGCATGTGTTTTGTGTGCTACGTTGTTTGTATGGTTTGTTGGGTTTGCATGTCTTTGCATGTTCATCTTGTGCTTGTGCAGATGTGCTTGGATTGTGCATGACATCGAGCACATTCCAACGAGCCAAGAATTGTTGGAATCGGAGCACATATGAAGAAGTTACGAAGAAATGTTTGATGGATTTGTTACAACTCATTGGAAGTCCTTGTCAGCTGCTACACCAAAGTTGGAGAGCCCTATAACGAGGAGGGACCAGCATGTGTGGGACTTTTGTCCCCACCTTGCAGCTGCAGCATTTGGGGTTTGGAGGCCAACCTGGCACAGTGTGAATTTTGTCTTGCCAGGCTGGCTGAACCTGAGGATGGGGAGTCAAAACTTTGACTCTTGTCATGTTCTTGACCATGGGCCTCCAGGGTCCTTCCCTTTCATCCTTCCCTTCCTACCCCACCTTCCAACTGTGCTTCAATGCCTTTTCTATCATGCCTCTGATCTTGTAAGCTTCAATTATAGTGATTCTGAGGACTGTCAACTTCTCCTAGGGCAGATTACCCCCCAGTGCGCCAAACGCCATAGCTCACTCGTTAAGCTACGAAATCGAGTTATTTAACTTTCAGTGGAAAGCTGACGCTGCCAGCTACAACATATCCGATTTTCAGATCGTTTCACCGATTGGAGTTTTTGATATAGCTATTCGAAGGTCGCGAGTTTTCTGGGCGTCATAACGAAGTGCTGCAGAAATTTCCAAGGAGCCATTGAATCATCTGCTTATAGCCTTCTCTAACCAACAAGTGGTATCAGAGCCTATTATCACGCATTTGGGACCTAAAATACGATGGGAGATAAAGAGGACTCTGGTGGAGGTGATACTTCAGTCCAAGGAGGCAGCTCAACCCAAGATTCTGGCATTGCAGCGCAAAGGGGAGCGCGTACAAGCCAGGGGTCACTGCTTAAGGAGGTGCTGAAGAACTTCACCATTGAGAAGTTCTCTGGCGATGGCTATGATGATTGGGCATGGAAGATGCAGCTCTACTTTCGATAAATTGGCCTCTTGAAGCTCATGATTGGAACGGAGCCAAGGCCAAAGGAAATGGCAGAGCAAGCGGACTGGGATGAACGTTCATCTGCTGGGTATTATCTACTGTCACAAAGCTTGGAGCTGAACCAGAGGCATCACATCATGCATCTGCTACCGGAAATTGATTGTGGGCCCAAGGCATGGGCAGTGCTCAAGGACCTGCACGCTCCGACATCGGTTGCCGCTTCTCTTATGCTGGATCGGGAGCTGTCCATGCTGCGGTTGAGCGAGAATGAACCTGTGCAGCCCGTACTGGACAAGATGAGGGAACTCTACGCGAAATTGGCGATTGCTGGCATCACGTACCCAGAGCAGACAAAGTGTCTCAAGATGCTCAGCCTGCTGCCGGAGTCTTGGCTGCAATTTATAAGCGGACTCAGCTTGCCACAAAACCAGAGTCAATGGACATTGGAGTGGATTCGCACCAAGATTCTGGAAGAAGATTTTCGTCGCTATACACTGCGCGGAGGTGATGACAGCACCAGCGGCTATGCCATGCAAGGGACATGGAGGGATCGAGGGCGTGGCAATCGCGGTCGCTCTTACCACAGCCAAGGTGGTCGCGGGACTTGGAACCAGCGGGGGCGTGGTGGCGCTGGTGCAAGAGGAAGAGGTGGTCACTCCAACAATGACAACAGTGAACCACGCTTGAGGGGAGAGTGCTGGTATTGCAAGGAAGAAGGGCATCCATGGTTTCGCTGCCCTACCAAGCCCGACTGGTGGACCCCTTGGAACCAATCGCAGAAGGGGAATGGAGGAAAGCAACCACATGGAGGTGCCAACATGGTAGCTGATCCTGCTGAAGAAACCTCCAAGGATGACAGAGGAATGGGAAATGAGGAGAGGAATGCTGGACAGTTCTACCATGTGTGTGACAAAGATGACAGTGGCACAGCTGTTGCAAGGGCTGGAGAGGAATTGCACCCGCTTGACATGTGGGTCATGGACTCTGGTGCTGCATGGACAATGACACCACGCAAGGACTTGCTGGATGCTGTGCGAGCGCCTCCTATCTCTGAAGTGCGCTCAGCATCCGGACATGCAGTGAAGGTCGCTGGAGTTGGTCGAGCTGCATTCAGAGCACCTGATGGTGGACCGGTTGAGCTGAAGGACGTGTTACTCGTACCGGAGCTGAAGGCCAATCTGATATCGCTGCGCAAGCTAGGCCAGGCCGGAGTCAGCACCACCACCAATGGATCCAAAACATTCAAGGGGCTGCGAGGAGATCGTGTGTTATGGGATTTACACGAAAGCAGAGATGTCTTCAGATCCATGTGGCAGATCCCTGCACTGATATGGGAATCAACAAAGAAGGAGTTGGGAGAAGTAAAGGCGGGATCTGGAGTCCAGGGGGAGTGTAATGCAGTTAGTGCTGCAGGAGTGACGGTTTCTGCAAGGTCGGGGGAGACTGATTGGGAAACCGCACACAGGCGTCTAGGGCATGTGGCTATGCCATTGCTGCAGCAACTGCATAAGGAAGAAGCAGTAAAGGGGCTCAAGCTTTCTGGGCAACCAAATGATACCAAGTGCGAGACATGTCTGCTGAGCAAGTTCACACGGTTCCCCTTTCACGGCGTAGCTGGGAAAAGCAAGGCAGCACAAGAACTGGTGCACATGGACCTGGTAGGACCTTTTCCAGTCCGAGGAAGTAAGGGGGAAAGGTACTTCCTGACAATAGTTGATGACTGGAGTCGGTTGATGTGGGCATACCCGTTGAAGCAGAAGGATCATGCTGCCTCAACAATACGAGATGATTGGCTGCCGTTTGTCGAGCGACAATCTGGGCACCCATGCAAGAGCATCAGAACCGACCGAGGTGGAGAGTTTCTAGGAGGAGATCTGACTGCGTGGCTCAAGAAACAAGGCATTGAGCATCAGCTAACGACGTCCTATACCCCTCAGTCAAATGGCGTTGCTGAGAGGGCTAATAGGACCATCCTGGAAACTGCGCGAGCGCTGCTGATCGAATCAGGGCTGGGGAACTCCATGTGGCCTCATGCGGTGAGGCATGCTACAGTGGCAAGGAACCGCGTACTCACAAAGGTGGCTGATGATATGTGGGTGCCGCTGGAGAGGTGGCTTGGAAAGAAGCCTCCAGTGGACATGCTTCGAGTGTTCGGATGCATGGCAGTGGCGCATGTCCCTAAACCGTACAGGACAAAGCTTGGAGCATCTGCACTTTGGTGTGTGCACCTTGGGCTTGCGGCAGAGAGCAAGGGGTGGCTACTCTGGGAGCCCTCAAAGAATGTGCTGTTTGACAGTCGGGATGTCAAATTTGTGGAGAACATCATGTATGGCAAGTGGGAGAAGCAGCCGGAGGCAAGGGTCACCCAGCAGCTGGAAGAGATCACTATGCACTTCGATCTGTCCGAACCTGCGGACAGCGAAGTCACTGCGCCAACGGCAAGCGGTACTGATGAAGGAAGCAATGAGGATATTGCAGCTGATGCTGAAGTCAATGATCCGGAGCAGCAGCAGCAAGAGGCTTCCAAAACACCAAGTCTGCCAAAGCGAAGGAAACAGATTGGTGGGGGGACAAAGGATTGGGTGAAGGTGAAAGAATGGGTAAATCCAACCATCTACCCTGCACGTACCAGAATGGCAACGAGAAAGCTGTTGAGCTCCACAAGTGGAGGAGCCACAACTGAGCAGCAGGAACAGGCTCAAGGCGAAGATGCAGTGCTGTTCTTGGGTGATGACCAAGAGTCAGATGACGAGGAGCCTGCATACTGCTTTTACGCACCAATACAACCTCCGAGCATGGATCATGCGCTAGCCGGGCCTCAACGGGGGAAGTGGCTCGTTTCAAGAGATGCAGAGTTCAACAGCCAGATGGAGAATCACACATGGGACCTGGTGTACTTGCCAAATGGGAAGAAGGCAATACAGTGCAAGTGGCTGGCAAAAATCAAGACGGATGAGAAAGGAGAGCCATCAGTTTACAAGAGCAGGCTGGTGGCAAAGGGGTTTCAGCAGAAAGAGAAGGAAGATTACAATGAAGTGTTTGCCCCAACTGCTAAGTCTCCAACGCTACGTGTGCTGCTGGCGGTAGCTGCTGTGCGCAAATGGAAGGTGAAGCAGATGGACATCGTAACCGCTTTTCTGTACGGCATTGTGGAAGAGGAGGTGTACATGGTTCAACCACCTGGCTATGAGGATGGAACCGGTCGTGTCTGCAAACTTAACAAGGCCATCTATGGCTTGAAGCAGGCCCCGAGATGCTGGTACAACAGGCTGGCCAGTGCACTGGAAGGGATTGGATTCCGTGCGAGTGCATGCGACGAGAGCCTATTCCTGATGGGAGAGGGGGAGTCACTTGTGCTTCTGCTGGTGTACGTGGATGACATCCTGCTCTTCAGCAGCAGTGACAAGGAGATCGATGGGGTGCAGCGGAAGCTCACAGAGCAGTTCAAGTGCAAGTCACTTGGAGAGGCAAGGTACTACCTGGGAATGCACATTGAGCGGGATACTGAACGTGGCTGGCTCAAACTGCATCAGGGACAGTACATCAACACCTTGGCTGAGAAGTACTCTCTGCAGGAAGAACGGGAAGTGGTCACACCTTTGCCTTCCGAGTTCAAACTCATAAAGGCAGCTGAAGGAGAAGGAGTTGAGAGTGAAGACCAGAGGCAATTCCAATCCATGGTCAGGAGCCTACTCTACGCTGCTGTGCATACTCGGCCTGACATCAGCTTTGCTGTGGGACAGCTGGCTCGAGTAGTGCAAAATCCAACAGAAGAGCAGTGTGGTGCAGCGGAGAGAGTGGTGCACTACCTCAAGTCATACCCTACAGTGGGAGTACAGTATTCAGCCTCTGCTCAACTCAGTCAAAAAGGAATTGAAGTCCTCAAAGAGAAGGGGGAGCAGCTCGGAGAAGGAAAGGTGTTCCTTTCCTGTTTTGCTGATGCCACGTGGGCTTCTGAGCATGAGGATTCATCATCAGTTGGTGGATACATCTGCATGGTGGGAGGTGGGCCTGTGAGTTGGAGGTCCAAGAAGCAGTCTGAGACGGCACTATCTTCAGTGGAATCTGAGTACATGGCGATGTTTCATGCGGCAAAAGAAATCATCTGGCTAAGGAGGCTCTTGAAGGAGATCGGCCATGAACAGACTTGTGCGACACCTCTGTTCAGTGATAGCAAGGGAGCCATTGCCATGGCACGCAATGCAGTTCTTCATGGGTTGAACAAGCACATGAGGATCAAGTGGCATTGGCTGCGGAAGGAGGTGAAGCTTGGGACACTGGATCCGATCTACGTGAAAACTCAGCAACAGCCAGCCGACTTCCTTACCAAGCGGCTAGCTGAAGAGCCACACTGGCGCTGTGCGAGGATGGCGGGAATGTCCTTGAACTAGAGACGGCGAAACAAGCCGACAGTCTGAGGGGGAGTGTGTTGGTGCATATCCATTTGCACGTCATCCTGTCGTCTGTTCGCATCATTTCGTTTGCATGTGTTTTGTGTGCTACGTTGTTTGTATGGTTTGTTGGGTTTGCATGTCTTTGCATGTTCATCTTGTGCTTGTGCAGATGTGCTTGGATTGTGCATGACATCGAGCACATTCCAACGAGCCAAGAATTGTTGGAATCGGAGCACATATGAAGAAGTTACGAAGAAATGTTTGATGGATTTGTTACAACTCATTGGAAGTCCTTGTCAGCTGCTACACCAAAGTTGGAGAGCCCTATAACGAGGAGGGACCAGCATGTGTGGGACTTTTGTCCCCACCTTGCAGCTGCAGCATTTGGGGTTTGGAGGCCAACCTGGCACAGTGTGAATTTTGTCTTGCCAGGCTGGCTGAACCTGAGGATGGGGAGTCAAAACTTTGACTCTTGTCATGTTCTTGACCATGGGCCTCCAGGGTCCTTCCCTTTCATCCTTCCCTTCCTACCCCACCTTCCAACTGTGCTTCAATGCCTTTTCTATCATGCCTCTGATCTTGTAAGCTTCAATTATAGTGACTCTGAGGACTGTCAACTTCTCCTAGGGCAGATTACCCCCCAGTGCGCCAAACGCCATAGCTCACTCGTTAAGCTACGGAATCGAGTGATTCAACTTTCAGTGGAAAGCTGACGCTGCCAGATACAACATATCCGATTTTCAGATCGTTTCACCGATTGGAGTTTTTGATATAGCTATTCGAAGGTCGCGAGTTTTCTGGGCGTCATAACGAAGTGCTGCAGAAATTTCCAAGGAGCCATTGAATCATCTGCTTATAGCCTTCTCTAACCAACATTCTAGTCATTCTACTACTCTGAGGATCACTCCCACATCCCTTGCAACTCGAAATTTCGGCTAAGTTCCAAACAGCCCTAGATTTCGGCTACAGTGAGGGAAACAATTGTCCGGATGTTTTGCAGTAACTAGGATTTTCAGGCTTTTCGACCACTATACATAAACTTTAGTGTTTTGTGGTGGTACGTTTTGCGAGGGGCACATAGTGGATGTATTTACAGCGCTAAACTCCATAATAATACATTAGATCTAACTTATTGTTAAAAGATACACAAAGAGTTCATCCGGACAATTGTTTCCCAAAACAAAGAGCAAATTCCTGAACAACGTTTCTAGTACCTAATCCACCGACCCTTGTCCTTGATCACCACCCGCACCTTCCTAGGCCTGTTATCTACGAGGTTAGTGCAAACCTTTGCAGGGATCTTCTCGCACTCTTCTTGGACCCACCCTTTTGCATAAGGGGGTGAGCAGTAGGAAAATTACGAAGGATTTGAGCGTGTGGAAGAGTATTGTGCATGATTTCTTATTTAATGTTATCTCTGAGACTAGCCATGCTGAGGTGTGACCAAAGATGCCATTAGCCAATTGGCCCTGTCTTTTCATGGATCGTCTTCGTCATACCGTTGTAGGGTAAAACCACGAACAAAGGGGCAAAACTGAGGGTAACGTAGCACGGTCGATTATGCACCATTGCACTATAAAAACCACGCTAGGATCCCCAAGTCTGGTCACGGTGCAGCAGTCGAAGAAGTCGCGAATGTTTGGGAAGAATATCCGGGTTGAGGTTTGGTGAGGAAGAGGGTCACTCCAGTGCAACAAACTCATACTCTCCAAGCTATTCCAAGCCATTTGTCCTGCCTAGGCTAGGAATGACTTGGAGAGCATGAGTATATAGCACTGGAGTGACCCTCCTTCTCACCAGATCTCAACCCAGATATTCTTCCCCACCAGTCGGGGCTTCTTTGACTACTGCAACGTGACGAGACGCGTTGATTTTAACGTGATTCTAACAGTGAAAGGGTGCACAGTCGACCATGCTATGTTACCCAAAAATTTGCGGCGGATGTGCTAGTTTTTGCCACTCTGTTCATAATTTTATCCTACAACGGTACGACAAAGACGACCCATCAAAAGACAGGACCAATCGGCTAATGGTCCCGTCTTTTCATAAAAAGACACACCTTAGCGTGGCTAGTCTAAGAGATCACATTCAATCAGAAATCGTGCACAATACTCTTCCATATGCTCAAATCCTTCGCGATTTTCCTAGTACTCACCCCCTTATGCAAAAGGGTGGGTCTAAGAAGAGTATGAGAAGATCCCTGCTAAGGTTTGCACTAACCTCGTACATAACATGCATAGGAGGGTGTGTGTGTTGATCAAGGCCAAGGGTCGGTGGACTAGGTACTAGAAACGCTGTGCGGAAGTTTGCTCTTTGTCATAGGAAACAATTGTCAGGATGTACTCTTTGTATATCTTTTGGCTAAGTTAGATCTAGTGTACTATTATGGATTTCAGCGCTATGAACACATCCACTATATGCCTCTCCCAAAGCGTACCACCATAAAACATTAAAAGTTTATGCCTAATGGTCAGAAATCCTGAAAACCTTAATTAATGCAAAACATACTGACAATTGTTTCCATCACTGTAAATCCCTCACAGCCAGAGACATTCGACCCACACCCCTCGCCACCCGGAAAATTAGTCCAAGTTCCTCACAGCCCGAGACATCTCTCCCGCACCCATCTCACTCCTTCCCTAAACATTTGTCGAAGTCCACACCAAAACAATACTTGTGAGAACAGGGTTCGGGAAAATTCTCACTGTTGCCAACAAAGTTGGCAGAGAAGGTACTTTGCCAAACATGGGTTGGCCTAGACATTACCTTGTTTTGACCCAAGGTGGTAAGAGCCTTCCTAGCCTGTAGGGTAATTCGTAGAAAGTGTATGGCTCTTTGACACAAAGTTATTGACGGCACATTTACTGACCTGTGCTTATCTAAGCTGTCGAATCTCGGACCCGAAGTGATATGACACTTGCGAGGAATCCTTGGGCAAGCAATCCAAGTAGACCCTACGTGTAACTTGGCCCAAAGTAACATTTCTCCCAAATCCGGATGAATCAAGAACCCCCGAAACCGGACGAAACTGACTGTGTGGGGGGGAGGGGGACAGAGTACTAAAAAGGCTTAGCAAGAGCCCTGGTATGAGGAGCGGGAAAGCAAGGCCTAGGTGCAGGGAAACAGAGAGCGATAGGGCCAGGGAATGCAAGATTCAATCGCGGGGGCATCACAAAAACCATCGCGGCAAAATTTACTCCAAACAGACTGTGCAACTGCTCTTTCATTATGAGTTCAGGGCATTCTACGAAGATAGAGGAAGACATGCCTGGTTGTGAATTTCTGAGTGTGCGACTAGGTTGGGGTGGTTGATGACAAATCCTAGCCGCTCATTTGTTCACCCCACAACGAACTCTTTGGTAAGTTTGAAAGTGCGTCCAATGAGGTCGCACATCGATGCAATGATCCGATTCGTTCTGCTAGGCGAAAACTTCCCTCCTTTTATTGGCTAGATAACCATCGAACGAGGCTCTGTGATTCATGAAGGCAGTACTTCTGGAAGGTGTGCCTTCCACAACATTGGTCTACAACTGTGCGATACATGTCTCCTATAAGTCAATGAAAGACAGGGTTACAAGTTCGTCAAGAGGGATTACTGTCGCAGAAACCTGTCCATGCATCCTCTTTTTTTTGCTACGCAATCGTAACTTTGTTACAATAATTGTTATACATTTATGCTAGTAATGTGTGTATTAGATTTTCGATTGTATTATGTTTTAAACCGAGTTTTATATTGCGCTGTATAATTATTTGCCGATTTCTAAAATCGCATTACTAGCAAGCAGTTACAGCAATTACTACTGCATAAATAGTTAGACGGCTATAAGCCTATAACGCTGGGGCAATTTCTACAGTGCCTACATTCCATCCAGCCATACTGCACTCCGCTACCAACAACCAAGCAGCATAAGAGCATTCAGTCATCATCGTCCAGCCCCTCATCACTGATGAAGACGGTCTTGGTGGCGTTGGAGAAAGCCCCCCTCGCCGGATGAGCAGCGGCGATAGAGGCGCTCACCAGGCCCCCAAATTGGTTTTGGGGGTGTCTGATTCATCAGACCTGCTTGTTATCCCTTGGTATGGCCATCAGAGTCGCCCCTTAAAAAAAGTATGAAAAATAAGAGTGACAAGAGATTTTTTGTGTGATTATTCAGAGTTACCATTATTTTTTACGCTGATTATAAAACGGGTGTTCTGTATGTCTGTTTTCTCCTTCCGTTTCCTAATCCAGGGGCTTTCTCTTCTTGTGTGCTCTTGCTATCCGTGTGCTCGCGACAGCACACAGAATTTCGCGTCACACTCGACCCGGCCCCGCGCCAGCACAAATGGGGCTGGCGGAAAGGAATTGGGGGGCGGGCGGGCAAAGTAAAATTGCAGGGAGGGAGGGAAGTCGCGCCATCCACGTGGCTATTTCCTGAAGGGCCAATGGGCGCCCTCACACACACAATCCGCAACAAACATCATTAATTTTTTTCAAGGGCCAATCGACCCCTCACACCCGCACCCTGCACAATATGGGAGGTGATTTTGGTGAAGGGCCAGTCAGCTCCCTCACACAGCCCCCGTTATGCATTGGCCTTTGATTTTGGTGAAGGGCCGGTAACCGCCCTCACAAAGCCCCCCGCAAGCATCGCGCTCTGATTTTGGCTAAGGGCCAATAAGCTTCCCTTACAGGTAAATCACGCTCCTCCGGTATTACACAAATCAGAGTCACCCCCCCATACAAAGTTGAGGCATCAGAGTACACTAGTAGAAAAAGTCTGAAAAATCAGCGTAGGTCAGGGCCCTAAATTGGTTTTGAGGCTTCCTGATCCATCAGGATTCTCCCTGCAGAAAAGTCTGAATTTTCAGGGTCCCCTAAAAAAAAATCCTGAGCCATCAGAATTACTTCAAAAACATTTACTGATTTCTCAATCTTTCTGTACATGTTATAGTTCATGAATTATGTGTGTTCAAGTCTTGGTTGTTGGGGGTGCTGGGAATTCGTAACAAATTCGCGCATGTGGGGCGAGATTGGGGGATGGGCAGGAAACGACAATTGGCGGGGGGGAGAGGGGGGACGGGCTGAATAGGGGGGTTAGGTGACGAGATTGCAGGGGCGGAGGGAATCTCTTCCTTCGCAGAGCCCTAGGGTAGGCGCACATCAAGCAAATTCGGTCAAGGGCCAGCAATTGCCCTCACACAGTCCTCAGCAGCACACATCGAGGCGAATACATGGCTAAGGGCCGATGACCTCCCTCACATGTCCTTCAACATACAGCGTGGAGATTTTTTTTACCAAGGGCCAATCAGCGCCCTCACACAGCCTCGAGGGGTGGGGGAAGGAGGGGAGGAGAACCTCGAAATTCTTGACAGCCCCCCCCCTGACACGCTTTTGGAAAGGACTAAGACCCGCTACAATGCTGAGAAATTCAGGGTTCGCTAAGAAACCTTGCTGAGCGATCAGAGTTTACCCTTACAAAAAGCCTGAAAAAACAGGGTGTGTCATTTACAAAACCCTGCACAATCAGGGTAAGTACCGAGAAACTCCCTGCTTTTTTCCTGAATCAGGAAAATTTTCCTGACTTCTGGGGGCCTGGCGTAGGTACATAAATCTTCTCTGAAAAATCAGAGTCAAGTAAAAAAAAAAGTCTTCCCAATCAGATTACACCCCCAAAAGGTCTGAAAAAAGTCTGAATCAAAGTAAAAATTCTGCAATTTGGGGGCCTGGCGCTCACCGACTCCTTCACGCTGCGGTGGTAGGCCTCGACCCCTTCACGGTTTAGCCTGCTGCTCTTGGGCAGCTCGACCCCATGCTTCAGCTTGTAATCCACCTGCCATTCACACACACGAGTTTGTCACAACAGTCGCTGGGATGGCATATGTTGTTAAACTAAGCTAGGATCTAGGTAGGAGGGAAGCCATAGAAATGGCGTGAGGGTTTAGGTAGGAGAAAGTTGTGGAGACAAAAGAGGAAGAGACTAGGAAGAGAGGGGCATACAAGGAGAGAGTTATATGCTCTATAGTAAAGTTTGATAAATCTACCAAGCCTACCAATTATATAACAAAATGTAATTTAACACACCCCCTAGGCTTGGTAGTGACAAGCCCACCCAACACACACACCCCCTAACCCCTTACACCCCCATGCTCGAGATCAGCCGGGTATCTACCCCTCGGCCTTGGCATGGTTTCCTTTTCTTTTGCGAGAGGCAGCGCGGGCAACAACCATGGCTGAAGGCTCTTGACGGTGTGGCACGGTGAGGACCTGGTTGGGCGCCTGGTTCCAACTCGATCCTGTAGTCCTCAGGTCGGCTCAGCAGGAGTCTAGCTGGCAGGCCGTTCGGAAAAATCTATGGGTATGTCCGAATCAGGTCCGCTAAATCCGGAGGGATGGCCTTGTACAGCTTCTCAATGTCTTCGTTCCCGACCGTCGATGCCATCTCACGAAGATCAATGGCGTACGCCTTAGCTCCAGCCCGCAATGCCTTCTTGAAGGTGATTGCATGAACGTGGGTGCTTCGCATGCAAGCCCCCGTCCACTTGGGCAGCTCGTGGGAAATCCCATCGAGCTTGATGCTGCAGCCGCCCGTTGTCCATTCGATCTTCGGGTTGTACCTTCGCAACCAGTCACGTCCCAGCAGCACGTCGCACCCATTAAGAGTCGTTGCCAACAGCCCCATCTGAATTTTTACGTGCTCCCCACAGGTAAAACTGACGTTCTCCACCCACTCCCGGATTGCCAGCTGCGTCCCATGTACCAGTCGGGCATCAATCTCATGTAAGCACCTTAGTAAGGGGATACCCAATTTTTTAGCCCTGTCCAGCTGTATGAGACAGTGACTCGCGCCTCCATCAATGAAAATCTCCAAGAACACCTTGTGACAGGATCGAAATGGTCGAGAGGAAAATTGCACTATCGATCGATACAAGGCGCTTTTATACTTCCAAGGTACATCACGTAACCAAATATATCCTATCCAAATGGAATAGACCCTTCACATAGACCCTCCAAATGGAATCCAAATGGAAAATGGTGTAACGGGGTTGTACTCTCACATTTCCCCCCCTCAAATCTGTGTGGTAGAAGTAACACCCTACTTGACAAGGTAGTCGCGAAGAGGACGACGGGCGTAACCCATATCAGAGTCAGAAACCCAGCTACTGTATCCTCAGAAGGATCATAACCCTTCCAACGGATGAGAAGCTCCAAGGTGCCATTCCGATGACGGCGGTGTGCATGCACGGACTCGACCTCGTACTCAGGTTCATCATGGACGAGGACGGGCGGCGGCGGTAGCAGTTGACGTCTAGCGAAGATCATGTTGGGATCACGGTAGGGCTTCAGAAGTTGGACATGGAAGGCATTATGAATCTTCCAGGTAGCTAGCAAGAATAAGCGGAAGGTAACGGGGGGTGACCTGTGCTTCAACGAGAAAAGGCCCACAGAAGCGAGGTTGTAGTTTGGATGGGAGATGGCTGATGTCGAGATTGCGGGTGTCGAGTGGAACATGGTCTCCCATGGTGATGGTGTAGTCATTGCAGTGGCGATCGGCCTGGCATTTTAGTTGCTGCTGAATATTGATGAGGCGCTTGTGGGTCCAATCCCAAAGTTGATGCATGGTGGTTATAAAGTTGTGTGCAGGTTGGACTGTGGCTGGTGCTATTGGTTTATGTGGAGTGAGCGGGTTGCGTCCGTAACAAAGGAAGAATGGTGTCTGCCCGGTAGCAGCGTGAGTGGTGTTATTGTAGGCAAACTCCATGACGGGTAGATGCAAGTCCCATTTGGAGAAGTCATCCTTGCATGCTGCTCGGAGGAGTTGCTCTACAATAAGGTTGAGACGTTTGATTTGTCTATCTGTCTGTGGATGGTAGGCAGATGACATGGCAAGTTTTGTCCAGAGCAGAGACATCAGTTCTTTCAAGAACTTGCTGGTGAACTTAGGGTCTTGGTCGGAGATGAGTGTGGTTGGGATGCCATGCTGTGAGATGATGTAGTGAACGAACACTTGTGCTGTCTCCTCGGTGCGTACTGTCGTGCGTATAGGGATGAAGTGTCTCATTTTTGAGTTTTTTCCCGATGACGAAAAGGATTGCGTCAAAACCGTTTGTGGTAGGTGGTCACCCGGTTATGATGTCTAGGCTAACCACTTGCCATGGTTGTTCCGGGACAAGAAGGGGCTGTAGCAGTCCTGCTTTCTTCTGCGTACTGCTTTTTATCGGCTGACATGTGTCGCACGAGGTGAAGATTTTTTTAATGTCATCTGCCATGTGGGGCCAGTAGTAGTGTTTTGCAATACTGGAGAGGGTCTTGATACTGCCGAAGTGTCAGGCGTACAGAACATCATGGTATTCTTCGAGTAGTAACTAGCGCAAAGGCGGGTAGTTGGGCACCCAGATTTTCGTTGAGCCTTTCCGGTACGCGATGTCACTGTCCCATTATAGGAGGTGGCATTTCTGTGCCAAGGAAATTTCAGGGTGCATCGTGTACCCATATGTGAACAGTCCCTTGAGTAGCGGATTCATCCCTTCGACCTGGATAGCGGTAACGTGTGCAAGCCGGCTGAGAGCGTCTGCTTTATCTTTGTGGCTGGGCTTGTACACGATGTCGTAGTGGAAGTGCATCTCAAGGAAGTCAATCCACCAGACCTCCCGCCTAGAAAGGTTTGGCTGTGTCTTCAAATATTTCAGGCTGCAGTGTTCGGTGTAGACAGTTATTTTTCGTCCTTCGAGTTAACATCTCCACGTTTTGAAGGTGATGGCATAGTAAGAGCCTCTTTGTCGTGTATCGGGTATTTTAGTTCTGCCCCATACAGTTTTTTGCTGAGTTAGGCGATTGGTTGTAGTCCATTCCCCTGATCTTGCATCAACACTGCAATACTGGCGTCAGCTCCAATGACGCAGTCGCGTTCAGGGTCTGGCACGATGAGTACGTGTGCGGATGTGAGTGCCTTTTTTAGCAGCTCCATGGCTTCTTAATGTTTTGATTCCCATTGGTAGGGTGTGTTCTTCTTCAGCAGATTCATGAGTGGTGCAGCAACTTTTGCGTACTGTGGCACGAATCTGTTGTAATAGTTGGTGAAGCCTAGGAATTGCTGCAACTCTTTCACGTTCACGGGTGTCTTCGATGTGCGTATGGCTTCGGTCTTCTTGGGGTCGACGTGAGGTTCTTGAGGGCTCACCATGTGTCCTAGAAATTGGACCTTCTTGAGGGTGAATTTGCTCTTGGATAATTTGACCTAGAATCGTTCTCGTAGAAGAATGTCGAAGACGCGTCGCAGGTGTTCACCATGCTGCTTCACATCGCGCGAGTAAATGAGGATGTCGTCCAGGTACACCACCACACACTCGTCCAAAAATGGTTATAGAATGTAGTTCATCTCGGCTTGGAAGGTTGTCGGTGCGATGGTGAGTCCAAACGGCATGACCAGATACTCGTACCACCCATACCGAGTTCGGAAGGCATTTTTGTGGATGGAATTGTCCGCCATTCATAGCTGCTAGTATAAGAACCGCAGATCCAATTTGGAAAATACCGTGGCTCCCCGAAGCTGGTCAAGTAGGACATCGATTCGTGGAATTGGGTGTTTTTTCTTGATGGCCTGCTTGTCGAGAGCTCGGTAATCGATGCTCATGCGCAGGCTTTCGTCCGGTTTCGGTGTGAAGAGTACTGGGGTACCGTATGGTGAAGTGGATGGACGGAAGAGTCCTTCTTTGAGGAGATACTCTATCTGTTTTTTCATGTTGGCTTGCTCTGTAGGGCTGAGCCTATATGGTGCTCAGAAGGTCGGCTTTGAACCTGGTTCCTCCACGAGTTCGTGTTGGTCTGTCAGTGTGGCGGTAGCTCGTTCAGAAGGTCGTCGGGAAGAATGTCTTGGAACTCCTTCAGTCATTCCTTTATTTCTCGAGATGTTATGACGCTTTCTCTTCCTTGTCTTCCACCCCCGATGCTATCGCCAGAACCCAGTGACCGTTTGTTTCACATCCTTCTCGAATCTGGCGAGTGTCTCTACTGGGATTTCTCCTGTGTCGTTCAAGTTTGGTAGCAGTACTCTCCTTCCATTGTTGTAGATGCTTGCAGTGTGGTTGACCCAATTGATCTCGGGGTTGATTTTTTAAAGGAATTCTCGCGCGAAGATCAGGTCAAGC
The DNA here is from genome assembly GCA_027943415.1 of Closterium sp. NIES-67. NCBI lineage: Eukaryota > Viridiplantae > Streptophyta > Zygnematophyceae > Desmidiales > Closteriaceae > Closterium > Closterium sp. NIES-67. Next base: position 356,327 of record BQMB01001424.1, on the reverse strand, counting down.
TCTATTATGTTGGTGATAGGGAGGGCAGGTCTCCAGCGCAGTAGTCTGATTTGTAGGTGCAACACTGCTTCACCATAGACTGGTAACTTGATGGCATTCACCATCGTTTTCATTTAAGCATCTTTATAAGATAACTTTAATGAATCCTTATAATTTCTTGGGTCTTCAAGGATTTTCCCTGTCTCGGCAGAGTCCTCTATAACGGATTCAGGTTTTCTCTCAGCGATCTTCCCTGGCGAAGACTGGTTGCGGGGTGGAGATTTCCCCCCATCATTTCCTCTTGTTCGCGTCGAATTTAGCTTCGTCGAAGTTGATTTTTCCAGAACCCCGCGACAGCTTTCGGATCATTTTTTTTTCCGCCAGCTGGATCCGCAATCAGAGGCGATCCCCCCCCCCCCCTTTTTTTTTTTTTTTTTTTTTTTTTCTGATTGGCCAAAGAATTTCTACCATTGTTGCGTGCCCGATACTCCGCACGTGCGGCCTTCATTTTGTGATAGTCGAAGATTCAATGGCCCGGCAATCAGCAAAAATCGCACGTGAATTTGGCATTTTTCTGACGTGGCCGCCCGTCGAACCTGTCGATTTCCATCGGGTCGGCGAACGTGGGGTGTGCCGAGCGGTCGCCTTGTCGCGTACCACCGACGTACACCCGTCGTGTTCCAGCGTTGACCATGTCAAAACGCTCCGCTGCTGAAACGACGTCACTGTAGCTCGCGTAATTCTTCACTGCTAACTGTCGTTGGACTTCGGTCTTCAGCCCGGCGAGGTAAGACTGCACTTTTTCGACTTCGGTCAGGTGGGAATGAGGTTACAAAATTCCTCCACCTGTTGCGTGTACTGCGCTACACTTCTGAACTATCGATGGCGATGATTTTTTTCCCAGGTGAGGAAACCCGAATTTATCGGCTCGAAACGTTTCAGCAGGTCAGTGCGGAACTGCTGCCACATGGCTTTGCCATGGATGAAAGTACTGTTGCCGCCGATCCACTCGAGTGCCGGCCCTCGCATCAGTGTTGCCGTGAGTCGCACGCGCTGGCCGTCCCAGATCGGCGAGCTCCATCCGACGGCTGCGACGTAGATCTCCGTGTTGGCGATCCATCTGCGGATGTCAGAATTTGGATCGCTCGGATCGAACGGCTCAGGTGGGTGAGGCTTTGGAGCCTTGAGAAACTACCACGACTACTGCATCGTCGCCGTTGTCGTTTTGTGCTGCGCACTGGCGAGTCAAGTTAGTCGCTCGAACTTGTTTCGCCAAGCTTCGCGGTCAGCTCGCATCTCCTCCCTTAGGGCGGCGATGTGCGCGAAGAGCTGTTGGGTGACTTTGGTGTTGTCGAAGTTCGCCATCCTATTCAAAACACACACAGAGGGGTTCATAAAAAACATAGAGCTGGTGCTTTCCAAAATCAGCGCCGAATTAGTCGTCCCCGACGGTTTTTTGAGGCAGGTTTTCCACTGTTGCTTCTTAGATGAGTGCGGGCGAATGAGAAAGGCTCCGATTACCAAGTATCACAGGATCGAAATGGTCGAGAGGAAAATTGCTTTCTCGATCGAGACAAGGCGATTTTATACTTCTAAGGTACATCGGGTAACCAGATTTATCATATCCGAAGGGAATAGACCCTTTTAGAAATAAAATCACCCTACGTATAGCCTTGCAAGGCTATTAGCTTTAAGGGATTACGACAGGATTACGCTAGATATAGCGCGCCAGTACATTCCGAGCCAAGTCGGTGATATAGTTATAACAACAGGACAAACCAAAGGATTATGGAAAAATGAGGAATAGGAAACTAAATGAGATGAGATAAAGACCAAATGAATCATGATAAGAAGAGGAATAACATAAAAGGGACCACATGAAGGACAGCATGAGTGGTCCGAGGAATTTGGCAAGAAGACAAGGCAGAACTGTTGTTTGAAGCAACCCACGTTTGCACGTCGGCAACGTGGTGCACAAAGGTTCACAAGCAGTTTGAGCATGCACCTGACTCAGACAAGGCACGCGAAACTCTACGCATGTGGAAGCAACTGGGATCTGTGTCCGAGTAAACCGCGTCGTTCCAGCAGTTGGTGGACAGATGTGGCTACATGCACGAGTTGGAGAAAGTCAACAGGTATATGGGCGGGTTGTAGCCCAAAATACAGTACCAGATAAAACTGCAACACCCTGCGAAGTCGCTGGTTCTCTTTGCGGAGGTCGTTGACGATGCTTGTCAGATTCTTCAACTGGTCATTAATGCGTGCAGGTCCACATAGAGTGGGCGTGGGAGGGTGAAGGGAGAATGGAGGGGTCTAGATGGAGAGAGGAATATCAAGCAATGTCAGGACATGAAGGAGAGCACCCACCACTTGTGCACCCCAAACCATCAATTTGCCTTCAGATCATTTGCCATTTCACCATCAAATCTCATCCTCACGTTTCTTCCTCCACCCTTATTCCCAGAATGCTATGTTTTCTGCCTAACTTGGAAAAACCTCGGTTCGTTGTTTGTTCGCTAGCGGTTAACCACAAATCACTGGATGCGAGGGTAGGAAGACTATGCCAAAACTGTAGGGTCTTGCAGGTAAAAAATAAACTGCTGGCAAACATAAATCTAGGGGTTTGGGAAGTAGAGGGGGTATTGAGCACCCTGAACTAGACAATTATTTATTGCTTGCCTCGAGGCAAGCATTTCTTGCCTCGAGGTGCTAGCCCCCCATCCCCGTTACAGTCTTCAATTCAATATTGTCTTAGATCTGACAAAAAATAATTGGCAAGGAGGCGGATTTGGTGGCTTATCGATGCAGCTCGTTGCATTTTGATTGGCAAAGCACCAAGTCTCATCATTTCAGTGGGTGAAATGTCAAATAATGGAATTCTGACAAGCGAAATGCCAGATCCATGCTCGAGTTTGAATCTCAAGTTCGAATGGTTTGAAAAGTGTGGAAATGTTGTAACGATTTGTAAAATCGGAAATTGCAACTTTTTCTGTTTCTTTTTTTCCACAGTATGCACGTACGCATTTCAGCAATTGTTGATAGAAACCACATCTGTTTTCCACGCACTTATCCACAAACCACATGCACCTGCGATGATTTTTTCCAACTCCCCCCCTCCCCCCTCTTCCCCCCACCTGCGCACACCCACCGAATGTCAGCACTGAATGGCCTACAGCAGCCACTTATGCGGCGTCACGAAGCACCGCAGCACAAACGTGATTCCTTGCCATGCAGCTAGGGGGATGTGGGTGAAGCGCACTTAGTAGGATTTGTGGGGGCGGAACGAGAGAGATACATGGAGAGGAGGAGGAATGTGAGGGATTGAGAGCAGGGAAGGTGTTTTGGGTGGGAATCAGAAGAGAGCACAAAGTACAACACCCCAGGATTCTCCTCCTACATTCCCCCAACCATCACCAACCAAATGAGCCTTCACCAATCAAATGTGCCATTGCCATCCGAATGAGCCTTCACCAGCCAAATGTGTCATCACCAGCCAAATGTGCCATTGTCAACCAAATGTGCCATTGCCATCCAAATGAGCCTTCACCAGGCAAATGAGCCTTCACCAATCACACTAAACTCCCAAAGCACACAGTTCCCATCCCCTCCCTCTTCCCACCCCTCCCCCCACAATATGCCAGCATGTGGCAGCTCCCCACATCCAGCATGTGCTATGATTCACACCAAGGTTACGAAACCCAAGAGCTGAATTGACAAAGAGTAGCTGAGTCTTCATACATGAAATGTCGATACAACCATTATCGAGCACCCAAAGGTGTGTTAACCTAAAGGAACTACTTTTGACCCCTTATAGTAAGCACACCCTGTTGGTTAGAGAAGGCTATAAGCAGATGATTCAATGGCTCCTTGGAAATTTCTGCAGCACTTCGTTATGACGCCCAGAAAACTCGCGACCTTCGAATAGCTATATCCAAAACTCCAATCGGTGAAACAATATGAAAATCGGATATGTTGTAGCTGGCAGCGTCAGCTTTCCACTGAAAGTTAAATCACTCGATTCCGTAGCTTAACGAGTGAGCTATGGCGTTTGGCGCACTGGGGGGTAATCTGCCCTAGGAGAAGTTGACAGTCCTCAGAGTCACTATAATTGAAGCTTACAAGATCAGAGGCATGATAGAAAAGGCATTGAAGCACAGTTGGAAGGTGGGGTAGGAAGGGAAGGATGAAAGGGAAGGACCCTGGAGGCCCATGGTCAAGAACATGACAAGAGTCAAAGTTTTGACTCCCCATCCTCAGGTTCAGCCAGCCTGGCAAGACAAAATTCACACTGTGCCAGGTTGGCCTCCAAACCCCAAATGCTGCAGCTGCAAGGTGGGGACAAAAGTCCCACACATGCTGGTCCCTCCTCGTTATAGGGCTCTCCAACTTTGGTGTAGCAGCTGACAAGGACTTCCAATGAATTGTAACAAATCCATCAAACATTTCTTCGTAACTTCTTCATATGTGCTCCGATTCCAACAATTCTTGGCTCGTTGGAATGTGCTCGATGTCATGCACAATCCAAGCACATCTGCACAAGCACAAGATGAACATGCAAAGACATGCAAACCCAACAAACCATACAAACAACGTAGCACACAAAACACATGCAAACGAAATGATGCGAACAGACGACAGGATGACGTGCAAATGAATATGCACCAACACACTCCCCCTCAGACTGTCGGCTTGTTTCGCTGTCTCTAGTTCAAGGACATTCCCGCCATCCTCGCACAGCGCCAGTGTGGCTCTTTTGCTAGCCGCTTGGTAAGGAAGTCGGCTGGCTGTTGCTGAGTTTTCACGTAGATCGGATCCAGTGTCCCAAGCTTCACCTCCTTCCGCAGCCAATGCCACTTGATCCTCATGTGCTTGTTCAACCCATGAAGAACTGCATTGCGTGCCATGGCAATGGCTCCCTTGCTATCACTGAACAGAGGTGTCGCACAAGTCTGTTCATGGCCGATCTCCTTCAAGAGCCTCCTTAGCCAGATGATTTCTTTTGCCGCATGAAACATCGCCATGTACTCAGATTCCACTGAAGATAGTGCCGTCTCAGACTGCTTCTTGGACCTCCAACTTACAGGCCCACCTCCCACCATGCAGATGTATCCACCAACTGATGATGAATCCTCATGCTCAGAAGCCCACGTGGCATCAGCAAGACAGGAAAGGAACACCTTTCCTTCTCCGAGCTGCTCCCCCTTCTCTTTGAGGACTTCAATTCCTTTTTGACTGAGTTGAGCAGAGGCTGAATACTGTACTCCCACTGTAGGGTATGACTTGAGGTAGCGCACCACTCTCTCCGCTGCACCACACTGCTCTTCTGTTGGATTTTGCACTACTCGAGCCAGCTGTCCCACAGCAAAGCTGATGTCAGGCCGAGTATGCACAGCAGCGTAGAGTAGGCTCCCGACCATGGATTGGAATTGCCTCTGGTCTTCACTCTCAACTCCTTCTCCTTCAGCTGCCTTTATGAGTTTGAACTCGGAAGGCAAAGGTGTGACCACTTCCCGTTCCTCCTGCAGAGAGTACTTTGTTAGAATATACCATGCTATGCTAGTTGTGTATATTGTGTTTACATCCCTAGTTGGGTGTACACCTGTGTTGGGGTGTCAATCCAACCCAATTGTTGTTGGAGCCCCCAAACACAAGGACCACAATTGTGGGGGCACCACAAGTGGGTTGGCTAAACCACTGGTGGTACACCACACTTGGACCACCTCCAACTGGTGGTCAACCACATTTGGAAGGAGCCTCCCTCCCTTGTGATTGGTCCTAACCCCCCCTTCCCTTCCAACCTTCCCTTCCTAGCTCATCTCTCTCTTCCTTTGTAATGCCTTTCCTTCATCAATAAACTGAACCTTTCTGTTTCTAACATGGTATAGAGCAATAATGGCTCACGCCAACTTTTAACGATCCTTCCCCACGCTTCCGCCCCGTCCCCTTCCGACGTGCACCTCATTGCCGTCCCCTCCATCGCCGCTGCTAGACTCCTAGCCGCCGCCTCTCAACTAGTTTTCTGTTGGGTGGATTTTCAAAAACCCCCAATGCGCCAAACGCCATAGCTCGCTCGATAGTTGACAGAATTGAGTGATTCGACTTGCAAAAGAACGCTCTTGGTGTCAACTACAACGTCGTAAAATTTCGGACTGTTTCATCGCTTGGATTGTCAGATATCGCTTTCCGAAGTTTGCACACTTTCCTGGATGTGATCACGAAGTGCTACTGAAATTTCTACCAAGTCCTATTTTCATCAGCTAACTGCCATCTTTCCCCATCTTTTGCCTCCTCACCTGCACCTGCTCATCGCCGCCTTACCACTGCTGCAGCCGTAGCAGCAGCAGCAGAAGCAGCAGCAGCACCAGAAGGAGCAGCAGACTCAGCAGCAGCAGCAGCAGCTGAAGGAGTAGTACCAGCAGCAGCAGCAACAGCAGCGGCAGCAGCAGCAACAGCAACAGCAGCAGCAGCAGAAGGAGCAGCAGCAGCAGCAGCAGTATCTACAGCCATCCCCATCCTCCCCTCCTCTTTGAGCCGCCGCGGGTCCACCCGCCGCCGCTCCCTCCCGGCCACCGCGGGTCCACCCGCCGTCGCCTTCCTCCCACTCCGTGTCACCAATGTCATCCTTTCCCCCTCCCGTCGACGTCTCGACCCTCGATCATCTCGTGCGCGCTGCCGACAACTCAGCAACCAATTGGTATTCCTTCGTCGGCAGCCTCCACCGCGTCCTCGGCAGTGCTTATGTCCTGCCGTTCCGCCTCCTGGACATCATGCTTGGTCTCCCAGAGGGTGACCTTGGGGACCCGCCGCCTCACCCTGGCGATCCCCCCCCTCTCATTCCCCATCCCGGCGAGGAACCTTCGCCCCCCATAGTACCCGTTGGCACCAGCACTCGCGCTGCCACCGCTGAAGTTGAGCAGCTCTTCCTTACTCAGCGTCGTGAGTTCCTCGTGCTCCATACTGATTACCTGATCGCGTTGGAGGAACACGAGCGGTCGGCAACCCTCCGCACCCAGCATGCCGCTACCGCCGCCGCTTATGCCGCTGACTCTGCGCGATTTGCTGAGCGTCGTCGCGCCTGGCTCGAGGCGGACAGCCGTGCTACTGGTGCCCTTCTCCTTGCCATCCCGTCTGCGCTCATGCGCAACTTCCAGGCACGTCGCATCGGCTCCCGCCAGATCTGGCTCGAGCTTGAGGCAATGTTCGAACGCACCGACTTCGATGCTGTCGGACCGCTCTTCAAGGAATACTTCAGCATCACGATCGAACATAGTGCTGGCGCTGTTGACTACACCAGCCGTCTCCTGGACCTTGCCTCCCGCCTTGAGGCTCGCCAGACTACTCTCCCCCCCAACCTTCAGATCTACCGTCTCCTCGAAGGCCTCTCCCCTCAATATGAAGTGCGCGTCATCGCCTTCACTGAGGCTCAGCCCCGCGCCTCCCTTGACACTGTGGTCCAATGGATCATTGACGCTGAGGCCCGCCTTCTCTCAACCCCCCCCTCCGGCCTGAACTCCACCGCGTCCCAAAACCCCCAGCTTGCAGTCACACAGCCGCGTCGTGGCGGGCGCCCACGTGGCGGCCGCACCAACCCTCAGGGAGGGGGTGGAGGTGGCGGTTGTGGGGGCAGCGGAGCCGGCGGCGGTGGTGGCGGGGTCGAGGGTGGCAGCAGTGGTGGTGGTGGAGGCAGTGGTGGCTCATCTGGTAGCCGTGGTGGCCGCCCTGGCACTCTTCCCCCATGTTCCTATCTTCGCCGTTTTGGTCCCAGGGCGGGTGAGCGCTGCACCCAAACCAACCATCCCCCCGCAACCTGCTTCAAGGCGTATGATGACGCCTGGTTCGAGCGCGGCAACACTGGCACCCCCCCACGCTGGTCTGCCATGGATCCCCGCCCCTCTCTCCAGGATGTCAAAACTCTTCCGTCTTTCCTCCCCTCTCATCTTCAGCTCTCCTCCTCCTCCTCCTCTGTCGCTGACCCCATAACTCCCCAGGAGCTGCAGCAGTTTCGCCACTTCCAGCAGCTGCAGCTGCTGCAGCAGCATCAGCAGTGGGGCTCTGGTGGTCAGGCTGCAGCCACAGCTGCAGGAGCCGCAGCCGCAGCATCTGCATGGCAGCAGCAGCAGCTTGGCTTTGGCACCGCCGCCATGGCTGCCACAGCCACACCAGGTCCTCCTGGCTTTCCCCTCTGGGGCTCTCCTTCCCCTAGTGCTCCCGCCTCCCACTCCAGCTTTCTAGGCGAGCTCATGCGTTCTTCCCCTGCTTCCACTTCCATGTATCCCTCTGTTTTTAATGCCAGTGATTTCCAGTACCCCGTGTCTTCAGCTCCCTCCTCGCTCACGATTGACTTTGTTCTCGATAGTGGTGCCACTGAAACTGCCCTCAAAGACGCCGGCACCCTCACCTCCCTCCCTTTCCCCACCAACGTTCATGGTGCTGATTCCAGCTTCTCCATCCCTTGCACTCATCTCTCCACCCTCCCCTGCCCCCCCTTCCCCTCTGGAGTGGTCACTGGTCTCCACATTCCCTCCCTTCGTCATAACCTGCTCTCCATTCGTGAACTCCAACAGGCTGGCATCACTACCCTCTTCCCCGCCTCTGCCACCTACTGTGACCTCCTCCACGGCCCCACTCGCCGCCTCCTTCATCGCCTCCCACTTTGCCCTCGCTCTCGTCAGTACATCCTCCGCACACCCCGCCCCTCCTCATGCCACGTGACCACTCGTGCAGGCACCTCCACTCTCCCCCCTCCCCTCCCTCTAGAGCCACCTTCCTCCAACTCCACCTCCTCCCCATGCTCTTGTCGCGCACTGTCCCACCCCGCTGTTCTCATCCACCACCGCCTTGGTCATATGAACTTTCCCACACTTCGTAAAGCCGTCTCCTCCCGCTTGCTTGACGGTCTTCCCCCCACTCTTCCTCCCCTCCCGTCCTCTTCCGCTCCCCCATGCGCCACATGCATTCATGGAAAGCTCAAACAACAGCCTCACCTCAGTCATCCTTCCTTTGCTGCTGCCCCCCTTGACCTCGTCCACATGGACCTCTGGGGCCCTAACCCTTCCCCTTCCCGCCAAGGGCACCGGTACCTGCTTGTCCTAGTCGACGACCACAGCAGGTACTCCTCGGTGTTCCTCCTCCACACGAAGGCCGAGGCCCCTGCTGTCATCGTTACCTGGGCCGAGCAGTGCCGAGTCCACTTTGGTCGCCCCATCCGCCGCCTCCATTCCGACGGCGGTGGTGAGTTTCTCAACCGCACCCTCTCCTCCTACTGCTCAACCCATGGCATCCAGCAGACTCATACCCTTCCCCACTCCCCTCAGCAGAACGGTGTTGCTGAGAGTCGCATTCGTGAGATCACCAAGACGGCCCGCTGCCTCCTCACTCATGCCTCCACGCCCCCTTCTCTTTGGGGCTATGCCCTTGTCCATGCTGCTCTCCTTACTAATCTTTACCCACATCCTCAACGCCAGTCTGTCACTCCCACTGAGCTCTGGGCTAGCACCAAGCCAGATGCTGCCATTCTCCGTATCTGGGGTTGCAAGGCATATGTCCTCATCCCCCCACCTGACCGCTCTCGGCAGGCAGGAAAGCTCGCCTCCAAGGCCATTGAGTGTGTCTACCTTGGCCACGCTCGCTCTGCCCCTGGTTACCTCTTCCTTCACCCGTCCTCAGGCCGCCTCCTACAGAGCCGTGACGTGGTGTTCGATGAGAGCATCCCGTTCTATCATTCTGTTCCGCCTTCCGACCCCCTTCCTCCTCTCTCCCGCCCCCTCACCTGGGCTGATGCTGTCATTCCCCCACTCCTTCCCCAGGCTCCCCTCCTTCCTCCAAATCCTGCTCCTCCCCCTCCTCCTTCCTCAGGTGACATTTACGACCCAGCTGTCCCTGACTCCCCTGCTCACTCTGCCTCATCGCACCAGCACCAGCAGCAGCAGCAGCAGCAGCAGCCAGCAGCAGCAGCAGCAGCAGCAGCCAGCAGCAGCAGCAGCAGCAGCAGCAGCAGCAGCAGCAGCAGCAGCAGCAGCAGCAGCAGCAGCAGCAGCAGCAGCAGCAGCAGCAGCAGCAGCAGCAGCAGCAGCAGCAGCAGAAGGAGCAGCAGCAGCAGCAGCAACAGCAGCAGCAGCAGGTGCAGCAGCAGCAGCGGATGGAGCAGCAGCAGCAGCAGCAGCAGCAGCAGCAGCAGCAGGAGGTGCAGCAGCGGATGGAGCAGCAGCAGCAGCAACCGCAGGCAGTGCAGCAACAGCAGCCGCAGCAGGAGGTGCAGCAGCAGCACCAGCAGCAGCCACAGCAGCAGCAGCAGCAGCAGCAGCAGCAGCCACTGCAGCAACCTCATCGGCATCGCCGCACCACCTCTCCATTCATCCTCCCACGCATCCACACTCGCTCTCACGGCCCACTCATAGGCCATCCATGGGGTTGGCCAACACCACCCCCACCCTCCCTTCCCTTCATTGAGGACTCCCATGAGGAGCTCATTGGCGTTCAGCAACAAACACCTTCCCTTACGCCTCTCTACCCGGGCTTCCTTGGCCTCCTCATCCTTGGCATCGCTACCGCTCCCACCAGATTCACTCCGTCCAACTTCCTTGAGGCCATCACCTGCCCCGATGCTGCCAAGTGGATCCAGGCTATCTTTGCTGAATGCGAGGCCTTCATCCGCAATGCCTCATTCGTTAACATTGTCCCCTCTCCTGACGACGTCATTGTTGAAGGCCTCTGGGTGTTCCGAGTGAAGCAGCTGCCGGGTGAGGAGCCGGTCTACAAGGCCCGGTATTGTGCCAAGGGCTTCACCCAAACCCATGGCATCGACTACTGGGAGACATTCTCTCCCACTGCCAAGCTCCCAACTCTCCGTGCCATCCTCGACTATGCTGTTCGCATTGGCATGGAGATTGCCTCCATGGATGTCTCCAACGCCTTCCTGCAAGGCGAGCTCCAGGAGCGGGTCCTCTTGCGGCGGCCTCCAGGCTTTCATGCAGCCTTCCCTGCCAACACAGTCTGGGAGCTGCGCCGCCCGGTTTATGGCCTCAAGCAGGCTCCTCGCGAGTGGCACAACAAGCTGGCCGCCACTCTGCAGTCCTTGGGGTTCCATGCCTCTCAGTCTGATGCCAGCCTTTTCCTTCGCTCCTCTCCCACCCGCTTCTTCATCCTGGTGTATGTCGACGACATGATCCTGTTCGCTGACGATGCTGCCGCCATGCAGCAAGTGAAGGACGCCCTGCATGCGCGCCTCAAGTGCAAGGACCTGGGTGAGCTCAAGCACTATCTGGGCATGACCATCACCCGGGACCGCACATCGCGCACCATTACCCTCTCTCAGTCCTTCTACATCGACCAAGTCTTGCAGCGGTTCGACATGGCGCAGGCCAAGCCGGTTACCATTGCAGACCGACCACCAGCTTGCCCCTCCTCCTGCTCCCTCCTCCTCTGACCATCCTTACGCTGAGCTCGTCGGCTCGCTGATGTACGCTATGATGTGCACCCGCCCCGACCTTGCCTACCCCATCAGTGTTCTTGCTCGATTCGTCGGTACCGGTCGCCACACTGATGAGCACTGGGCTGCAGCGAAGCGGGTCCTCCGCTACCTCCGTGGTACCAGGGACTATGTCCTCACCCTCGGAGGCTCTTCTCCTCCCCTCCTCTCTGGCTTCAGTGACTCCTCCTGGGCTGACTCCCAGCCGGATCGCCGTTCCTCTCAAGGCTACGGCTTCGCCCTTGGCAGCGGCCTCATCAGCTGGCGCTCCACTCGCTCCTCCTCCATCGCCCTCTCATCCTGCGAGGCTGAGCTCTATGCTTGCACCATGGCCGCTCAGGAGGCTCGCTGGCTCACCTTCCTCCTTGCTGAGATCGGTGCTCCTCAGCGCTGTCCCACCCTCTGGTGCGACAACGCCAGCACCATCCATCTCACAAAGGACCCTGTCTTCCATGGCCGATCCAAGCACATTGAACTCCGCTACTTCTTCGTTCGAGAGTTGGTCCAGCAAGGTCACTTGGTGGTCCACAAGATCGCTGCAGAGGCCAACTTGGCCGACATCTTCACCAAGGCCCTCCCGAAGACCGCGCACTCTGCCCTCCTCCGCCTTCTCGGCCTTGGGCCCCCCCCCCCTTCCTGATTCTGGGGTTGTACCCTACATATACACTAGCTTTGCATGCTATGGGGTTGTGTTAGAATATACCATGCTATGCTAGTTGTATATATTGTGTTTACATCCCTAGTTGGGTGTACACCTGTGTTGGGGTGTCAATCCAACCCAATTGTGGTTGGAGCCCCCAAACACAAGGACCACAATTGTGGGGGCACCACAAGTGGGTTGGCTAAACCACTGGTGGTACACCACACTTGGACCACCTCCAACTGGTGGTCAACCACATTTGGAAGGAGCCTCCCTCCCTTGTGATTGGTCCTAACCCCCCCCTTCCCTTCCAACCTTCCCTTCCTAGCTCATCTCTCTCTTCCTATGTAATGCCTTTCCTTCATCAATAAACTGAACCTTTCTGCTTCTAACATACTTCTCAGCCAAGGTGTTGATGTACTGTCCCTGATGCAGTTTGAGCCAGCCACGTTCAGTATCCCGCTCAATGTGCATTCCCAGGTAGTACCTTGCCTCTCCAAGTGACTTGCACTTGAACTGCTCTGTGAGCTTCCGCTGCACCCCATCGATCTCCTTGTCACTGCTGCTGAAGAGCAGGATGTCATCCACGTACACCAGCAGAAGCACAAGTGACTCCCCCTCTCCCATCAGGAATAGGCTCTCGTCGCATGCACTCGCACGGAATCCAATCCCTTCCAGTGCACTGGCCAGCCTGTTGTACCAGCATCTCGGGGCCTGCTTCAAGCCATAGATGGCCTTGTTAAGTTTGCAGACACGACCGGTTCCATCCTCATAGCCAGGTGGTTGAACCATGTACACCTCCTCTTCCACAATGCCGTACAGAAAAGCGGTTACGATGTCCATCTGCTTCACCTTCCATTTGCGCACAGCAGCTACCGCCAGCAGCACACGTAGCGTTGGAGACTTAGCAGTTGGGGCAAACACTTCATTGTAATCTTCCTTCTCTTTCTGCTGAAACCCCTTTGCCACCAGCCTGCTCTTGTAAACTGATGGCTCTCCTTTCTCATCCGTCTTGATTTTTGCCAGCCACTTGCACTGTATTGCCTTCTTCCCATTTGGCAAGTACACCAGGTCCCATGTGTGATTCTCCATCTGGCTGTTGAACTCTGCATCTCTTGAAACGAGCCACTTCCCCCGTTGAGGCCCGGCTAGCGCATGATCCATGCTCGGAGGTTGTATTGGTGCGTAAAAGCAGTATGCAGGCTCCTCGTCATCTGACTCTTGGTCATCACCCAAGAACAGCACTGCATCTTCGCCTTGAGCCTGTTCCTGCTGCTCAGTTGTGGCTCCTCCACTTGTGGAGCTCAACAGCTTTCTCGTTGCCATTCTGGTACGTGCAGGGTAGATGGTTGGATTTACCCATTCTTTCACCTTCACCCAATCCTTTGTCCCCCCACCAATCTGTTTCCTTCGCTTTGGCAGACTTGGTGTTTTGGAAGCCTCTTGCTGCTGCTGCTCCGGATCATTGACTTCAGCATCAGCTGCAATATCCTCATTGCTTCCTTCATCAGTACCGCTTGCCGTTGGCGCAGTGACTTCGCTGTCCGCAGGTTCGGACAGATCGAAGTGCATAGTGATCTCTTCCAGCTGCTGGGTGACCCTTGCCTCCGGCTGCTTCTCCCACTTGCCATACATGATGTTCTCCACAAATTTGACATCCCGACTGTCAAACAGCACATTCTTTGAGGGCTCCCAGAGTAGCCACCCCTTGCTCTCTGCCGCAAGCCCAAGGTGCACACACCAAAGTGCAGATGCTCCAAGCTTTGTCCTGTACGGTTTAGGGACATGCGCCACTGCCATGCATCCGAACACTCGAAGCATGTCCACTGGAGGCTTCTTTCCAAGCCACCTCTCCAGCGGCACCCACATATCATCAGCCACCTTTGTGAGTACGCGGTTCCTTGCCACTGTAGCATGCCTCACCGCATGAGGCCACATGGAGTTCCCCAGCCCTGATTCGATCAGCAGCGCTCGCGCAGTTTCCAGGATGGTCCTATTAGCCCTCTCAGCAACGCCATTTGACTGAGGGGTATAGGACGTCGTTAGCTGATGCTCAATGCCTTGTTTCTTGAGCCACGCAGTCAGATCTCCTCCTAGAAACTCTCCACCTCGGTCGGTTCTGATGCTCTTGCATGGGTGCCCAGATTGTCGCTCGACAAACGGCAGCCAATCATCTCGTATTGTTGAGGCAGCATGATCCTTCTGCTTCAACGGGTATGCCCACATCAACCGACTCCAGTCATCAACTATTGTCAGGAAGTACCTTTCCCCCTTACTTCCTCGGACTGGAAAAGGTCCTACCAGGTCCATGTGCACCAGTTCCAGTGCTGCCTTGCTTTTCCCAGCTACGCCGTGAAAGGGGAACCGTTTGAACTTGCTCAGCAGACACGTCCCGCACTTGGTATCATTTGGTTGCCCAGAAAGCTTGAGCCCCTTTACTGCTTCTTCCTTATGTAGTTGCTGCAGCAATGGCATAGCCACATGCCCTAGACGCCTGTGTGCGGTTTCCCAATCAGTCTCCCCCGACCTTGCAGAAACCGTCACTCCTGCAGCACTAACTGCATTACACTACCCCTGGACTCCAGATCCCGCCTTTACTTCTCCCAACTCCTTCTTTGTTGATTCCCATATCAGTGCAGGGATCTGCCACATGGATCTGAAGACATCTCTGCTTTCGTGTAAATCCCATAACACACGATCTCCTCGCAGCCCCTTGAATGTTTTGGATCCATTGGTGGTGGTGCTGACTCCGGCCTGGCCTAGCTTGCGCAGCGATATCAGATTGGCCTTCAGCCCCGGTACGAGTAACACGTCCTTCAGCACAACCAGTCCACCATCAGGTGCTCTGAATGCAGCTCGACCAACTCCAGCGACCTTCACTGCATGTCCGGATGCTGAGCGCACTTCAGAGATTGGAGTCGCTCGCACAGCATCCAGCAAGTCCTTGCGTGGTGTCATTGTCCATGCAGCACCAGAGTCCATGACCCACATGTCAAGCGGGTGCAATTCCTCTCCAGCCCTTGCAACAGCTGTGCCACTGTCATCTTTGTCACACACATGGTAGAACTGTCCAGCATTCCTCTCCTCATTTCCCATTCCTCTGTCATCCTTGGAGGTTTCTTCAGCAGGATCAGCTACCATGTTGGCACCTCCATGTGGTTGCTTTCCTCCATCCCCCTTCTGCGATTGGTTCCAAGGGGTCCACCAGTCGGGCTTGGTAGGGCAGCGAAACCATGGATGCCCTTCTTCCTTGCAATACCAGCACTCTCCCCTCAAGCGTGGTTCACTGTTGTCATTGTTGGAGTGACCACCTCTTCCTCTTGCACCAGCGTCACCACGCCCCCGCTGGTTCCAAGTCCCGCGACCACCTTGGCTGTGGTAAGAGCGACCGCGATTGCCACGCCCTCGATCCCTCCATGTCCCTTGCATGGCATAGCCGCTGGTGCTGTCATCACCTCCGCGCAGTGTATAGCGACGAAAATCTTCTTCCAGAATCTTGGTGCGAATCCACTCCAATGTCCATTGACTTTGGTTTTGTGGCAAGCTGAGTCCGCTTATAAATTGCAGCCAAGACTCCGGCAGCAGGCTGAGCATCTTGAGACACTTTGTCTGCTCTGGGTACGTGATGCCTGCAATCGCCAATTTCGCGTAGAGTTCCCTCATCTTGTCCAGTACGGGCTGCACAGGTTCATTCTCGCTCAACCGCAGCATGGACAGCTCCCGATCCAGCATGAGAGAAGCGGCAACCGATGTCGGAGCGTGCAGGTCCTTGAGCACTGCCCATGCCTTGGGCCCACAATCAATTTCCGGTAGCAGATGCATGATGTGATGCCTCTGGTTCAGCTCCAAGCTTTGTGACAGTAGATAATACCCAGCAGATGAACGTTCATCCCAGTCCGCTTGCTCTGCCATTTCCTTTGGCCTTGGCTCCGTTCCAATCATGAGCTTCAAGAGGCCAATTTGTCGAAAATAGAGCTGCATCTTCCATGCCCAATCATCATAGCCATCTCCAGAGAACTTCTCAATGGTGAAGTTCTTCAGCACCTCCTTAAGCAGTGACCCCTGGCTTGTACGCGCTCCCCTTTGCGCTGCAATGCCAGAATCTTGGGTTGAGCTGCCTCCTTGGACTGAAGTATCACCTCCACCAGAGTCCTCTTTATCTCCCATCGTATTTTAGGTCCCAAATGCGTGATAATAGGCTCTGATACCACTTGTTGGTTAGAGAAGGCTATAAGCAGATGATTCAATGGCTCCTTGGAAATTTCTGCAGCACTTCGTTATGACGCCCAGAAAACTCGCGACCTTCGAATAGCTATATCCAAAACTCCAATCGGTGAAACAATATGAAAATCGGATATGTTGTAGCTGGCAGCGTCAGCTTTCCACTGAAAGTTGAATCACTCGATTCCATAGCTTAACGAGTGAGCTATGGCGTTTGGCGCACTGGGGGGTAATCTGCCCTAGGAGAAGTTGACAGTCCTCAGAGTCACTATAATTGAAGCTTACAAGATCAGAGGCATGATAGAAAAGGCATTGAAGCACAGTTGGAAGGTGGGGTAGGAAGGGAAGGATGAAAGGGAAGGACCCTGGAGGCCCATGGTCAAGAACATGACAAGAGTCAAAGTTTTGACTCCCCATCCTCAGGTTCAGCCAGCCTGGCAAGACAAAATTCACACTGTGCCAGGTTGGCCTCCAAACCCCAAATGCTGCAGCTGCAAGGTGGGGACAAAAGTCCCACACATGCTGGTCCCTCCTCGTTATAGGGCTCTCCAACTTTGGTGTAGCAGCTGACAAGGACTTCCAATGAATTGTAACAAATCCATCAAACATTTCTTCGTAACTTCTTCATATGTGCTCCGATTCCAACAATTCTTGGCTCGTTGGAATGTGCTCGATGTCATGCACAATCCAAGCGCATCTGCACAAGCACAAGATGAACATGCAAAGACATGCAAACCCAACAAACCATACAAACAACGTAGCACACAAAACACATGCAAACGAAATGATGCGAATAGACGACAGGATGACGTGCAAATGAATATGCACCAACACACCCCATGGTGCCTACTGCAGGGGACTGCGGTACTATATTCACCCAGATAGAAGACATGGCTGAAATGTAAGCACCCCTGTCAAATATACGGGTGTTTCCTTTCCTCATGACTTCCCATTTATAAGGCACAATTTGGGTGTAGTATGTTAAGACATATGTTAGGGAGTGGGTCTTATACATGGGGTTGATGGTTTATTAGAGGCGATATGCGCGAAGAAAAAGTTGCTGGTGCTCATGCCCCTTTTCTCTCCACCTCTTGTTGGCAGGGGGTTCTTGCCCGCTACGTCTCCTCAATCTGCAGTCTGAGACCAAGATGCTTTCAACACTGCATTGGAATGGGCTTTCGAAGGCATCTTGGGATCTCCTCCCTTTGTCTCGAAGCTAACCCACTCCATGACTACTGGCTCTGGTCTCAGCTGTCTCCTAGCTCAACGCGTCTCTTATGTCAGCATACCTTTTTCTGCCGCTCTGGACTGCCACTCTTCTGTTTCATATCCGCCTTGGAGCCCTCTCCGTGCGGCTAGCAACGGTGCCACAACTGCCGGTGATGAAGCCAGTGGTGCTAGCGAGGGTCGACGTCTGCTACCCCATGCGAATGTCCCGTCATTCCTGTCTTCCATTGTGCAACTGCAAGGACTGACCATCAACCACAATGCCAACCCACTGGCCCCACGTACTAGGGTCTTGAAACGAGCGCGTCACTCCTATTTCGCTACAGAGAAGCTGTATTAGTTCGCAATGTTTGACACACAGCCTGAGCTCTCTATTCGTGCCCTTGCAACGCTCGCAAGGGTTCAGCCCGTTGGCATTCAGGAGTGGAAGAAGGCAAGGGAGCAATTGAGAGTCGCAGCTGGTTGTCGAAGGCGGCTCATCGGCACTGGTTGACCTGCCAAATACCCTTTGATGGAGTCAGCGCTCATCGACAATTAATGAGGCACCGCAGCAAGGGGCTAGCCTTCTTGGTCTTGCAGCTGCATAGGAGTTGCTCCTAAACCATCTTGACATGGACTAGTGTGGGTCCAGTCAATGGACCTTCCAGTTTTGCGCTTGTTAGAAGCTAACGTGTCGCGTCAAATCGAATGTGGGGCAGAAGCTTGCCGGCGATAATCAAACCTGCTGTACCAGTTTAATGGCCGTTGTTTCCTTCATGTTGCTGGTGCAGAGATGAAGGCCAAAATTTAGAACTTTTGCGATTTTCTCAAGCAGATGCACATCCTTAACAAATATGGCCTCGTCTTGGTAGTGAGCGCCAACCAGACACCCCTCTTCATCAAGATACTGCAGTAGAGAACATTGGAGCACAAGAGAATGCGCATGACCGACGCAAGGACCACGGGCTACGAGAAGAAAAGACTCACCGTCATGCTGGTGGTAACAGCATCGGACAAGATGCTGCCGCCGTACGCTATCTTCAAGAGGAAGACCTTGCCAAAGATTCAAGTCCCTAATGGTAAGTTCTTTACCATTTCAGATTTTCTCATGTTCTTGGTCGTGCTCTATCCTTGATTCTAACCGAGAATGTTGTTTGTTCACTAGAGTTATTATTCGCACCCAGCCAAAGGGTTGGATAGCTGAGAAGCTTGTTTCGGACTAGAAGGCCCTGAACCTGTTTACTGTATGAGGCATCTGTGTGAAGCCAATAGGGAGAGGAAGGAGGCTCTTATCGTCGTTGACTCCTACAAGGACCACCTGACAGAGGCGGTTTGTGCAAGTTCACCCATGCCGCGATCCTGAGTGGCTGCACGCCATTGGTAAAGCCACTCGCTGTGTTGATCAACAAATCCTTGAAGGCAGACGTGCGAAGTGAAGATGGTGGGTGGTTTGAGAGATACGGCATCGAGCGCAAGAGAAAGCAAGGTACGCTCCATTGTTCTTGTCCTATAGTCCTTCTCTTGTGCTTGTTTAGCTTTTTGGCCTCGAGACTAGCCAAGATTCACATGCGTTGTACCGCAGTACCTTGCAACTATCCTAAAGAATCCCGCCCCCGAGCTGATCCTTAAGCGGATCGTTCGCTCTTGGGAGGAAGTCCATGAGGAGGTCATCCACAAAAGCTTCTAGTCTTGCGGGATCTCGAACGACCTCAATGGCTCATAAGAAAAACTCATCCTAAGCCACCTCCGCAACAAGGCGGAGGTGGAGATTTTATGCAACATGCACACAGAGAGGCAAAATACAGTATGCAGGAGCGGAGGATGCAAGACCTGATGCACATGCCTAGAGTACTTTCAGCCATGTTTAGGTGAAGCAAGAGGTTGAAATATGTTGTGTTTCAGGAAAATTATGTGTCGTCCAACCTTGGATGTCTGTAGACCAGGGGGTATTCAAGTAGTTACCAAGCCCAAAAGGCAGGTGTCAAGAAACCCACGAGAGTTCAGTTTTGCAGGGTGTTATCTATGGTTATATATGGGGAATACCTTATGGCAAGAAACCTGAGTTTTCCCTGTTTATACGATAGTGCGGTCGAAATTCTCTGCCTTATATAGTATGTAGGACGCGAATATAATCTCCTGGCATGAACACCCCCCCGAAAAAAGCCCATGGGGCTTGCTTCCAAGGGATGGGGCTTAGTAAAAGCAATACATTGCGAGGACCCGCTAGTGTGTGTTCCTCCCCCTCCCCCCCCCCCCCCCCTCCCCCAAGTTAGTGCGTGTTTTGTATTAAATATTGAGTGGAGAAAGGATAATAATAATAATTATTATTATTATAATAATAATTATTATTGTTGTTGTTGTTGTCATTATTATTATTATTATTATTATTACTATTATTATTATTATTATTATGCCGCTCTCAAGGGCTACTACAGACAGGTTCCTGCAGCTCCTAGGAAATACTAGTGCCAAGTTCAACTTCTAGGGAATACTACTACATTGAGGACACTACTGCATGAAGCCATCCAACGACCTCTGCTGGTTGTACGCATCCTACACATGCACCATCAATAGTTAGCAGTCATCCTACAGACATCCCGACACTGCGTCTAAGGTCACTGCCCCTCCTTGGCAGCGCCAATCACTCAAATGAGGCAGAGAAGCTGTCTCCCTTGTCGCCAAAGCTTGCCGCCTCCGCAGAGGAGGCATCTTTGTCCACCATTGCTGCCGTTGCTGCTGCTGCCGCCACTGCCTCATACTCCTCCTCCTCCTCTACCTCCCTATCTGCCTCCTTTCCCTCCATCTCAGCCTCCTCATCCCCCTCCTCCGTGACCTCCTCTCCCGCCATGTAGAGTGGATTAATCCACTCCTCGACTTCTGGGGCGGAGTGCACGTCGTCGTGCACAACGAGCGAGAACCAGGTGGTCCTCGATCCCATCAGGGTTGTTGCTGATCCGGCAGGTTTTGAAGGCATGGACGATCACATCCTCTGGTACATCGTCCTAGGAGTGAACAACCCATAGCACCACCAACCCCGGTGGCGGCTTCCTCAAGTTGCCTGTTTGGGGGAGGGATATTGCAAGGATGAGGAGTAGAAGGGTTAGATTAGCACAGAGGGAGACGGCCACACTAACATCGTGGCAACAAGAGATCCAAGCGAGCAGGCATGCTTACTGACAGGGTGTGTCGATCCCCTTGCCGCAAACCACTCGTTGTAGTGCCGCCGCACGCCCGCCTTGAAGCAGCAATTGCTAACCACGTCGAGTGGCTACAGGGAGGGCGTGCAGCCGCCTGGGATGATCGCGGGCGTGATGCGATGCCACCTGAAGGAGCCCAGCACCACGTCCGTGAGGTGCCTGTGATAGGAATGTAGTAGGAGCAAGGTCTTCGACCTTGACACACCTGGGGGGGGGGCGGATGAAAGGCAACAGGGCGTGCTGCACCCAGTCCGGAACGAGGCCAATAATCCACCCAGCCTCGCTCCTGGGCTCGCAGAAAATCACCTACGCGTAGCACAGAGAGAAGGGTTAGTGCATTGGTAGGCAAAATCTGTTAAACAAAACAGATTTTTGCCAGTGGGAGCGCGGATGTTGGGGATAATCTTCCGTTTGAAGATCACCATCGGAGAAAGCTTGCGGCCGTCAGCATTATAATGAGTCAATCTTTTTTGTATCCCGCGCTTCGAATCTGAACGGAGCGGTCGCCACGGCAGTGCAGGGTCCGCTCAAACGGCATCTCCGGGAAAACCAGAGTCTCGTCCGCATTTACGTTGTTCCAGGGGGTCCTCCAGAATTGCTTACTATCCAGCATGCAATCAGCCACAGAGAGACAACGAGCGAGGTTAGCTTACAGCACACCCAAAGCATGAGTGATATAGGAGAAATCGGGAGGAGAGGATAATCACAACACGTACTGCACGTCAATCGCTGGCTGATCTTTGTCTTCACATGGACAGTGAGGCCCCACCTTGCACGGAACCTGAACGTCCAGTTGGCTGAATCCGGCCAATCGCCCTCCAGGTGGTGGGACTTCATGTACTGCCGACTCCACACCTGCAGGAGGGCAATAGCGATTGTGAGACCATGCGATCGATGTTGCAAGAAATAGCGGTAGACCGACATTTCCATGTCGGGATGCGTAGCCGCCCGACCAGCACCAGTGAGGCGACGTCGAGAGCCAACAACGCACTCCATGTCCGCCTCCGCCTGCCTCCAGTGCCGGATGCTGACTGGCTCCACACCAGCCTCGCGCGCCACAGCTCGCATCGACAGCCGCTCCTCGCGCATCTTCTGCAGCCACCCCAGCTTCTTAGCGATGGTGCGCGACGTCCGATGGTGTTTTGTGACTCTCACACGTGTCAAGCAGACGGCAGGCCTCCATGTCTTCGACAATGATTTCTTCCGGGAAGCGCAGCATAGGGACGCTTGCCGATCCACCTGCAGGGGGCTCGACTTCAGAGGTAAGCTGCACGACGCGCCAATGCACAAGATTTGGCAGCCGTCAAAGACAAAAACGTGTCGCGAGGCAAGGATAAGAATCCGGCCCAGTCACCCACAAAGGTTCCCCTATAAAGTCTATGTCAAAGCACTACATGGTAAAAAAATCAATCTTACATAGAAATTAACTGAACATGCCACCTAATTGTCCACCCAACATTTACCAAGACCTAGGGTGCTCATGCCGGGAGATTAGGGTATGTCTTCTATCTAGAGAATACGGGTTGGTGCTTGCCAGGGCCTACATTTGGATTTTTACTACTCTGAAAACAAGGAGTGGATTTTCTCATACTACTCGTGTCAATAAGAATACAAACCAGGGCGGCACTACTAGTCCAGCCACTAGAAGAGAAGCCACAAGGCCAGTCTGGAAGGTAAATATAAAGAGGAGTACACAATGAAGGTCCTAGCAAGTGAGAATCTACAGGAAATAGACCAAGCTGCAAGCAGTGCCGCTGATGATGTTTAGGTGCAAACGCCTTACTAAAGATATAAGCTGTGTTGGCACCGGAGGCCAAGTGTACTACGCGGGCCTGGCAACGCTGCTGTAGCTCGCGCAGGAGGAAGTACCGCAGCTGGATGTGCTCCTCTCTTCCTCAAGTCGAGGCTCCTGACAGAGGAGGATCATCACCCTCTTGTCAGCGAACAGAACCAGGGCACAGCTAGGCCACTCACCAAAGTCAGTGAGCAAGAAGGTCAGCCAGCGGAGCTCCTGTGCCGCCATGGCACCGGCGTAGATCTCAGCCTCACAGTTAGACTGGGCAATAGACGAGGAGTGAGTGGACCTCCACGAGATGGCACCCGAACCAAGGCTAAAGCAGTAGCCCTGCGAGGACCTGACAGTCTCAGCGTTTTTTGCCCAAGAAGCGTCTGTGTGCCCAGTAAGGACCACTGGCTGCGTCCTCCCAGCACTAGCCCCATGCCCGATATACTTGCTAGACAACGCAAAACCCTCTTGGCAGCCGAACGGACCTGTGGTCGGTGTCTGCCTGTGGCCACAAAGCGAGCCAGGAAGCTGAGAGGGTATGCGAGATCTGGATGAGTGCAAGTCATCAGGTACATGAGGCAACCCACCAGCTCTGCGTAATGATCACTTGTTAGAAATAGATTGAAAATCCCACTTTTGTATTTGTACTTTTATATCCTAGTTTAGGTTAGGAATGTTCTCATAAATTACCAACCTCACTCAATTGTGATCCCTCCAATCTCCAATTACCCAATTGGAGATTCTGGAGACCCCAACAGGGATTCCTTCCGATTCCCCCTTCATCCATAATCTCTCACCTTGCCATGTACTTATAGAGCCTTGGGCTCCTTACCTAATGAATCCTTTCAGCTCTATTTCTTACATGGTATCACAGCGACCTATCCGCACACGTGGATCAAGGTCCTAACCTTAACGTGCCCGCACTACGCACACCTCATCATCGCAACATTCGTCTTGAGTCGTCGGGATTTTCGACGTGCTCCACTCTGCAGTGGCGCCTCTCATTGTCGACCGCCTTCGCGCTCAACCTCGTTGAAATTCTCAACTTGAAAGCTTTCATGCTTCTCATCATCGATTTCCTCCTCGGTTCTCCTTGGTCAAAACTCAATTTCGACCATCTCTTAAAACTCGTTTCCGAGGTTCCCCTCGGACCTGGCCAGAATAGGCGAAATCTCCTCGCGAAATTGCCTCCACGAACGTCTCGCATCAAGTAAGAGCAGGAACACAGGTGGAAGCGGAGCAGAGCTGGTTGCGGAGCTATTTGCGGAGCTGGTTGCAGAGCTGGTTGCGGAGCTGTGTAGCTGCGGGACAGGGCCTGGGGGTGTGTAGGGGGGTGTGTGGGTCCGGGGTTAGACAAAGTCTCAGATTCAGTTTCAAGTCCGCGTTTTAACGAACTTTCGCGGACACCACTTCTTCTTAGCGGCATTTCGACGAAGCCGTCTGGGTGATTTTCAGCAATTCTCGTCGACTGATTTCCTTAAGTGCCGAGCTGTGCACCGAAGTTCCTATCGTTGACTTAAGAGCGTCGCTTTGCGAAAATCAAGCGGCAATGGCTTACTCAACCACTTCACTCGCCAACCCGATCCCGCTCTTTCTTCTCAAGCCGGACGGTACATGCTCCAACTACAAGGCTTGGCACTATGGTGTCGACAAGCACCTCCTCAGTCGCGAGGTGAACAGGCTTGAGCTCACCGACGTCCTTCTCAACATAAGTGATGGCAAAGAGCCTCCTAAACCCGAGAGGTCCGCCGATCCAGCTAATGCCGCCATCGAAGCAGTTTATGCTGCTGTACAACTCAAGTACAAGAATTGGGAAAAGGCCGATGGTGCGGTCATTAGTGTCTTCATGGGCACCACTCCTCCCGAACTCGTCAAAACCTACCACAACTTTCCGTCTGCCAACGCCATTTGGCTCTACCTCGAAGACCGCTTCCTGAACAAGACTGCAGTGGGAGTTGCTATACTTCCCAGCATGTTCCATGTGCAGCTCGAGGACTCGCCAGGCATGGCGGACTATGTCACCAAGGTGCAGTCCATTCATGGTGAACTCAAGCAGTTGGGGATAGTCTTCCCCGAGCAAGCCCCTACAGCCGCTCTCCTAGTCGGCCTCACTCCGGCATACGAAGTCACACGCAAGATGCTCTTGGGCATTGCTATTGCGGACCTCACATTCGCCAAGGTCTCATCTGCGCTCCTTTCTGCCGAAAAGGACAACAGCGCTCAAGCCAACGCCAATGCAATCCGCGCTCATGTGTCTCAGGCCTATGCCGCTTCGGCACCATTCCAGCGCAACCGCTTCCCCCATGTCCCTACGCCATCAAGCACGGCCCTCGTGCCGGCCACGTGTGTGCCGGCACCAATCAAGTCGAAGCGCAGGAATCCGTGAAGGCTGCTGTAGCCCCCCCTGCTGATGTGCGCCATAATATGTTGTTCCCTGGCACTGCCATGATTAATGAGACAATTTCGCTGTGTCCTGGCACACAAAGCGCCTCAGCCACAATAGAGTTCACCCTCGATAGTGAGGCCACTCACACAGTTCTCAAGGAAGAACACTCCTTCAAGCCATACAAGAGACCAATCCGTCTACTACGAGCAGACTCCAGTTTCACAACACACGCCAAGGGCTCCTCCACAGTTCCGTGCCCAGCTTTCCCTTCGGGAAATGTCACCAGCATGTGTGTTCCCACACTACGCCACAATCTCGTGGCCCAACACGAGCTCCAACGGGCAGGTGTCACCACGATCTTCCCAGCACACTCGGATCACTATAACCTCCTCGACCCTAAGTCCAACAAGCACCTAGCACGCTTCACACTCAATAGCAGCAAGCTCTACACGTTGCGTTCACCTGCACCTCTCGCCACCCTCTCCCAAGCGCAAGCTGCCAGCACCACTCCATGTTCCTGTCGCAGCTTTGCCAACCCAACCATCCTCTACCACCATCGCTTGGGTCATCCCAACTTCCGTATGCTTGCCGACATCGCTTCCAAGAAACTTCTTCTTGGCCTCCCGTCGGCGCTTCCTCCACCAACAGACTCACCTGCACCCACCTGCCTGGACTGCACCAAGAGCAAGCTCAGGCAGCAGCCGCACCCTTCCTCCCCATCTGTCACAGCTGCTCCGCTGGACCTAGTGCACACGCGGTATGTTTCCGTCCACCTCCTGCATACCAAGGCGGAGGCACCTGACCTCATCATAGCATGGGTGCGCCAAGCTCAAGTCACGTTCAGCACTCCTCTGAAGTGCCTCCATTCTGATGGCTGGGGAAAATTTCGCAATGGCAAACTCGATAACTTTTGCGCAGCTTAAGGGATTCGGCATAACTTTTGCGCACGCTCCCTGAAAGCCCGCAGCAGAACGGCATTGCAGAGAGATGCAACCACACTTTGGTTCAGATCGCTCGCTGTGTCGGTCAAGACATTAGCGAGTTTACACAATCTGCATGTCAAGTCGTCGTTTGAGTGTGAAGTGTTCATTGCGTCACAGGTGTGTGCAGCAAGCCCTCATCACTTCAAGAAGAAACTTTCTTGCAGAATCAAGACCAAGAGCTCAAAATTTCAAACCCAAGCAAAGTTGATAAATATTAAAATAGTGAAAATCGTAATACTACTTGATGTAGTGTTACATTTCACTTGGTCCAGCCCCTTGTTGAGTTTGTTTCGAGTCCCTTTGTGGTTGGGAACTCTGTGGTGGTGTACCACCAACCTGGACCTCGGCTCTTGGGGCTTGTAGAGGCTGAGAACCATCTCAATCTCGATTCTTCTTGCTAAGGTTGTACTTCTAATACTCCAGTGGCTGCAATACCTCCTGCCAGCTATACCGCCATAGCGTCGTCAAATCTTCATGGAATTTCATGATTCAACTTGCTGCTAAAAGGCGACATGGACGCGCTCCAGATCCAGTTTTCATATTACCGTTGGAAGCAAATATCAGATCGGTATCAATATTTGAATCCGTCTAACGGAAATCCGACTGTGCACTCTATCTCTCATTTTAGGCACATCTGAGCCTATTGTGATTATAACAAGTGGTATCAGAGCCCCTTGGAGCCATTTAGACCATGCCTAGATCTGGAGAAGGGGGTAGCAGAGGTGCTGGAGGAAGAGAAGATGCCCAAGTACAAGGCCAACACCAAGATCCACCCATTGCTCCCGTGCAACCTAGCTTTGGTCCCTCTAGGGATGAGCCTAGAATGTTTGGCCTTGACAAGTTTATGACAGCTTTGCTGAGTGGTCCTTCAAGATGGAGAACATCTTTGACCACTATGATCTGCTGGAGGTGATGGAAGGAATGGAGAAGCACCCCGAGAACGATGCGGAGAAGAGCCCGTGGGTGCGGAAGAGCACACAAGGCTACCTTCTACTTGGGCAAGCGTTGGGGAGCAGCCAAATCCGTCACATCAAGCCTTTTCAGCATGAACCAGTAAAGGGACCAAAGGCATGGGCTGCTCTCAAGGGTGTACACACTCCTACAACAGTGGCAGTGGCTGTGGTTTTGGAGCGGCAAATGGCGGCACTTCGAATTGACGAAGGCGAACCGGTGGAGGAAGGAGTGCAGAAATTCTTCGACTTGTTGACATGGCTCGAAGGAGCTGACCTGAACTACAGTGACCTTCAAAAGAAGACCAAGCTACTGCCCTTATTTCCGGACTCATGGTCCTCGCTCATCAACAACCTAAATCGAGATCTGCCCCACCTCTCGCTCGAAGATGTGAAGCGGGAATTTTTTTAAGATTTCCGCTGTCGCGAATTGGCGGGTCTCGATGGTGCCGGAGTTGCAAGCATGGGCCGTGGGCATGGCCGTGGAAGCGGCAGAGGGCGAGGAGGCAGATTTGGCAGCAATAACTTCAATGGAGGCCGTGGTAATGGAGGATATGGCAGCAAGAACAACAATAATGGCTACGGACGTGGGCGTGGTCGATTTGATGGCGAATGCCACTTTTGTCACAAGACCAGCCACATGTGGAGAGATTGCTACAGATTGCCTTATGGATGGACCCCTTCTCAAGGCCAAGAGGGCAGAGGAGCAAGGGGAGGAAGAGGCAGAGGTCGTGGAGGCCGTGGTGGTCGTGGAAGCGAAGCGGCAAGCATTAAAAGTGGAGACTACGAGACGGGCCCGAGTAAATATCGATACCCGAGCCAATTCTTCTTCGTCTCACGCAAGCGGCAGCTGCAGCAGGAGGTGTGGAAGGCTTTGAGGAGCCAGCTATGGTGGGAAAGGTCATCCTTCACTCTCTGGACTTTTGGGTGATCGACAGCGGTGCCACCTATAGCATGACACCTCGTGCGGACTTGCTCACCGAACTTGAACCGTCGCCGGTTCAACCCTATGTTGCACACCTTGCCCTGATATTGGTTGTGGCTTCTCATTGCTATTGATTTGAATAGCATCGTTTAGATTCAAAATTATGTCCCGATGGATAGGCATGTTACTCACTGAAGCCGTTACTGTATTTCACTTTTATGGACCTAGGGTTAGGTTGAGACTGTCCATGGCAGTAACGTTGGCTCATGCTATGATCAGCCAGGCTAGGCTAGCTACTGGTACTCAGTTGTTGGTAAGTTGCCAACACCTAAGTCGTTTTTTTACGTGGGAATTCGACAAAGGGTTTTCTGCCAGGAGAGGCGTTGGGTTTTATTAGATGGTTAATTGCTGCTGGTTGGTTGGTTGTGTCCCCCTGTGTAAAAAAAAACGCAATTGGAGGAGGAGAATCATAGACCTGCCTTATACGTGAAAGCCTGGCAGGGAGGGAATCTATAAAAATATCATTTGGTGATGGCGCGGTGCCTCATTTGTGGATGGTTGCGCCAATTGAAGGGAGCTGGGGCAAAATCTGGGGCGGGAGGATAAGAATTTTGGCGCAGGGGCGAAATTTGGGCCAGGGAGCAAAATTGGCGCAGGGCAAATTTACCCAAAGAAGAGGGGGGATTGGGGGGAACTAGAATCTTGGGGTCACGGAAAATTCCTCGTAGGGTCCGAGTCACCTTGGACTCACTCTAGATGATAACAAGACCTTCAGAAAATTCCCCAGTATGAGTCCGGGCTTGCAAAAGAAAAGCCTATGCTGAAAATGGGTCACGCAGAAAAAAAAAGGAGCCAGGATTTTAAGTCAACATGTGATGATTGCCCTGTTACCGTAAGCCCTGGTCAGAAGCCATTCTACTACGCTACTGCGCACGTCAACCAAGCCGATTTTCTTACCATCTCGAAGCTACAGACCTCAAGCGCCTTCGACAAGAAGGACTTCTTCACGTGGACTTTTGAGTTTGAACTCTTGGCGCAATCTTTAGGCATCGTGTGCTACTTTGATGGCTCGATCAAGTACCCTTACACAGAAATGGATAAAGAGAAAGGGCATTATTACAGGCTCTCGCTGGTGCAAAATCCCTCTTTCGGAGCAACGCGGCTTGCATCCCTTCAAAACCATGCTTGCCCCCACGTACTACACGTAGGAAAGCCTCTGCAAGGTACACCAAGCTCAAGACAATGTGACACAAAGCAAGTTACTCCAATAATTGAACGCGGTTCAGATGCTCCTATGCAAGAAGGCTAGAAGCTACATCAACCGCCGCACGACCTTAGTGTCGCCCAATGGCATTCGCGGAATTTCGCAAAGGGCGATGAAATTGAGAACTGCAAATTATATATGTTCCGACCATCAGCAGGCAAGAGCCACATTTCACGAACATTTTCTGTGTACGGTCGGGCCTGGGTTATGGCAAAACCCTGGTGACATTCGTGAAAATTGTTATTGTCGTATTAAAAAAACGTCCCGATTGAAATTGCGTGACCTCACGAGCAGGGAGTTTTTGTAGCGAGCACTTCGTCACAGTATTCCTTGCATGACTCAGCTCCAACAAGTGCATGTGCAGGCCTTCACAACTCACGCAAAGGCACAGAGTTCAGCTTCTATGTTGGACAGAGCAATGATGGAACTGGATAAGGGGAGAATCGCAAAACCCGACTCTTCTGCAAGTTTTACAATAAACCGGGGCATTTTATTGATGGCATTCAGAATTTGAGGGATCGATGGCATGCAGACTTAACCCAGCATGCGCTGAAGTCAGAGACCAAGCGCCACAGTGAACAATTTGCGCCTCTATCTGCAGTAGCAAAGACCAGGTCGTCTACATAGACTAGGATGTAGAACGGAGTCTGGTCAGAGCGAACGAAGAGAGACGGGTCAGCAGAAGACGGAAAGAACTGCAAGACCGCTAGTGTTGCTCGTAGCATGTCGTGCCACTCATGGGGCGCCTGCCACAGACCGTAGACCAGGCACCGGAGGAACCACTTGAACCTAGGAGGGAAAGAGCCAGTGAAGCCTGGCGAAAGGCGGAGGTAGATCTGCTCGTACCGACTGCCCTGGAGGAACGCAATGGAGAAGTCAAGCGAGTGAAGCTCGTAGTCGCGCTGTGCTGCTACATGAAGCAGAGCTCGAAGAGTGATCATCTTCCGGGTCAAGGCGAAGTTCTGGAAGAAGTCAACCACCCTCGCGCTGGCTGAAGCCACTAGCAATGTAGCACGCCTTGAACACTGGCGGCTCTCCAGGAGGGCGCTTCACCTTGAAGAGCCACCGGCCATCGACTGTGTTCGCCCCAGGTGGGGGACCTTCATCGACGTAAATGCCGGTGGATCTCCAAGATGCCAATGCTAGAATATACCATGCTATGCTAGTTGTGTATATTGTGTTTACATCCCTAGTTGGGTGTACACCTGTGTTGGGGTGTCAATCCAACCCAATTGTGATTGGAGCCCCCAAACACAAGGACAACAATTGTGGGGGCACCACAAGT
Source organism: Closterium sp. NIES-67 (assembly GCA_027943415.1). Taxonomy (NCBI): domain Eukaryota; kingdom Viridiplantae; phylum Streptophyta; class Zygnematophyceae; order Desmidiales; family Closteriaceae; genus Closterium; species Closterium sp. NIES-67. The sequence continues at coordinate 326,038 of BQMB01001424.1, read as the reverse complement.
GGGTTGCTTAAGCCACTTGTGGTCCACCATACTTGGACCACCTCCCACTTGTGGTCAACCACATTTGGAAGGATCCTCTCTCCCTTGTGATTGGTCCTAACCCCCCTTCCCTTCCAACCTTCCCTTCCTAGCTCACCTCTCTCTTCCTACGTAATGCCTTTGCTTCATCAACAAACACAGCCTTTCTGTTTCTAACAGCCATCTCTACGTCCATGGCAGCTTTCCACTGAGAGGCCCTAGGTCCCGTAGTCGCCTAAGCGTACGTGCGAGGGGTCGGGATGTCAAAAGCGTCTGTGTTACCCTCAGGGACTAGCAGTATGGAGCCGAGATGAGGAGCGGCCTCGGAAAGGAAATCTAGCTCGTACTTCCAGTCCTCTAAGACGTCATTGCCAAGGGCAGGTGCACCCTCGACGGACGGAGGATGGGCCGGGTCGGAGACTAGAATAGTGGCATAGTCAAGGCGGCAGGTAGAGGCAAAGTCAGCGACGGCAGCGACAAGAGCCGAGAGACGGGAGACATCAACGGACGGGTCGGTAACAAGAAAGGCGAGGACACGAGGAACCAGAGGGCGAGCATCACGGAGGAAGTCAGAGAGAGGAGGCAAGAAGACAGAGAGGGACGACTCAGGAGGCAAGGGGAGAACAAGAGCGGAAGGAGCACGAGATGTGTGAGAATGGAGGAACAAAGGGTGAGAACCCTGAACAGGGGAGACGGGAGGGACAGTGAGACCAGAAGTGGGAGGGAAGCGTTGGGTCAGGAGACAACAGAGGAGACAAAGGAGAACGAGCGGGGAAATGAGCCAGAGACGAGTCCGGCAGAGGGTACACATAGCCGTAGACAGAAGGATGTGGCATTTTGAGAGGCATGGGCGGTAGGTCGGGGGAGGGAAGACCGAGGAGGCGAAGGGCGGACACTGGCGACAACTGCTGCTGCTTCGCCCCCACACCAAAACCTCCAGCCGCACCACTGCTATCTCCAGGACTCGCCATGACAGCACCCTTAGAACAGCACCCCCAGGACCAGCACCCCTAGGATTAGCACCCCAGAGCTAGCAACCTCCTCAGAGGCAACACCGCTAGCGCCAACACCCCCAGCACCCACTAACCCGTGCTGCAGCGGCGGCTGCTGCTGCTGCTGCTACGGTGGCAAGGACTGCTGCAGCGGCGGCGGCTGCTGCGGTGACTGCTGCTGCTGCTGCGACGACTGCTGCTGCTGCTGTGGCGGCGCAGGAGATTTTGGGGCTGAGGGTGCAGGCACCATAGACACAGGCGGCAACAGACTCCTCCGCCGGGCCAACCGAAGGAAGGGGAGTGACATGAGACACACCGGACGGGGCAGGACAGGGAGAGTGAGTTACCGGGGGAGTGGGGACAAGGAACATGGGCGGGGTAACCGGGAGACCTTGGTGGGGGAAGCAGGTATAGAAGGAGATAGACTCGTCAAAGGTGACGTCACGTGAGTGAAAGAAATGGTGAGACGACGAGTGGTAGAAGTGTCAGTCAGAGGTGTCTAGGGGAAAACCAACTTTGACACAAGGGACGGTGCCGGCGGTGAGCTTGTCCATGTCAGAGGTGCGGACGTGAGCTAGGCAGCCCTAGTCGTGAAACGCAGATGCGTCACCAGGGACCCGGTCCAGAGAAGGATTGGCGAAACTTGTTGGCGCAAAGAGCAGGGGCACAGGTTAAGCTGGTGGGCGGCGTAGCGATCTTCGAACGGCCACAGAAAATGGGGTCCACCGGCATGGAACATGGAGGTACGAGCCACCTCCACGACCAAAACAATGCATCGCTCAGTCATCCGATTCTGCTGTGGGGAGTTCGGCTATGTGTACGACTGGTAATTCCCTCCGCACGATTGAAGTAGCCAAGCCGACCGGAGGCGAACTTGCCACCACGGTCGGAGTGGAGACGCAACTCTGGCTGGGCACGATGTACCCATGCAGCTACAAGCCACGGGATAAGAACGTCAGTCACGTTGGCCTTCCGCTCCAAGGAAAACACCGTGGTGTAGCCTATGTGGGGAAATGAGGAGGAGTGAGGAGCACGGCGCCGACACAAGGAGTGCACAGAGGCACGGAAGAGGGAGGGAGGGCAAGGAGCAACGCAGGGAGACCTAAGACGGGACCATGCTGAGACATATGACGTAGACGCGGGAGTGCAGGGTGACCTAGGTGATGGTGCCATAGAAGCAATGGGAGAGTGAGCGACCGACACGAGCAAGCCATAGCAACCTGGATAGACGCAGCTACCTGGGGGAACAAAGCCACCGGGGGGGGCGCAGTGTTCAGCATGAACAGGCCAGACACCGCAGTGTCAGGTCCCGGGGGGACGTGGTGAGGGGGACACCAATGGCGGCCTCAATACAGACTGCGTACCGCTCGTATTTGGGATACATAGTGGTGACGCCGAGGTCCTGAAGACAGCCGACACCAACTATGTTCCTGGAGAACGATAGGATGTGCAGACTTGTAAAAAAGCCTGAGGGAAGTGCCGGAAAGGGAAGTGTGGTGGAGCTATGTGCAACTACCGGACTAGAAGAGGGGTCGGCAAGGGAGACTGTTGCAGGGGCAGAAAGCGGCGTAAGAATGGTGTGGTCGCGAAAAAAGCAGGCGGACGCACCGTAGTCTAGCGTGAAGGAGAGCGCGACGTTAGCGTCAGCTGGAGGGGGCACTAGCGTGGAGCCAAGGCTAAACAAGTCAGGGGGTCCTATGCTTGACACAGCAAGGGAGCCTAGACTATACACAGCAGACACATCTAGCCTAGGCAACACAGAGTAATGAGGTCCAGTCAAACTAGAGTCATCAACATACATGGCATACAAACAGGGCGAATCTGATCCATCTCAAAGACCGGCACACGGAGATTTACCAGGGTGTGCCAGTACGGGAGGTCCGGTGTGGGCCCGAAATGGAGACGGAAGAGGTCGTCGAGGCAGCGCTACCAGCGGGCGGCGGTGTGCCTGGGACGGTCACACACGGTGCCACAACGGGGACCAGTCTAAAGCTGGTACTGGCAACTCACCGCACAGGAGCCGCCACCCGACGTCGAGCTGCGAGGGCCGCCTGCGCGGCCACCACCACCAAAGCCGCCTGGCCACCACAGCGGCAAGACCCCCACTGCTGCTGCTGCTGCTACCGCTGCGGCTGCTACTGCTGCTGCTCTGGGGCGTCAGCCCCCATCCTCTCGTCTCCACACCCAGCACTCCTGCCACCGCCACCTCCCCCGCCACCCCCACCACCCCCAACACCCTTCCCTCCCTTATGCCTCCCCTTGGGGCATGGTAGAGCTCTACCTTGATGAGGGTGTGCTAAGGCCACCGCGGTTCCCTCAGCGACAGGGACTGTCTCAACGACAGCAGCGGAAATATTAGAGCAAGTGCAGTGGGAGGGAGCACAGCCTTGGAAGATAGGGACCAAAGCCAAGCAAAGCGAACCGAAGCCAAGCGAAGCACAAGGAAGCCAAGCGAAGCCAAGCACAGCCAAGTGAAACAAAGCCAAGCCAAGAGAAGCGAAGCCAAGCCAAGCGAGGCGAAGCAATGCCAAGCGAAGCGAAGCAAAGCAAAGCCAAGCCAAGCCAAGTGAAGCGAAGCGAAGCTAAGCCAAGCCAAGCCAAGCAAAGCGAAGCGAAACGAAGCGAAGCGAAGCGAAGCCAAGCGAAGCGAAGCGAAGCAAAGCGAAACCAGGGTATTCGAAGGCAAGCCAAGCCAAGCCAAGCAAAGTGAAGCCAAGCCAAGCAAAGTAAAGCCAAGCCAAGCGAAGCAAAGCCAAGCCAAGCGAAGCAAAGCGAAGCGAAGCAAAGCAAAGCCAAGCCAAGCGAAGCGAAGCCAAGCGTAGTGAAGCGAAGCGAAGCCAAGCCAAGCAATGGGAAGCGAAGCCAAGCGAAGCGAAGTGAAGCCAAGCGAAGTGAAGCAAAGCCAAGCGAAGCCAAGCAAAGCGAAGCAAAGCAAGCCAAGCCAAACCAAGCCAAGCCAAGCCAAGCTAGTCGAAGCCAAGCCAAGCCAAGCCAAGCCAAGCCAAGCCAAGCAAAGCGAAGCAAAGCAATGCCAAGCCAAGCGAAGCGAAGCCAAGCGTAGTGAAGCGAAGCGAAGCCAAGCCAAGCAAAGGGAAGCGAAGCCAAGCGAAGCGAAGTGAAGCCAAGCGAAGTGAAGCAAAGCCAAGCGAAGCCAAGCAAAGCGAAACAAAGCAAGCCAAGCCAAGCCAAGCCAAGCCAAGCCAAGCTAATCGAAGCCAAGCCAAGCCAAGCCAAGCCAAGCCAAGCCAAGCAAAGCGAAGCAAAGCAAAGCCAAGCCAAGCGACGCGAAGCCAAGCGAAGCCAAGCAAAGCAAAGCCAAGCCAAGCCAAGCCAAGCTAAGCGAAGCGAAGCAAAGCCAAGCAAAGCAAAGCGAAGCCAAGGGAAGTGAAGCCCAGCCAAGCGAAGCAAATCGTGTTGGTTAGAGAAGGCTATAAGCAGATGATTCAATGGCTCCTTGGAAATTTCTGCAGCACTTCGTTATGACGCCCAGAAAACTCGCGACCTTCGAATAGCTATATCAAAAACTCCAATCGGTGAAACGATCTGAAAATCGGATATGTTGTAGCTGGCAGTGTCAGCTTTCCACTGAAAGTTGAATCACTCGATTCCGTAGCTAAACGAGTGAGCTATGGCGTTTGGCGCACTGGGGGGTAATCTGCCCTAGGAGAAGTTGACAGTCCTCAGAGTCACTATGATTGAAGCTTACAAGATCAGAGGCATGATAGAAAAGGCATTGAAACACAGTTGGAAGGTGGGGTAGGAAGTGAAGGATGAAAGGGAAGGACCCTGGAGGCCCATGGTCAAGAACATGACAAGAGTCAAAGTTTTGACTCCCCATCCTCAGGTTCAGCCAGCCTGGCAAGACAAATTTCACACTGTGCCAGGTTGGCCTCCAAACCCCAAATGCTGCAGCTGCAAGGTGGGGACAAAAGTCCCACACATGCTGGTCCCTCCTCGTTATAGGGCTCTCCAACTTTGGTGTAGCAGCTGACAAGGACTTCCAATGAGTTGTAACAAATCCATCAAACATTTCTTCGTAACTTCTTCATATGTGCTCCGATTCCAACAATTCTTGGCTCGTTGGAATGTGCTCGATGTCATGCACAATCCAAGCACATCTGCACAAGCACAAGATGAACATGCAAAGACATGCAAACCCAACAAACCATACAAACAACGTAGCACACAAAACACATGCAAACGAAATGATGCGAACAGACGACAGGATGACGTGCAAATGAATATGCACCAACACACTCCCCCTCAGACTGTCGGCTTGTTTCGCCGTCTCTAGTTCAAGGACATTCCCGCCATCCTCGCACAGCGCCAGTGTGGCTCTTCAGCTAGCCGCTTGCACTGTATTGCCTTCTTCCCATTTGGCAAATACACCAGGTCCCATGTGTGATTCTCCATCTTGCTGTTGTACTCTGCATCTCTTGAAACGAGCCACTTCCCCCGTTGAGGCCCGGCTAGCGCATGATCCATGCTCGGAGGTTGTATTGGTGCGTAAAAGCAGTATGCAGGCTCCTTGTCATCTGACTCTTGGTCATCACCCAAGAACAGCACTGCATCTTCGCCTTGAGCCTGTTCCTGCTGCTCAGTTGTGGCTCCTCCACTTGTGGAGCTCAACAGCTTTCTCATTGCCATTCTGGTACGTGCAGGGTAGATGGTTGGATTTACCCATTCTTTCACCTTCACCCAATCCTTTGTCCCCCCACCAATCTGTTTCCTTCGCTTTGGCAGACTTGGTGTTTTGGAAGCCTCTTGCTGCTGCTGCTCCGGATCCTTGACTTCAGCATCAGCTGCAATATCCTCATTGCTTCCTTCATCAGTACCGCTTGCCGTTGGCGCAGTGACTTCGCTGTCCTCAGGTTCGGACAGATCGAAGTGCATAGTGATCTCTTCCAGCTGCTGGGTGACCCTTGCCTCCGGCTGCTTCTCCCACTTGCCATACATGATGTTCTCCACCAATTTGACATCCCGACTATTGTTGGTTAGAGAAGGCTATAAGCAGATGATTCAATGGCTCCTTGGAAATTTCTGCAGCACTTCGTTATGACGCCCAGAAAACTCGCGACCTTCGAATAGCTATATCAAAAACTCCAATCGGTGAAACGATCTGAAAATCGGATATGTTGTAGCTGGCAGTGTCAGCTTTCCACTGAAAGTTGAATCACTCGATTCCGTAGCTAAACGAGTGAGCTATGGCGTTTGGCGCACTGGGGGGTAATCTGCCCTAGGAGAAGTTGACAGTCCTCAGAGTCACTATGATTGAAGCTTACAAGATCAGAGGCATGATAGAAAAGGCATTGAAACACAGTTGGAAGGTGGGGTAGGAAGTGAAGGATGAAAGGGAAGGACCCTGGAGGCCCATGGTCAAGAACATGACAAGAGTCAAAGTTTTGACTCCCCATCCTCAGGTTCAGCCAGCCTGGCAAGACAAATTTCACACTGTGCCAGGTTGGCCTCCAAACCCCAAATGCTGCAGCTGCAAGGTGGGGACAAAAGTCCCACACATGCTGGTCCCTCCTCGTTATAGGGCTCTCCAACTTTGGTGTAGCAGCTGACAAGGACTTCCAATGAGTTGTAACAAATCCATCAAACATTTCTTCGTAACTTCTTCATATGTGCTCCGATTCCAACAATTCTTGGCTCGTTGGAATGTGCTCGATGTCATGCACAATCCAAGCACATCTGCACAAGCACAAGATGAACATGCAAAGACATGCAAACCCAACAAACCATACAAACAACGTAGCACACAAAACACATGCAAACGAAATGATGCGAACAGACGACAGGATGACGTGCAAATGAATATGCACCAACACACTCCCCCTCAGACTGTCGGCTTGTTTCGCCGTCTCTAGTTCAAGGACATTCCCGCCATCCTCGCACAGCGCCAGTGTGGCTCTTCAGCTAGCCGCTTGGTAAGGAAGTCGGCTGGCTGTTGCTGAGTTTTCACGTAGATCGGATCCAGTGTCCCAAGCTTCACCTCCTTCCGCAGCCAATGCCACATGATCCTCATGTGCTTGTTCAACCCATGAAGAACTGCATTGCGTGCCATGGCAATGGCTCCCTTGCTATCACTGAACAGAGGTGTCGCACAAGTCTGTTCATGGCCGATCTCCTTCAAGAGCCTCCTTAGCCAGATGATTTCTTTTGCCGCATGAAACATCGCCATGTACTCAGATTCCACTGAAGATAGTGCCGTCTCAGACTGCTTCTTGGACCTCCAACTTACAGGCCCACCTCCCACCATGCAGATGTATCCACCAACTGATGATGAATCCTCATGCTCAGAAGCCCACGTGGCATCAGCAAAACAGGAAAGGAACACCTTTCCTTCTCCGAGCTGCTCCCCCTTCTCTTTGAGGACTTCAATTCTTTTTTGACTGAGTTGAGCAGAGGCTGAATACTGTACTCCCACTGTAGGGTATGACTTGAGGTAGCGCACCACTCTCTTCGCTGCACCACACTGCTCTTCTGTTGGATTTTGCACTACTCGAGCCAGCTGTCCCACAGCAAAGCTGCTGTCAGGCCGAGTATGCACAGCAGCGTAGAGTAGGTTCCCGACCATGGATTGGAATTGCCTCTGGTCTTCACTCTCAACTCCTTCTCCTTCAGCTGCCTTTATGAGTTTGAACTCGGAAGGCAAAGGTGTGACCACTTCCCGTTCTTCCTGCAGAGAGTACTTCTCAGCCAAGGTGTTGATGTACTGTCCCTGATGCAGTTTGAGCCAGCCACGTTCAGTATCCCGCTCAATATGCATTCCCAGGTAGTACCTTGCCTCTCTAAGTGACTTGCACTTGAACTGCTCTGTGAGCTTCCGCTGCACCCCATCGATCTCCTTGTCACTGCTGCTGAAGAGCAGGATGTCATCCACGTACACCAGCAGAAGCACAAGTGACTCCCCCTCTCCCATCAGGAACAGGCTCTCGTCGCATGCACTCGCACGGAATCCAATCCCTTCCAGTGCACTGGCCAGCCTGTTGTACCAGCATCTCGGGGCCTGCTTCAAGCCATAGATGGCCTTGTTAAGTTTGCAGACACGACCGGTTCCATCCTCATAGCCAGGTGGTTGAACCATGTACACCTCCTCTTCCACAATGCCGTACAGAAAAGCGGTTACGATGTCCATCTGCTTCACCTTCCATTTGCGCACAGCAGCTACCGCCAGCAGCACACGTAGCGTTGGAGACTTAGCAGTTGGGGCAAACACTTCTTTGTAATCTTCCTTCTCTTTCTGCTGAAACCCCTTTGCCACCAGCCTGCTCTTGTAAACTGATGGCTCTCCTTTCTCATCCGTCTTGATTTTTGCCAGCCACTTGCACTGTATTGCCTTCTTCCCATTTGGCAAGTACACCAGGTCCCATGTGTGATTCTCCATCTTGCTGTTGTACTCTGCATCTCTTGAAACGAGCCACTTCCCCCGTTGAGGCCCGGCTAGCGCATGATCCATGCTCGGAGGTTGTATTGGTGCGTAAAAGCAGTATGCAGGCTCCTTGTCATCTGACTCTTGGTCATCACCCAAGAACAGCACTGCATCTTCGCCTTGAGCCTGTTCCTGCTGCTCAGTTGTGGCTCCTCCACTTGTGGAGCTCAACAGCTTTCTCATTGCCATTCTGGTACGTGCAGGGTAGATGGTTGGATTTACCCATTCTTTCACCTTCACCCAATCCTTTGTCCCCCCACCAATCTGTTTCCTTCGCTTTGGCAGACTTGGTGTTTTGGAAGCCTCTTGCTGCTGCTGCTCCGGATCCTTGACTTCAGCATCAGCTGCAATATCCTCATTGCTTCCTTCATCAGTACCGCTTGCCGTTGGCGCAGTGACTTCGCTGTCCTCAGGTTCGGACAGATCGAAGTGCATAGTGATCTCTTCCAGCTGCTGGGTGACCCTTGCCTCCGGCTGCTTCTCCCACTTGCCATACATGATGTTCTCCACAAATTTGACATCCCGACTATCAAACAGCACATTCTTTGAGGGCTCCCAGAGTAGCCACCCCTTGCTCTCTGCCGCAAGCCCAAGGTGCACACACCAAAGTGCAGATGCTCCAAGCTTTGTCCTGTACGGTTTAGGGACATGCGCCACTGCCATGCATCCGAACACTCGAAGCATGTCCACTGGAGGCTTCTTTCCAAGCCACCTCTCCAGCGGCACCCACATATCATCAGCCACCTTTGTGAGTACGCGGTTCCTTGCCACTGTAGCATGCCTCACCGCATGAGGCCACATGGAGTTCCCCAGCCCTGATTCGATCAGCAGCGCTCGCGCAGTTTCCAGGATGGTCCTATTAGCCCTCTCAGCAACGCCATTTGACTGAGGGGTATAGGACGTCGTTAGCTGATGCTCAATGCCTTGTTTCTTGAGCCACGCAGTCAGATCTCCTCCTAGAAACTCTCCACCTCGGTCGGTTCTGATGCTCTTGCATGGGTGCCCAGATTGTCGCTCGACGAACGGCAGCCAATCATCTCGTATTGTTGAGGCAGCATGATCCTTCTGCTTCAACGGGTATGCCCACATCAGCCGACTCCAGTCATCAACTATTGTCAGGAAGTACCTTTCCCCCTTACTTCCTCGGACTGGAAAAGGTCCTACGAGGTCCATGTGCACCAGTTCCAGTGCTGCCTTGCTTTTCCCAGCTACGCCGTGAAAGGGGAACCGTGTGAACTTGCTCAGCAGACACGTCTCGCACTTGGTAGCATTTGGTTGCCCAGAAAGCTTGAGCCCCTTTACTGCTTCTTCCTTATGCAGTTGCTGCAGCAATGGCATAGCCACATGCCCTAGACGCCTGTGTGCGGTTTCCCAATCAGTCTCCCCCGACCTTGCAGAAACCGTCACTCCTGCAGCACTAACTGCATTACACTCCCCCTGGACTCCAGAACCCGCCTTTACTTCTCCCAACTCCTTCTTTGTTGATTCCCATATCAGTGCAGGGATCTGCCACATGGATCTGAAGACATCTCTGCTTTCGTGTAAATCCCATAACACACGATCTCCTCGCAGCCCCTTGAATGTTTTGGATCCATTGGTGGTGGTGCTGACTCCGGCCTGGCCTAGCTTGCGCAGCGATATCAGGTTGGCCTTCAGCCCCGGTACGAGTAACACATCCTTCAGCACAACCAGTCCACCATCAGGTGCTCTGAATGCAGCTCGACCAACTCCAGCGACCTTCACTGCATGTCCGGATGCTGAGCGCACTTCAGAGATTGGAGGCGCTCGCACAGCATCCAGCAAGTCCTTGCGTGGTGTCATTGTCCATGCAGCACCAGAGTCCATGACCCACATGTCAAGCGGGTGCAATTCCTCTCCAGCCCTTGCAACAGCTGTGCCACTGTCATCTTTGTCACACACATGGTAGAACTGTCCAGCATTCCTCTCCTCATTTCGCATTCCTCTGTCATCCTTGGAGGTTTCTTCAGCAGGATCAGCTACCATGTTGGCACCTCCATGTGGTTGTTTTCCTCCATTCCCCTTCTCCGATTGGTTCCAAGGGGTCCACCAGTCGGGCTTGGTAGGGCAGCGAAACCATGGATGCCCTTCTTCCTTGCAATACCAGCACTCTCCCCTCAAGCGTGGTTCACTGTTGTCATTGTTGGAGTGACCACCTCTTCCTCTTGCACCAGCGCCACCACGCCCCCGCTGGTTCCAAGTCCCGCGACCACCTTGGCTGTGGTAAGAGCGACCGCGATTGCCACGCCCTCGATCCCTCCATGTCCCTTGCATGGCATAGCCGCTGGTGCTGTCATCACCTCCGCGCAGTGTATAGCGACGAAAATCTTCTTCCAGAATCTTGGTGCGAATCCACTCCAATGTCCATTGACTTTGGTTTTGTGGCAAGCTGAGTCCGCTTATAAATTGCAGCCAAGACTCCGGCAGCAGGCTGAGCATCTTGAGACACTTTGTCTGCTCTGGGTACGTGATGCCTGCAATCGCCAATTTCGCGTAGAGTTCCCTCATCTTGTCCAGTACGGGCTGCACAGCTTCATTCTCGCTCAACCGCAGCATGGACAGCTCCCGATCCAGCATGAGAGAAGCGGCAACCGATGTCGGAGCGTGCAGGTCCTTGAGCACTGCCCATGCCTTGGGCCCACAATCAATTTCCGGTAGCAGATGCATGATGTGATGCCTCTGGTTCAGCTCCAAGCTTTGTGACAGTAGATAGTACCCAGCAGATGAACGTTCATCCCAGTCCGCTTGCTCTGCCATTTCCTTTGGCCTTGGCTCCGTTCCAATCATGAGCTTCAAGAGGCCAATTTGTCGAAAGTAGAGCTGCATCTTCCATGCCCAATCATCATAGCCATCTCCAGAGAACTTCTCAATGGTGAAGTTCTTCAGCACCTCCTTAAGCAGTGACCCCTGGCTTGTACGCGCTCCCCTTTGCGCTGCAATGCCAGAATCTTGGGTTGAGCTGCCTCCTTGGACTGAAGTATCACCTCCACCAGAGTCCTCTTTATCTCCCATCGTATTTTAGGTCCCAAATGCGTGATAATAGGCTCTGATACCACTTGTTGGTTAGAGAAGGCTATAAGCAGATGATTCAATGGCTCCTTGGAAATTTCTGCAGCACTTCGTTATGACGCCCAGAAAACTCGCGACCTTCGAATAGCTATATCAAAAACTCCAATCGGTGAAACGATCTGAAAATCGGATATGTTGTAGCTGGCAGTGTCAGCTTTCCACTGAAAGTTGAATCACTCGATTCCGTAGCTAAACGAGTGAGCTATGGCGTTTGGCGCACTGGGGGGTAATCTGCCCTAGGAGAAGTTGACAGTCCTCAGAGTCACTATGATTGAAGCTTACAAGATCAGAGGCATGATAGAAAAGGCATTGAAACACAGTTGGAAGGTGGGGTAGGAAGTGAAGGATGAAAGGGAAGGACCCTGGAGGCCCATGGTCAAGAACATGACAAGAGTCAAAGTTTTGACTCCCCATCCTCAGGTTCAGCCAGCCTGGCAAGACAAATTTCACACTGTGCCAGGTTGGCCTCCAAACCCCAAATGCTGCAGCTGCAAGGTGGGGACAAAAGTCCCACACATGCTGGTCCCTCCTCGTTATAGGGCTCTCCAACTTTGGTGTAGCAGCTGACAAGGACTTCCAATGAGTTGTAACAAATCCATCAAACATTTCTTCGTAACTTCTTCATATGTGCTCCGATTCCAACAATTCTTGGCTCGTTGGAATGTGCTCGATGTCATGCACAATCCAAGCACATCTGCACAAGCACAAGATGAACATGCAAAGACATGCAAACCCAACAAACCATACAAACAACGTAGCACACAAAACACATGCAAACGAAATGATGCGAACAGACGACAGGATGACGTGCAAACAGCACATTCTTTGAGGGCTCCCAGAGTAGCCACCCCTTGCTCTCTGCCGCAAGCCCAAGGTGCACACACCAAAGTGCAGATGCTCCAAGCTTTGTCCTGTACGGTTTAGGGACATGCGCCACTGCCATGCATCCGAACACTCGAAGCATGTCCACTGGAGGCTTCTTTCCAAGCCACCTCTCCAGCGGCACCCACATATCATCAGCCACCTTTGTGAGTACGCGGTTCCTTGCCACTGTAGCATGCCTCACCGCATGAGGCCACATGGAGTTCCCCAGCCCTGATTCGATCAGCAGCGCTCGCGCAGTTTCCAGGATGGTCCTATTAGCCCTCTCAGCAACGCCATTTGACTGAGGGGTATAGGACGTCGTTAGCTGATGCTCAATGCCTTGTTTCTTGAGCCACGCAGTCAGATCTCCTCCTAGAAACTCTCCACCTCGGTCGGTTCTGATGCTCTTGCATGGGTGCCCAGATTGTCGCTCGACGAACGGCAGCCAATCATCTCGTATTGTTGAGGCAGCATGATCCTTCTGCTTCAACGGGTATGCCCACATCAGCCGACTCCAGTCATCAACTATTGTCAGGAAGTACCTTTCCCCCTTACTTCCTCGGACTGGAAAAGGTCCTACGAGGTCCATGTGCACCAGTTCCAGTGCTGCCTTGCTTTTCCCAGCTACGCCGTGAAAGGGGAACCGTGTGAACTTGCTCAGCAGACACGTCTCGCACTTGGTAGCATTTGGTTGCCCAGAAAGCTTGAGCCCCTTTACTGCTTCTTCCTTATGCAGTTGCTGCAGCAATGGCATAGCCACATGCCCTAGACGCCTGTGTGCGGTTTCCCAATCAGTCTCCCCCGACCTTGCAGAAACCGTCACTCCTGCAGCACTAACTGCATTACACTCCCCCTGGACTCCAGAACCCGCCTTTACTTCTCCCAACTCCTTCTTTGTTGATTCCCATATCAGTGCAGGGATCTGCCACATGGATCTGAAGACATCTCTGCTTTCGTGTAAATCCCATAACACACGATCTCCTCGCAGCCCCTTGAATGTTTTGGATCCATTGGTGGTGGTGCTGACTCCGGCCTGGCCTAGCTTGCGCAGCGATATCAGGTTGGCCTTCAGCCCCGGTACGAGTAACACATCCTTCAGCACAACCAGTCCACCATCAGGTGCTCTGAATGCAGCTCGACCAACTCCAGCGACCTTCACTGCATGTCCGGATGCTGAGCGCACTTCAGAGATTGGAGGCGCTCGCACAGCATCCAGCAAGTCCTTGCGTGGTGTCATTGTCCATGCAGCACCAGAGTCCATGACCCACATGTCAAGCGGGTGCAATTCCTCTCCAGCCCTTGCAACAGCTGTGCCACTGTCATCTTTGTCACACACATGGTAGAACTGTCCAGCATTCCTCTCCTCATTTCGCATTCCTCTGTCATCCTTGGAGGTTTCTTCAGCAGGATCAGCTACCATGTTGGCACCTCCATGTGGTTGTTTTCCTCCATTCCCCTTCTCCGATTGGTTCCAAGGGGTCCACCAGTCGGGCTTGGTAGGGCAGCGAAACCATGGATGCCCTTCTTCCTTGCAATACCAGCACTCTCCCCTCAAGCGTGGTTCACTGTTGTCATTGTTGGAGTGACCACCTCTTCCTCTTGCACCAGCGCCACCACGCCCCCGCTGGTTCCAAGTCCCGCGACCACCTTGGCTGTGGTAAGAGCGACCGCGATTGCCACGCCCTCGATCCCTCCATGTCCCTTGCATGGCATAGCCGCTGGTGCTGTCATCACCTCCGCGCAGTGTATAGCGACGAAAATCTTCTTCCAGAATCTTGGTGCGAATCCACTCCAATGTCCATTGACTTTGGTTTTGTGGCAAGCTGAGTCCGCTTATAAATTGCAGCCAAGACTCCGGCAGCAGGCTGAGCATCTTGAGACACTTTGTCTGCTCTGGGTACGTGATGCCTGCAATCGCCAATTTCGCGTAGAGTTCCCTCATCTTGTCCAGTACGGGCTGCACAGCTTCATTCTCGCTCAACCGCAGCATGGACAGCTCCCGATCCAGCATGAGAGAAGCGGCAACCGATGTCGGAGCGTGCAGGTCCTTGAGCACTGCCCATGCCTTGGGCCCACAATCAATTTCCGGTAGCAGATGCATGATGTGATGCCTCTGGTTCAGCTCCAAGCTTTGTGACAGTAGATAGTACCCAGCAGATGAACGTTCATCCCAGTCCGCTTGCTCTGCCATTTCCTTTGGCCTTGGCTCCGTTCCAATCATGAGCTTCAAGAGGCCAATTTGTCGAAAGTAGAGCTGCATCTTCCATGCCCAATCATCATAGCCATCTCCAGAGAACTTCTCAATGGTGAAGTTCTTCAGCACCTCCTTAAGCAGTGACCCCTGGCTTGTACGCGCTCCCCTTTGCGCTGCAATGCCAGAATCTTGGGTTGAGCTGCCTCCTTGGACTGAAGTATCACCTCCACCAGAGTCCTCTTTATCTCCCATCGTATTTTAGGTCCCAAATGCGTGATAATAGGCTCTGATACCACTTGTTGGTTAGAGAAGGCTATAAGCAGATGATTCAATGGCTCCTTGGAAATTTCTGCAGCACTTCGTTATGACGCCCAGAAAACTCGCGACCTTCGAATAGCTATATCAAAAACTCCAATCGGTGAAACGATCTGAAAATCGGATATGTTGTAGCTGGCAGTGTCAGCTTTCCACTGAAAGTTGAATCACTCGATTCCGTAGCTAAACGAGTGAGCTATGGCGTTTGGCGCACTGGGGGGTAATCTGCCCTAGGAGAAGTTGACAGTCCTCAGAGTCACTATGATTGAAGCTTACAAGATCAGAGGCATGATAGAAAAGGCATTGAAACACAGTTGGAAGGTGGGGTAGGAAGTGAAGGATGAAAGGGAAGGACCCTGGAGGCCCATGGTCAAGAACATGACAAGAGTCAAAGTTTTGACTCCCCATCCTCAGGTTCAGCCAGCCTGGCAAGACAAATTTCACACTGTGCCAGGTTGGCCTCCAAACCCCAAATGCTGCAGCTGCAAGGTGGGGACAAAAGTCCCACACATGCTGGTCCCTCCTCGTTATAGGGCTCTCCAACTTTGGTGTAGCAGCTGACAAGGACTTCCAATGAGTTGTAACAAATCCATCAAACATTTCTTCGTAACTTCTTCATATGTGCTCCGATTCCAACAATTCTTGGCTCGTTGGAATGTGCTCGATGTCATGCACAATCCAAGCACATCTGCACAAGCACAAGATGAACATGCAAAGACATGCAAACCCAACAAACCATACAAACAACGTAGCACACAAAACACATGCAAACGAAATGATGCGAACAGACGACAGGATGACGTGCAAATGAATATGCACCAACAAATCGAAGCCAAGCAAAGCCAAGCCAAGCCAAGCCAAGCGAAGGGAAGCGAAGCGAAGCGAAGCCAAGCAAAGCCAAGCCAAGCGAAGCAAAGCAAAGCCAAGCGAAGCGAAGTGAAGCCAAGCGAAGCAGGGCCAAGCGAAGCAAAGCCAGGCGAAGTCAAGCGAAGTGAAGCGAAGCCAAGCGAAGCAAAGCGAAGCCAAGCGAAGCGAAGCAAAGGGAAGCCAAGTGAAGCCAAGCAAAGCCAAGCGAAGCAAAGTGAAGCCAAGCCAAGCCAAGCCAAGCAAAGCCAAGCGAAGCCAAGCCAAGTGAAGCAAAGCGAAGTGAAGCCAAGCAAAGCCAAGCGAAGCCAAGCGATGCTAAGCGAAGCCAAGTGAAGCCAGGCGAAGCGAAGCCAAACGAAGCCAAGCGAAGCGAAGCCAAACGAAGCCAAGTGAAGCGAAACCAAGCAAAGCGAAGCCAAGCAAAGTGAAGCCAAGCAAAGTGAAGCCATGCCAAGCCAAGCCAAGCCAAGCCAAGCCCAGCCAAGCCAAGCAAAGTGAAGCGAAGGGAAGCGAAGCGAAGACAAGCGAAGTGAAGCAAAGCAAAGCGAAGCGATGTGAAGAAAGGCCAAGCAAAGCAAATCCAACCAAAGCCAAGCGAAGACAAGCGAATCGAAGCGAAGCCAAGCGAAGCGAAGCCAAGCGAAGCCAAGCCAATCCAAGCCAAGCATAGCCAAGCGAAGCCAAGCATAGCCAAGCCAAGCCAAGCCAAGCCAAGCAAATTGAAGCCAAGCCAGGCGAAGCGAAGCAAAGCCAAGCGAAGCGAAGGAAAGCCAAACAAAACGAAGCGAAGCCAAGCAAAGCGAAGCCAAGCCAAGCCAAGCCAAGCCAAGCCAAGCCAGGGCAGGTGAAGCCAAGCCAACCCAAGCAAAACCAAGCCAAGCCAAGCCAAGCCAAGCGAAGCCAAGCGAAGCGAATTGAAGCGCAGCGAAGCAAAGCCAAGCGAAGCGAAGCGTGAGCTTCTCTCTATGTCAAGACCAGATGCATTGCAACTGCATGTATGTCTGTGGCATCAGGATCACCGTCGATGTCGAGTTGTTCAAGCCGCCGTATGGAGTCCTTGTTGGTGCATATTCATTTGCACGTCATCCTGTCGTCTGTTCGCATCATTTCGTTTGCATGTGTTTTGTGTGCTACGTTGTTTGTATGGTTTGTTGGGTTTGCATGTCTTTGCATGTTCATCTTGTGCTTGTGCAGATGTGCTTGGATTGTGCATGACATCGAGCACATTCCAACGAGCCAAGAATTGTTGGAATCGGAGCACATATGAAGAAGTTACGAAGAAATGTTTGATGGATTTGTTACAACTCATTGGAAGTCCTTGTCAGCTGCTACACCAAAGTTGGAGAGCCCTATAACGAGGAGGGACCAGCATGTGTGGGACTTTTGTCCCCACCTTGCAGCTGCAGCATTTGGGGTTTGGAGGCCAACCTGGCACAGTGTGAATTTTGTCTTGCCAGGCTGGCTGAACCTGAGGATGGGGAGTCAAAACTTTGACTCTTGTCATGTTCTTGACCATGGGCCTCCAGGGTCCTTCCCTTTCATCCTTCCCTTCCTACCCCACCTTCCAACTGTGCTTCAATGCCTTTTCTATCATGCCTCTGATCTTGTAAGCTTCAATCATAGTGACTCTGAGGACTGTCAACTTCTCCTAGAGCAGATTACCCCCCAGTGCGCCAAACGCCATAGCTCGCTCGTTAAGCTACGGAATCGAGTGATTTAACTTTCAGTGGAAAGCTGACGCTGCCAGCTACAACATATCCGATTTTCATATTGTTTCACCGATTGGAGTTTTGGATATAGCTATTTGAAGGTCGCGAGTTTTCTGGGCGTCATAACGAAGTGCTGCAGAAATTTCCAAGGAGCCATTGAATCATCTGCTTATAGCCTTCTCTAACCAACAAGTGGTATCAGAGCCTATTATCACGCATTTGGGACCTAAAATACGATGGGAGATAAAGAGGACTCTGGTGGAGGTGATACTTCAGTCCAAGGAGGCAGCTCAACCCAAGATTCTGGCATTGCAGCGCAAAGGGGAGCGCGTACAAGCCAGGGGTCACTGCTTAAGGAGGTGCTGAAGAACTTCACCATTGAGAAGTTCTCTGGCGATGGCTATGATGATTGGGCATGGAAGATGCAGCTCTACTTTCGACAAATTGGCCTCTTGAAGCTCATGATTGGAACGGAGCCAAGGCCAAAGGAAATGGCAGAGCAAGCGGACTGGGATGAACGTTCATCTGCTGGGTATTATCTACTGTCACAAAGCTTGGAGCTGAACCAGAGGCATCACATCATGCATCTGCTACCGGAAATTGATTGTGGGCCCAAGGCATGGGCAGTGCTCAAGGACCTGCACGCTCCGACATCGGTTGCCGCTTCTCTCATGCTGGATCGGGAGCTGTCCATGCTGCGGTTGAGCGAGAATGAACCTGTGCAGCCCGTACTGGACAAGATGAGGGAACTCTACGCGAAATTGGCGATTGCAGGCATCACGTACCCAGAGCAGACAAAGTGTCTCAAGATGCTCAGCCTGCTGCCGGAGTCTTGGCTGCAATTTATAAGCGGACTCAGCTTGCCACAAAACCAAAGTCAATGGACATTGGAGTGGATTCGCACCAAGATTCTGGAAGAAGATTTTCGTCGCTATACACTGCGCGGAGGTGATGACAGCACCAGCGGCTATGCCATGCAAGGGACATGGAGGGATCGAGGGCGTGGCAATCGCGGTCGCTCCTACTACAACCAAGGTGGTCGCGGGACTTGGAACCAGCGGGGGCGTGGTGGCGCTGGTGCAAGAGGAAGAGGTGGTCACTCCAACAATGACAACAGTGAACCACGCTTGAGGGGAGAGTGCTGGTATTGCAAGGAAGAAGGGCATCCATGGTTTCGCTGCTCTACCAAGCCCGACTGGTGGACCCCATGGAACCAATCGCAAAAGGGGAATGGAGGAAAGCAACCACATGGAGGTGCCAACATGGTAGCTGATCCTGCTGAAGAAACCTCCAAGGATGACAGAGGAATGGGAAATGAGGAGAGGAATGCTGGACGGTTCTACCATGTGTGTGACAAAGATGACAGTGGCACAGCTGTTGCAAGGGCTGGAGAGGAATTGCACCCGCTTGACATGTGGGTCATGGACTCTGGTGCTGCATGGACAATGACACCACGCAAGGACTTGCTGGATGCTGTGCGAGCGACTCCAATCTCTGAAGTGCGCTCCGCATCCGGACATGCAGTGAAGGTCGCTGGAGTTGGTCGAGCTGCATTCAGAGCACCTGATGGTGGACTGGTTGTGCTGAAGGACGTGTTACTCGTACCGGGGCTGAAGGCCAATCTGATATTGCTGCGCAAGCTAGGCCAGGCCGGAGTCAGCACCACCACCAATGGATCCAAAACATTCAAGGGGCTGCGAGGAGATCGTGTGTTATGGGATTTACACGAAAGCAGAGATGTCTTCAGATCCATGTGGCAGATCCCTGCACTGATATGGGAATCAACAAAGAAGGAGTTGGGAGAAATAAAGGCGGGATCTGGAGACCAGGGGGAGTGTAATGCAGTTAGTGCTGCAGGAGTGACGGTTTCTGCAAGGTCGGGGGAGACTGATTGGGAAACCGCACACAGGCGTCTAGGGCATGTGGCTATGCCATTGCTGCAGCAACTGCATAAGGAAGAAGCAGTAAAGGGGCTCAAGCTTTCTGGGCAACCAAATGATACCAAGTGCGAGACGTGTCTGCTGAGCAAGTTCACACGGTTCCCCTTTCACGGCGTAGCTGGGAAAAGCAAGGCAGCACTGGAACTGGTGCACATGGACCTCGTAGGACCTTTTCCAGTCCGAGGAAGTAAGGGGGAAAGGTACTTCCTGACAATAGTTGATGACTGGAGTCGGCTGATGTGGGCATACCCGTTGAAGCAGAAGGATCATGCTGCCTCAACAATACGAGATGATTGGCTGCCGTTCGTCGAGCGACAATCTGGGCACCCATGCAAGAGCATCAGAACCGACCGAGGTGGAGAGTTTCTAGGAGGAGATCTGACTGCGTGGCTCAAGAAACAAGGCATTGAGCATCAGCTAACGACGTCCTATACCCCTCAGTCAAATGGCGTTGCTGAGAGGGCTAATAGGACCATCCTGGAAACTGCGCGAGCGCTGCTGATCGAATCAGGGCTGGGGAACTCCATGTGGCCTCATGCGGTGAGGCACGCTACAGTGGCAAGGAACCGCGTACTCACAAAGGTGGCTGATGATATGTGGGTGCCGCTGGAGAGGTGGCTTGGAAAGAAGCCTCCAGTGGACATGCTTCGCTTGCGTGACACGTTTTCTTTCTTGTGGAGTGTAACGTCGCTGTCACCGTACCTATAGAATGCCTACCATGCTTCTAGGTGGTGTTCCAACAGACGATTTCACTCATTTCTAGAACTGTCTTAGAAGGTCTTCTCTAAGACTGTTGGAGCACGCCGATGATGGAGTCGAACTTTTCGATCGCGTAAGTGAATCATTTTTTCTTACTAAGTTCCAACTAAACTCGAGCAGTTCCACCTAGGGTCCCCATTGATGGCGAGCAGCATCGCCAACTGTTCGATTTTCAGCATCAACGAAGCTGATTTTTTTGGGGCATACGTCAGCGACCCTCGCCAATGAGAGGACGTTCCCAAAGTACCTGCATTAGAATCTGGAGTATTTTCTGCCCTTCGAAGCGATTGACGGTAGCTGGTGGAACTTACCCTGCGACGTTTTCCAAGAATTTCCAACTTCACCACGAATCTTGGAGTTGCGCTAGCGACGATCTACGACAGCCGCCCGATTCGATTTCGATGCTTCAGATTGTTCGAGACGAAACAAACCTGAGCTGATGGAGTTCGAGTTTCAGTGCGTATGGAAACGACACCTCGATAGCAGCAGATTGTTTGCCCACGTCCGATCATTCGACAACGGGCATTGACGACTACGAATTGCCGCAGAAAACGAGTTGATTCCGACATTCGACAGAGCTGAACAAGCCTCAGGAACGATTACAAATCATTTGGAGTTTGGACCATCGGATCAACATTGAACCAGCGGACCAGATCGAGCGCGAGTTTCTTCAGTATAAGAATTTGAAACAGAGAAGCAGCTATACGCCGACATCAACTTCGATGACTAGATTTTCCTAAATATCCAGCCATAAATAATTCGGATCTCCTCATTCTGTCAAGAATTTCGGTGACAAAGCTTCTCTGCAGTCATAATCTTCAAAAACAGACACCTACTTGGTAACATCGACCGGCCGAAATATTGTTGCAGCAAGCTGATCGTCAGATCGTCGAAGAATCGACGGCACAAATGGACCGCGAGACTTCTCGATGGGAGAGAAATGTCCGGGAGTCTTCAGTCAGTCCTGGCGATACAACGATTGCGTACTACTTGATCAGTTGCGGATTCGACAACATTTCGTCTATGAAGTCAGAATCTTCGTTTGAACCAGATTGACACCAACGAAGCAGAATTTTGTACTTCACCAAAGAAGCAGATTTTGGTGATACACCAACAATGCAGCTGAACATCTCCAACGACTACATCGGCTCGCACAAAACTTTCGTTCTACATCGACAATATAAAATACTTCGACAATTGGGCGCATAAAGGATTGCAGAGAAGTAGCCGTTTTCTCTTGCAAAACACTCGCCAACCAAAGTTGATGCAACTACGACACAGATATACGGCTCGTCAGGGACAGCAAGACACTACTTCATAACAGGAGCTGATTGATTCATCTTCACTACAAATCGTAGCCGTCCGCAGTGATTGGTTGGAGCAGTTCGACATCAACCACAAGAGACGACACCCCATAATGTGACTGCAATTCGAGGTGTATGCCATCACACAAAGGCATAAGGGTTGACAAACCAAGGAGTCATGACCTCGAATTCGGCAATCAGTCGCACACCAGTGACCCTACGGTACATGTATTAGAGGCAATTCTACCAGAAGCCAAAGCGTTACAAGCCTCAACGTACCTTCGACGACACAGGAGAATGCCCAGCAACACGATGATGTTGACAAATGCGGGAGATACAGATTGCAACAAGACAATTGCGCACTCTACCGACCGTATATCGGGGAGCACGGACGAGCATACCAGGCAGTTGCTACCCGTGGATACAACGAGGGGAGAAGCAAGTAATCTTCATACCCTCGAGCAACCCAATCACTGGCAGCAATGGAGTGATGCATGTGCATTAAGACACATGTGTTCCCTTGTAGTTACAACGGGGTGGTAGAAGTAACACCCTACTTGATAAGGTATTCGTGAACTGGACGACAGACATTACCCATTTCGGATTTAGAGACCCAGCTATCCTCACTAGGATCATAACCGTTCTAGCGGATGAGAAGCTCCAAGGTGCCATTCTGCCGACGGCAGTGTGCAAGCACGGACTTGACCTTGTACTCGGGTTCATTATGGATGAGGACGGGTGGCGGCGGCAACGGTTGGCGGCGAATGAAGAGTGTGTTGGGATCTCGGTAGGGCTTCATAAGTTGGACGTGGAAGGCGTTGCGGATCTTCCAAGTTGCTGGCAGGCGTAAGCGGAAGGTAACAGGGGTGGCTTGTGCTTCAACGAGGAAAGGCTCGTAGAAGCGAGGTCGCCGTTTGGATGGGAGATGGCTGATTTCGAGATTGCGGGTGTCGAGCAGAACACGGTCTCCCATGGTGATGGTGTGGTCATTGCGGTGGCGATCGGCCTGGCATTTTTTTTTATGCTGAATATCGATGAGGCGTTTGTGGGTCCGATCCCAAAGTTAATGCATGGTGGTTATGAAGTTGTGTGCATGTTGGACTGTGGCTGGTGTTATTGGTCTCTGTGGAGTGAGGTAGTTGCGTCAGTAACAGAGGAAGAATGGTTTTTGCCCGGCAGCAGCGTCAGTGGCGTTATTGTAGGCAAAATCCAGGATGGGTAAATGCAAGAACCATTTGGAGATGTCGTCCATGCATGCTGCGTGGAGGATTTGCTCTACAATTAGGTTAAGGCATTCGGTTTTTCTGTCTTTCTCTGGATAGTAGGCAGATGACATGGCAGTTTGGTCCTGAGCAGAGACATCAATTCTTTCAAGAACGTGCTGGTGAACTTAGGGTCTTGGTCGGAGATGAGTGTGGTTGGGATGCCATGCTGTGAGATGATGTAGCGAACGAACAGTTGTGCTGTCTCCTCGGTGCGTATTGTCGTGTGTGTCGGGATGAAGTGTCCCATTTTTTAGAATTTGTCGACGACGACACGGATTGCATCATGACCGTTTATGGCAGGTGGACCCCCGATTATAAAGTCTAGGCTAGCCACTTGCCATGGCTGTTCAGAGACAGGAAGGGGCTGTAGCAGGCCTGCTTTCTTTTGCTTACTGCTCTTCATCACTGACATGTGTCGCACGAGGTGACGAATTTTTGTTTGTCGTCTGCCATGTGGGGCCAGTAGTAGTGTTTTGCAATACCGGAGAGCGTCTTGTTACTACCGAAGTGTCCGACGTACAGAACATCATGGTATCGAGTAGTAACTGGCGCAAAGGCGGGTAGTTGGGTACCCAGATTTTCGTTCAGCCTTTCCGGTACGCAATGTCACTGTCCCACTGTAGCAGGTGGCGTTTCTCTGCCAAGGAAAACTTGAGGTTGATGATGTACCCGTGTGTGAAGAGTCCCTTAAGTAGCGGGTTCATCCCTTCGACCTGGATAGCGGCAACATGTGCAGGCCAGCTGAGAGCATCTGCTTTGTTTTTGTGGCCAGGCTTGTACATGATTTCATAGTAGAAGTGCGTCTAGAGGAAGTAAATCCACCGAACCCGTCGTCTGGAAAGGTTTGGCTGTGTCTTCAAATATTTCAGGCTGCAGTGGTCAGTGTAGACACTCATTTTTCGTCCTTCGAGAGAACATCTCCACGTTTTGAAAGCGATGGCATTAGCAAGGGCCTCTTTGTTGTGTATCAGGTAATTTAGTGTTTGAATTAAGGACGGAGTCTAGGTGAACTTAGGAGCTAGAATTACTCAAAATATGAATCCAAAATTCTGGACAGAAAAATCGTCTCCACAAGCAACGTTGTCGACGAAAAGCTAGCTGTTGAAATGCCGCGAAACTCGGAAATGTTTTAGCCCTTAATCTCAGCTACCGTTACCAAGTTGAATCACGTTGATTGATGGAGTACTCACGACGCTATGTCTTTCGACGCACAGGGGGATATGCCGTAGGAGAAGAACTTAACTCAATCTCAAACTTCAATCAAGGTTAAAAAATCTCACAAGGAATTAGAGGAGCAAGAAAGAGGTTGGAAGGAAAGAGAGGGATGAGAGGGAAGGTCCCAAGAGAGTCCCCAACCAAGGAAACCCCATAAGCACAAAGATTCCCTCCCTATAGGAACCCCAAATTTGACCCTTGTCCCTTCCGAACCAATCCATCCAAGTTGGCCACACTTGCCAACCTAGCTTGGTTGTTCCCAACCAATTTTGCAGCTGCTACAGTAGAGTGACGATTTTCCCCAACCCCTAATGGTCCCAACTCCATATAGAGTCACCCCACAACTTCACTTTGTAACTGCCGCAATTGTAACGCAAGCTCATGAACTTTGAATCTTCATAGCTTTCGCGTTCTTGCTCTGATTGAAGCGATTCTTGTTGCGTCGGAAAGATCTTCTCAAGACCTATCATCACGAATACCTGCTCAAACAAAATTAACACAGAACACATTCCCAAACTCCAGAACACACCACATACAAATTCTTTTACACACAGTCAAACCATACATGCAAATTGAAACAAGGGATGGGAGGTAGACAGAATGTGATAGCATATGATGACATCACACAATATTTAGTTCTGCCCAGTGCAGTTTCTTGCTGGGTTAGGCGATTGGTTGTAGTCCATTCCCCTGGTCTTGCATCAAGACTGCTCCCACTGCCTGGTCATTGGCGTCAGCTTCGATGTTGTAGTCGCGTTCAGGGTCTGGCAAAATGAGTACAGGTGCGGATGTATGTGCCTGTTTTAGCTGCTCCATTGCTTCCTGATGTTTTGATTCCCATTGATAGGGCATGTTCTTCATCAGATTCGTGAGTGGTGCGGCAATTTGTGCGTACTGTGGCACGAATCTGTTGTAATTGTTAGCGAAGCCTAGGAACTGCTGCAACTCCTTCACGTTCTCGGGTGTCTTCCACGTGCGTACGACTTCGATCTTCTTGGGGTCGCCGTGGACTCCTTGAGCGCTCACCATGTGTCCTAGAAATTGGACCTTCTTGAGGGTGAATTCGCTCTTGGATAATTTTATGTAGAAGCATTCCCATCGAAGAATGTCGAAGACGCGTCGCAGTTGTTCGACGTGCTGCTTCATATCACGCGTGTAGATGAGAATGTCGTCAAGATACACCAACACACACTCATCCAAAAGTGGGCGTAGAATGTGGTTCATTTCGGTTTGGAACGTTGCCAGTGCGTTGGTGAGTTTTCATACTTCTGTAGGCTCCTCTCAATGTCCTCAATATCTCTCTAATACAACTTGTTGGGATAAAGGACGGAGTCTAGGTGAACTCAGGAGCTAGAATTACTCAAAATATAGATCCGAAATTCTGGACAAAAAAATCGTCTCCACAAGAAACGTCGTTGACAACAAACTAGCCGTTGGAATGTCGCCAAACTCGTATTGTTGTAGCTTCTAATCTCTGCTACCGTTCCCAATTCGAATCACATAGATTGATGAAGTATTCGCGACGCTATGAATTTCGACGCACAGGGGGGTATGCTGTAGGAGAAGAACTTAACTCAATCTCAAACTTCAATCAAGGTTAAAAAATCTCACAAGGAATTAGAGGAGCAAGAGAAAGTTTGGAAGGGAAGAGAGGGATGAGAGGGAAGGTCCCAAGAGAGTCCCCAACCAAGGAAACCCCATAAGCACAAAGTTTCCCTCCCTATAGGAACCCTAACTTTGACCTTTGTCCCTTTCTAATCAATCCAACCAAGTTGGCCACCCTTGCCAACCTAGCTTGGTTGTTCCCAACCAATTTTGCAGCTCCTCTAGTAGAGTGACGATTTTCCCCAACCCCCAAAGGTCCCAACTCCATATTGAGTCACCCCACAACTACACTTAGTAACTGCTGCAAATGGAACGCAAGCTTATAAACTTTGAATCTTCATAGCTTTAGCGTTCTTGCTCCGATTGAAGCGATTCTTGTTGTTGTTCTTCTCAAAATCTATCATCACAAATATCTGCTCAAACAAAAAAAAACACAAAACACATTCCCAAACTTCAGAACACACCACGCAAAAATTCTTGCACACGTTCAAACCACACATGCAAGTTGAAAACACGGGATGGGAGGCAGACAGAATGTGATAGCATATGATGGTATCACACAACATCTTGTTGATTCGTGTGCAGGTTTGCGAAACGACTAAGAGTCCTCAGGTTTGGGTGTGGATGATGACGTGCGGGATGGTTGAAGAGTGGTGACCTCACTTCCCTGAGGTGTCAATGATCGAAGGTCTTGAGAGCCGTCTCATCTCGATGATGCCAATGGGCTAGAGAGATGACCATTTGGCTGTCACCTTAAGGTGTCTCAGGTGTGAACCGAAGAAGTGAGATTCCATTTCTGGTTTCAGCAAGGCCAATTTAATCACTCCCGTCTTGTTTTCTCGCACCCAAGTACAGCTCAGTGATCACCCGGTCGGCATCGCTAATGAAATGGATTCCGGCTTCCATCAGCTGCACTTGGGAGAGGAGATTAAAGCCGAGGTCATCGATGACGAGTACCTTGTTCATACATAAGGAGACTTTCCTATCGACGGGCTCAAGCAGGTTGTTGCCCATGCCTGTTGTGGTTAACTCTTTGTTGTTTGCGAATATGATGGTGTACCTGCCAGTTTCTAGAAGGATCTTCCAGTTGAGAAGATAATGCAAAGAAGAAGCCACATGGTGGTCACAACAGCTATTTAAGAACCACGTATTGACATCGTGGGGATGATTCTTCTTTGCAATATGGGCGTACGGCTAAACATTTAGGTGGCATGGCATGGCTTGGTCTGCTTCATCGTCATTGACCTCGAGGGGCTGCAGTGGCGTTTTCGGTCTTGGGCGATGGCGCTCAGCAAGATATGGTGGTAGCTCAAGTGAGCAATCCTCTTTGCTGCTTAGGTATTGCGTCTTGCCCAGTATTGAATGCCGAAAGTCCAATGAGCGCTGACCATATAGTTAACAATGGGTCAGGTATTATGTACTGGTCTTAATTAAGTCACGGTGATGATTGGACGCAATATATTTGACTGTGGCACTGGGACTGCGATGTTTAGACGCTGTGGTTCAAAGTCCGCACACTGCCAGCTCTTTAGCTTTGTCACTCATCAATGAAGTGTCCCAATTTCTAGCTGAAATTGCATAAAGGTCATGATTAGCGATTTTGCCCTTGTCCGGTTCCTTCATTTGTTGTCCGATGTGGATGCTGAACTTCTCTGCCATTGCCTTGTCACGTGTATTGGGCAGGTCCAATCTTGCTACTCGGCAACTAGTGTTGCAAGGAGAGCACTTTCCTATTTGTTCCCTTGCGTGCACAGGAAGGCCTTGCGCATGCGCCATTTGGAGCCAAGTCCGGCAAGGAGTACGGTAACGAAGAGCTCATTGGTGAAGCTCCTGCCGCTTCTAAGGAATTGGTCGTGCAAGTTGCGGCAGCGGTTAGTGTAGCTTCCAGCCTTCTCTCCTGGAAGCATCTGAAGTGTGTTCATTTATTGGAGTAATCTACTCTGCCTCACTGCGTCTTGAGCTTGGTGTACCTTGCAGAGACTTTCGAAAGCATAGAACGCAGGGACGAGTGAAGCATTGAAGGGCCACCGTATTTCTTCGAAGGTGAGAGGTTTTGCACCAGCAGTGTATGCACCATTAGCGAGAGCCGGAAATAGTGCCCTTTGTCTCTGCCATTCCTGCTTCAGGGTACTCGATGGAGCCATGAAGACATCACCAGAAGTTTGAACTCAAAGTACCATGGGAAGAAGTTCCCATCGAAGGGGCTTGAGGTCTGTAGTTGGTGTAAGATGTCAACAACTCGCTCCTTTCGATCCAAGTAACAAAGGCGAGTCAATGCGGCAGCGGATACTTGCCATGAAAATATATTTCAACGCGGCAAGCATCAGGGACGATAAGAAGAGGATCAGCCACGCGTTGACACTCTTGCAAAGGGCCACCCTACATTGGTGGAAGGTAATTGTTGACTCAGCGGCAACTCGCACAGAAGGACAGCACGAGTGGTCCGAAGAGTTCGGCGAAGAAGACGAGGCACGTTTGCTATCCAACGCGACCCACGTTCGCACATGGGCAACATGGTGTGCAGAGCTTTGCAAGCTATTTGAGCATGCACATGACTCAGACAAGACCCGCAAAACTCTAGGCATGTCGAAGCCACTGGGGAGTGTCCAAATACACCGCGTTGTTCCTGGCCCTGGTGGACACATGTGGCTGCATGCACGAGTTGGAGAACGTCGACAGGTACATGTGCAGATTGAAGCCAGAGATTCAGTACCAGATTAAACTGCAACAACCTGCGAAGCGGTTACAGGGCTACATCCAATTCGCCAAAGCTGCTGATTCGCTCATGAAGCCATGGACGAACTTCTACGACAGGGTCGCCCTCGAGAATAGGACCAGGGCGCCACAATAAGAGGGGTAGATGCAATGGATATTTATGCAATTGCTCCGCAAAATATGGGGCTATGCTTCCACTATGGTCAATCAGGTTATATCCGACGCAACTACCGAGAATCCCTAAGCCTGCAGACTTCTATGGGGAAGAAGCCTAAGGAGCGATTGGGAAATCGGTTATGTCAATAAGTACAGGGCCCCTTAATGACGGCCAAGCTTCTTCGGCCGAACCACACAGTCCCCACCGGGTCGTGATCCCGATTTCTGCAATTGACTGGGCCTGGACGAATAAGGGGAACAAAATTGCAGATCACCCTATAGTATATTGGTGAAGGGTAAAGTGGGGTGTTTTTGAAGATTTTCATTGATGGAGGCACAAGTCACAGTCTCATACAGTTGGACAAGGGTAAAAAGCTGGGTGTACCCTTAGAAAAGTATTTACCAGAGATCAACGCCCAACTGGTGTTTACCAGAGATCAACGCCGTTGGCAATACGGGAGTAAGTGGAGAATATCAGTTCTCTCAACCCTCTGTGCTTACTGAAAAACTGGGTGCTTTCACCATTTACCTAGTTTTAAAGGGGGGGGAGTGTGAGATGATGAGGCTTGCCGAATCCTTGATCACAACCATTTGCTATTTGCTATCTATTGTATGTTTTTCATTTTATGGAAATCCCTACACTCTTCCCCTACGGATTGATATATTTTACATATATCATA
Organism: Closterium sp. NIES-67; assembly: GCA_027943415.1. Classification (NCBI taxonomy): domain Eukaryota; kingdom Viridiplantae; phylum Streptophyta; class Zygnematophyceae; order Desmidiales; family Closteriaceae; genus Closterium; species Closterium sp. NIES-67. The sequence continues at coordinate 296,918 of BQMB01001424.1, read as the reverse complement.
TGTGTTACGGATTATTTTGGACTTTCCTTGCGTGACACGTTTTCTATTGCATGGAGTGTTCCATCACCGTTACCATATCTCCAAAATTTATACCGTGCTTCTAGATGGTTTCCACTCATCTCTAGAGTTCTCGTAGGAATAAATATGATTATGTCTTTGCTTGTATTTATACAATTCTTGATTGGTCATTCATTCAAGCTTCCGCAGCATCCTGGAGAGTTGCCCAGGTGAACAGGTCCTTGCATGCAAAGCACACAAGTCCACGCCATCACCTTCAAGCGTGGTGCAAGCAGGAGCTGACACCTACGTCGTCGGACTTCGTGACATGGCATCGACTGTCGAGAATGAAGACATTGAGAAGCTATCAGCAGTATCCCGAGATTTTCCCAAACGACCTGCCAGCTGGACTCCCGCCGAGCCGACCAGAGGACCACATAATCAAGCTGGAATTGACTGTACAGCACCAGTTTCGGCTCAGCCAACCAGAACTGGAGGAATTGCAGCAGCAGCTAGATTACTTGCTCGCGAAAGGATTCATCCGGCCTAGTTCATCGCCATACGCCGCCCCGATACTGTTCACGCCAAAGAATGACGGGGAATTCCGAATGGGCATTGACTGTCACGCACTGAACCGAATCACCATAAAATCACGTTACCCGACCCCATGAGCCGGCGAACTACTCGGCCAACTTTGGGCAACGAAGTTATCTCGAAGATTGATTCACAAGAAGGTTACCACCAACTTCGCGTCGCAGCAGAAGATTGTTACAAGAGTGCGTTTCGTACCCGATACAGTAGTTACGAGTACCTGGTGATGCCTTTTGGCCTCACGACTGCGCCCTCGACCTTCCATATTGTGAGAGTACGACCCTGTTACACTTCTTTCTCATTTCCATATTTTTCCTCTATCTCATTCTTCTAATTATCCTGATTCATTTGATCTTTATCACATCCCATTTAGTTTCCTATTCCTCCATTCTCATTATCCTTTGGGTTATCCAATTATTATAATTATATCACCGACCAAGCTCAGGATGTACTGGCGCGCTATATCTAGCGTAATCTTGCCGTGATCCCTTAAGGCCAATAGCCTAGCGTGGCTATACGCAGGGTGATTCTATTTATAGAAGGGTCTATTCCCTTTGGATAGGATAAACCTGGTTACCTTCTCGGAATAATAAAAGCGCCCTGTATCAATGGATAGTGCAACTTTTCCTCGACACATTCGATCTTGTGAGACAGATGACGTGGCATTTTTAGGAAACTCTTGGACCGGTGTGTAATCGTCTACCTCCATGATATTCTGATCCACAGCAAGAGCAATGAACAGCACTTAATGGATCTTGATGCAGTCTTCACGCTGCTGCACAAGAACCACCTCATCACTAAGGGATCGAATTGCGGGTTTCTTAAGGAGTTTACCGAAGGTGTGAAGATCGACCCAAAGAAAATCACCACCATCCAGGAGTGGAAGCCGCCACGAAATGTGAAGGAGCTGCATATTATTTTTGGATTCCTGAATCGCATTTGCTGCTTTATTACGAATATGGCAGGGTTATCCGCCCTGCTAACCGACCTACTACAGGCTTACGAGTATTCTTGGTGGGGAGAAAAGCAGCAAGCTGCATTCGCCCAACTGGAAATCGCCCGCACGTCACCACCTGTCCTTCGCATCGCTGATCTTGACCGTCCATACGAAGTCATCACCGACGCTAGTGACATCGCCACTAGCACAGATTTACTCCAAGATTTTCGCGACGGTCTTCCGCTGGTCACCTATGAATCACGGAACTGGCAAGGAGCTGAGAAGAATTATACATTATATGACAAGGAATTGTTGGCGATCGTCCATGCTTTAAAAATCTGGCGGTGCTACCTGACAACAATGTTGTTGGCGCCCTGTTTGTAGGTGAAAGTATAGTGGAAGTTGGACCCGAGGAAATCAAGCCAGCGAGTCTGTCGGGGGTTGAGGTTCGGTTGGGCTCGCATGCACTGCAGGCATTTGTTTTCAGTGCGGATGGTGACACCAGCGCTTGTCAGGTCTGGGTGACTAGTATGGCAGCTGTGGTGCCCCACTGCCCATACAGCTGCCATACTAGTCACCCAGACCAACCCACTCCTTACTGGCCTATTTACCAATGGCTATAAAATCGACCCGTTCTTCCATTCTGCCACTCACCAACAGCACACCATAGCCATAGTTGCTTATTTTGCTAAGCATGACACGTCCCGCTATTGGGTTCCCGGTTATGATTAACTTCGTACCCTCCTCAAGACCTTGCAGTGTAATTATTACTGGCCCGGTATGGCCATGAACAGACTTGTGCGACACCTCTGTTCAGTGACAGCAAGGGAGCCATTGCCATGGCACGCAATGCAGTTCTTCATGGGTTGAACAAGCACATGAGGATCAAGTGGCATTGGCTGCGGAAGGAGGTGAAGCTTGGGACACTGGATCCGATCTACGTGAAAACTCAGCAACAGCCAGCCGACTTCCTTACCAAGCGGCTAGCTGAAGAGCCACACTGGCGCTGTGCGAGGATGGCGGGAATGTCCTTGAACTAGAGACGGCGAAACAAGCCGACAGTCTGAGGGGGAGTGTGTTGGTGCATATACGTTTGCACGTCATCCTGTCGTCTGTTCGCATCATTTCGTTGCATGTGTTTTGTGTGCTACATTGTTTGTATGGTTTGTTGGGTTTGCATGTTCATCTTGTGCTTGTGCAGATGTGCTTGGATTGTGCATGACATCGAGCGCATTCCAACGAGCCAAGAATTGTTGGAATCGGAGCACATATGAAGAAGTTACGAAGAAATGTTTGATGGATTTGTTACAACTCATTGGAAGTCCTTGTCAGCTGCTACACCAAAGTTGGAGAGCCCTATAACGAGGAGGGACCAGCATGTGTGGGACTTTTGTCCCCACCCTGCAGCTGCAGCATTTGGGGTTTGGAGGCCAACCTGGTACAGTGTGAATTTTGTCTTGCCAGGCTGGCTGAACCTGAGGATGGGGAGTCAAGACTTTGACTCTTGTCATGTTCTTGACCATGGGCCTCCAGGGTCCTTCCCTTTCATGACCGCATCGTAACCGCTTTTCTGTACGGCATTGTGGAAGAGGAGGTGTACATGGTTCAACCACCTGGCTATGAGGATGGAACCGGTCGTGTCTGCAAACTTAACAAGGCCATCTATGGCTTGAAGCAGGCCCCGAGATGCTGGTACAACAGGCTGGCCAGTGCACTGGAAGGGATTGGATTCCGTGCGAGTGCATGCGACGAGAGCCTGTTCCTGATGGGAGAGGGGGAATCACTTGTGCTTCTGCTGGTGTACGTGGATGACATGCTGCTCTTCAGCATATACTATGGCTGACAAAATCAGCCTTTCTTGTACACGTGCAAATGAATATGCAACTGCTTGGTGGTTTCTTGGCCGCAAGAAGCAGTTACCATCGCTTCAACATTCAATAGTGTAGCTAAATTCTACTATCTGCAACTCAGGCACGGACTTATCGCCATTCGCTACACTACTCTGCAACCTGAGTTGGAGCGTTACATCTCCCAATACTTGAACATGGGATACCTCCTACCTGCACTCATACAGGCGCACGAGCGTATGAAATAAAGTACAGAGGAGCTGCTGTTAAGAGAATTGAATGAATACAAGCAAAGACACAATCCTATATATTCCTACGAGAGCTCTAGGGAAGCATAACTAGGACCTTCTAAGAGAGTTCTAGAAATGAGTAGAATTGTCCATAGGAACACCACCTAGAAGCACGATAGGGATTTTAGAGATACGGTGACGGTGACGGGAACACTCCACGCAATAGAAAACGTGCCACGCAAGAAAAGGTCCAAAATACTCCGTAGCACATATGATATATTACATACCAATGTGTAAGGATTTCCAAGAAAGACAAATTACACAAAATAATACACAATAAATAGCCAATGGTTATGATCAAGGATTCGACAAGCCTCATCCTCTTACAGTGTTCAAGCACAAGTTTGTTGGCTTGATGTGTCAGAACTCAGTCACTAACCACAAAGCTAAAAGGGCTTGTTAAGTAGTGGGTAAGTGCACCCATAACCCCCCAAGCAGATAGATGGCTAGTATCGCTTCCCCAAGGATCTCAAGGGCAGCCCCGCAGACTTAGGCTGATTTGTCAGGCCCCCCCTGTGCAGAAAGGCTGATTTTGTCAGCCATAGTATATTATTTGTTGTCTGAAAATTACAGCCTTGGTGTGAAAATAAACGCTGAAGCAAGAATGGTATATAAATCATTACACACCTCTACATCGATCTCTACCTCCTCCCCCCAATGCATGGGGCTGAAACGGGGGAAGGGGGGATCGAAACGGAGGGGGGATCTAAACGGAGGGGGGATAGAAACGAGGGGGAGAGGTGAATCGAAACAGAGGGGAGGGAGGATCAAAAGGGAGGGGAGGAGGGGATCGAAATGGAGGGGAGGGGGAGTTCAGAATAGAGGGGAGGGGGAGTTCGAAACGGAAGGCAGGGGGGAATCGAAGGGGGTGGGGGATCGAAACGGAAGGGTGGGGAAGTTGGAAACGGAGGGGAGGGGGGAATCAAAATCGAGGAGAAGGGGGCGATAGTGAGGGGAGGGGGCATTACAGAAATCGGCCAATCAATGCCCTTGCACATGGGCCAATCAACGCCCTCACTCTACCCCCAGCACAAACTGCTAGCCGAAATTGGTGAAGGGCTGTCGCCTTCCCTCACACAGCCCCCAGCACACACTGGCCGATGATTTTGGTGAAGGGCCAGTTCGCCCTCACAGATCGTCCAGCATGCAACCGGCACTGATTTTGGCTCAGGGACTATCAGCGCCCTCATATGCACACATGGCAAGATTTACGGGGGATTGCGTGTCAAGATGTGGTAAAAACAGTATACTCGGTTTCAGACTCCCACCCAGAGAACTCGCTGAAACTTCAGCCTACACCTCAACAAAAACTCTGAAATCATCAGACAACACTGTAAAAACCAAGCCAGATTTTGTCAGCCTCACCTTTCACAAAAAGTCTTACAGTTCAGCATGGGTACAAAAGAAAAGGCTGAATCAGCATAAAAAGGCTGATATTTTGGGGCCTACTGTACACCGTGCCGCTGATGATCTTTAGGCGCAATTGCCTTAGTAAAGATATCAGTTGTGTTGGCACCGGAGGACAAGTGAACTACGCGGGCCTAGCGTCGCTGCTGTAGCTCACGAAGGAGGAAGTACTGCAGCTGGATACGCTTCGCTCTGCCCTCCAGTCGAGGCTCCTGATACAGGAGGATCATGGCCCTGTTGTCAGCGTACAGGACCGGGGCAGAGCTAGGCCGCTCACCTAAGTCTCTGAGCAAGAAAGTCAGCCAGCGGAGCTCCTGTGCCACCATGGCACCAGCGTAGATCTCAGCCTCATAGCTAGACTGTGCAACAGACGACGAGAAGGTGGACCTCCACGAGATGGCACCTGCACCAAGGCTAAAGCAGTAGCCCTGGGAGGACCTGAGCGTCTCAGCGTCGTCCGCCCACGAAGCGTCTATGTGCCCTGTAAGGACCACTGGCCTAAGTCCTCCTAGCACTAGCCCCATGCCCGATGTACTTTCTACATAACGCAAAACCCTCTTAGCAGCCGACCATTGCTGTGGTTGGTGTCTGCCTGTGGCCACAAAGCAAGCCAGGATGCTGAGAGGGTATGCAAGATCTGGACGAGTGCAAGTCATCAGGTATAAAAGGCAACCCATCAGCTCTGCGTACGGACCACTAGGCTCTACTGACTCCTCAGGGAATGGAGCCCTGAGCTTGTGATCTACTGGCAGAGGTGTGAACTGTGCGGAGGAGAACTGAAGGCCGAACCTCCGAAGGACCTGGCGCACCAAGTGTGACTGTGTAAGAGTAATGGTGCGCGCTGCTCTGTCCCTGGAGATCTGCAGGCCAAGGTAGCGGCGCAGCTCTCCTAGGTCAGGTGCAGGTGGAGTAGCAAAGACCAAGTCGTGGACGTAGACAAGTATGTAGAACGGGGTCTGGCCAGCACAAACAAGGAGCAAGGGGTCTGCAGACGACGGGAAGAACTGCAGGTCAGCAAACGTAGCACGCACGGTGTCGTGCCACTCATGGGGCGCCTACCCCAAGCGGTAAACCGGGCGCCGGTGGAGCCACTGGATCCCCGGGGCAAAGGTGCAGGTGAAGCCAGGCGGGCGACGCAAGTAGACCTGCTCATGCAGACTGCCTTGGGAGTGTCAGCGAAACTTGCAGCCGCTGGGAGTGTGGCCACAGGTTAAGCTGGTGAGCGGCGTAGCGAACAGCGAATGGCCATAGAAAATGGGGTGCACTAGCATGGATCATGGAGTTACGAGCTAGCTCCATGACCAAAACGATACGTCGCTCATTGATCCCATTCTGCTGTGGGGAGTCTAAGTGGGTGTAGGACTGGGTGATGCCCTCCTCACGACACAACTGGCCAAGCTGACTGGTGGCGAACTCGCCGCCATGGTCGGAGTAAAGACGCAGCACTGGGAGGCCGCGGTGGACTTGCGCAGCCACGACTCACGTGATAAGAACGTCAGGCACGTTGGCCTTCTGCTCTAGAGGAAACACCATGGTGTAGCGTATTTAGTCATCGACAAGCACTAGAAAGTAGCGCTCTCGACGCGGCCCTGGGATGGGGGCTGGTCCCCAGACGTCCAAGTGCAAGGTCTGGAGTGGCGCAGTGGTAGGGGGAAGCGAGGAGGAGTGAGGAGCACAGCAGAGCCGACCCTCGACGCAGGGCGTGCACGGTGGCGCAGGTGAGGGAGGGAGAGCAGGGAGCAACGCAGGGAGACCTAAGACAAGACGATGGTGGGACATGTGATGCAGACACGGGAGTGCGGGGTGACCTAGGCGGTGGTGCCACAGAAACGACGGGTGAGTGAGTGACCGACACGAGCAAGCTGCAGCGACCTGTGAGGTTGCGGCCACTTGGGGAGACGCCCCCACTGGAGGGGACACGAGGGCAATCGTAAACAGGCCAGACACTAGGTCCTGAGGGAACGTGGTGAGAGGGGCACCAGTGGCGGCCTCGATACAGACTGCGACCTCTCATGTCCGGAGAACGTAGTGGTGATGCCGAGGTCCTGAAGACAGCCGAGACCAACTAGGTTCCTAGAGAACGAAGGGCATGTGCAGGCATATAAGAGAGAATGAGGGAGGTGCCATACAGGGAAGGGTGGTGGAGCTACGTGCAACTACCTGACCTGAGGAGGGATCAGCAAGCGCGAAAGAGAGCTCAGCGGTAGCGTTAGCTGGCGGAGGGGCTAAGGTGGAGCCTAGGCTAAACATATCAGGAGGTCCTATGCCTGACGCAGTAGGAAAGCCTAGACTACACACAAGGGGCACAACTACAATGGCAACACAAGGTAATAAGGTCCAGTCACACTAGAGTCATCAGCATATATGGCATACATAGCAAAGCGAATCTGATCCATATCCACCTCAAAGACTGACACACATCGACGTACCACACTATGCTAGTCGGGGGGGTTCGACGCAGGGCCAAACCGGAGACGGAAGAGGTCGTCGAGGCGGCGGTAGCAGTGAGTGGCGGTGTGACCGAGAATGTCGCAGACGGTGCCGCGGCGGGGGCCGTAGTGAAGCTAGTACTGGCTGGTCACTGCACTGGAGCTGCCACCCGACACCGAGCTGTGCGGCCCACTACCACGACCACCACCACCAAAGCCTCCAGGCCACCACGGCTGCTGCTGCTGCTGCTGCGACTGCTGCTGCTGCTGCTGCTGCTGGGGCTGTTGCTTCTGCTGCTTCTGCTCCTGCTACTGCGTCGGGGCACCAGCCCCGGTCCCCTCGTCTGCACAACCGTCCCCTCCACCACCTCAGCCACATCTGCCACCCCCGCCACCCTTCCCGCCGCCACGCCCCCCCTGAGCATGGCGTCCCCTACCCTGACGCGACTGTGCTGAGGCCACCGCAGCAGTCTCAGCAGCAGAGGCCACCTTAGCAACTGTGGTAGAGACGTCAAAGTAACAGCACTGGGAGGGAGCAGAGCCCCGGAAGATAGGGATTGCCGCAGTACCGCTCGATTGAGCGATAGTGCGCTGGCAGGTCTCTATCGCGGACAGGGTAGTGACAAAGTCAGCAAGGGTGAGGTCTGCAAGGTGGAGGCCAAGGAAGTGGTTGCGGGCAGTGGCTAGGTGGCCAGGAAGGTGCGTGGCAAGGAACTAGAGGGTAGCGCCAAGGGGGGGAGGCAGTACAAGGAGCTGAGCCCCCGTGCCAATAGTGCGGTAGCTAGCCTCTTGCACGCGCAATGAGTTGCGAGATCAGCGACAATGGGAAAGGACGCAAGGTCAAGGAAGAGCAAGGGGAGAAGAAGATGGCTGGCACAGGCAGAGGAGGGAGTGGAATAGCGTGCAATGATGACATATAAGTATGCCTTCGCAGTCTCTAGGGCCTGGTAGCGGGGGCGCTCAGACAAGGGGAGGGCGCGACTGATAGCAAGCTGCGGAACTGCACCGCGCGACCCCCTGATAGTGTGGGCGAGCCCAGCAGCTGCAAAGGTCTCACGCTCAGGGGACGTGGGGGGTCTGAAAGGGCAGCAGACAAGTCGGGGCAGGGGAGCTTACCGTCGACGAGGACGGTCAGAGACTGGCCATCCTGGCGCTATCCCCTCTGCGAGCGGCGGAGATCGGCGACCTATGCCTCAATGTCGATCACCCGACCCTCCGCGTCCACGCGAAGCACAGCGTCCGTCATCGTCACGGCTGCAGCAGCTGACGACGGCACATCGACACGGCGACACGGCGGCACGGCGTCACGGCGGCAAGCAGAGACCGTGGGGAGCTGGGGCCAGCAGGAATAGGGGCCGGCGCAAACTGGGGCCGGCGCAAACTGGGGCCAGCGAGCTAGGGGGCGGCGAGCGGGCATGGGCCGGCGGGCTAGGGCCGGTGAGCAAGGGCCAACGAGCTCGCAAGGAGCGGCGAGCGAGCTAGGGCCGGCGAGCGAGCTAGGGGCCAGCGGGCTAGGGCTCGCGTGGCGCGCGAAGGGCCAGCGGCGAGCAAGGGGCCAGCAGGCGAGGGCTCACGTGGCGTGCGAAGGGCCAGCGACAAGCTAGGGGCCAGCGGGCGAGCTAGGGGCCAGCGGCGAGCTGCGGGCCAGTGGCGAGCTAGGGGCCAGCGGGCTCGCACGGCGCGCGAATGGCCAGCGGCGAGCTGAAGGCTAGGGCGGGTGCTAGGAACTAGGGGCCGGTGCAGACTAGCGGGGCAGGCGTGGAGGGACAGAGCTGGAGCGGACTAGCGAGGCCAGCGCGAAGGGACGGGGCCGGCGCAGACTAGCGGGGCCGGCGTGAACTAGCGGGGCCGGCGCGAAGTGACGGGGCCGGCACGGACTAGCAGGGCCGGGGCGGAATAGTGGGGCTGGCGCAGAGGGAG